>CM046037.1:84711482-85088911 GCA_025215565.1 Flaveria ramosissima
GGAAGGAAGATCTCCACTCATTTCATTCATTCAGTGCCTGCGGTGTGGCGCGACCCACAACAAACGAAGGGGGAAAGCTTGCTTTGCTTGGCTTGCTGTAGCCCTATTTTTAGGCTTGGTAAGCGTAAGTGAAGATCATGTTTAGGTTGGACTCACTTTAGTATAGTTGTTTACTTTACATTGTAATAGGACTTTTGTTAGTTTCCTTTTGTATGTTCTTAGTAATGTGTAGTTTTGGCATTCCAGCGAAACTGTGAGCGAATCTATACATTCGCTCACAGGTTGCTGTTCTAGTTTACCCGGCGAACTTGTGTTCTGCCGGGCGAAACTATAGTTTCGGCATGACAGTTTCGCTGGTAGCGAAACTGTCAGCGAAACTGTAACTGCTATATATGCTTTTGTCAATTCTCTTTGTAAGGTAAGCTTGCAAAACCCTAATCGTGGATCATTGTTGCAAGTTACCAATTCTAAGCAGTTTTTACACAGAAATACTATTGTGCTTCATATTATTGATTGCTATTGTTCATTTGATTACCAAATATGTGTTAGAATTCTCTTCTATCTTCTCAATTGTTGTTGTTTAGCATGGATGTTAGATATTGATCAATTCATCACTTCAATTGTACTGTTTTTCGATCATATGGACCAACAATATGGTATCAGAGCCTTAGTGCTCTTGATTTGTTGAGTTTTTGTGGTTTTTGGTCAATATCTAGTTTCAATCAATTTTCATTGGATTATCAGTTGTTTTTTACATGGAAATTGATTGAATTATGCTCGTTTTTTATTGAGGAAGATTCTACAATCATCAGATCTCAAATTCATTGAGTTTTGGATGATTTCAGATTGATTTTGAGGTGAAAAAGGGTTTTGAGATCGATCAGCGAAATTGATGTTATTACAACGAAACTGTTATTATCTTTTAGCGAAATTATGAGTTATCTTGGATCAGAAGTTGTTTTCTAGAGATTCTGCGAAACTAATTCCTTGAACGAAAGTTCATAAGTGCTTGTGAACAATCAACAAGCGAAATTGCTACCGAATTTATTTTTGAACGAAAGTTCAAGCTTGTTTCGTGCGAAGTTAGCAGCGAAACTAAGCTAGTGGTGTCTCTGTTCAGGCGAAAGTGCTGCTGAAATTGCTAGCGAAAGTGTCAGCTTCAGCGAAATTGTCAGCGAAAGTAATTCTTCAGCGAAATTGTCATTCAAGTCATCCTTTTCTGCGAATTTGTCAGCGAAATTATAAACCTTTTTGCCGAAACTATAATGTCGAAATTAACTACTCTCACACTTGCTGATCTTGAAAGTGTTGCTCCTAATAGACCTCCAAGACTCATTAATGGAGATAATTTTGAAGATTGGAATAGATGTCTCAAAGCTTTCTTCTTCTACACTGATCATAATCAATGGGAATCGATTACTTCTGGTCCTCACATACCAACGGTTACTGTTGGTGATGTTGTTTCTCAGAACAAGGACTCATCTTCCTATACTGAAAGAGATCTGAAATTGATTGATCGTGATCAAAAGGATTTTGGTGCTCTAACTCTCTGTTTAGCTCCAGACATCTACAACCGTTTTGCAGAGCATAAAAATGCTAAATCCCTTTACGATGCTCTATGTGAATTCTATGATGGTAATGCAGATTTGGTAAAAGATAAGAGTATTCAGGCTGAAAAAGAGTTCAATTCATTTGTAGGATACAAGAATGAGAGTCTGACAGATCTTACAAACCGTTTCTTAACCGTCTCAAGCACTCTAACGAAGTATGATGAAAGGCTCTCCGCTTCTCGATTCTCTTCCACCACAGTGGAGTCTTCAAGTAAGAATGCTTAAACAAGAAAGAGGTTTTACAGATTACAAGCTGATGGATATCATTAACAAGTTGAAATCTTTTGAGTTGGATATGAAAAGAAGGGAATTTAACCAGACTATGATGCCCACATCAGGTTTTTCTCAAAATGCTGATTTGTTGTCATCCGCTGCAAACTCTCATATTCAAAATCCAATTCAAGGAGGGAGCAATACAAGTAATTTCTCGAGTGGTAATAGTCATGTTGGAAAAGATTTGGGAAATTCTAAGGTCAATGCTGAAACTTCAATTCAATCTGAAACAATGGCTCTTTTTGGAATGTTTGTTCAGAGCTATGAAGCTCTTGTTGCTGGAGAACTGAAAGGTAAAGGAATGACTATGGAGGACATGTATCAGGTTGATCCTAATGATTTAGAAGAAACTGACATTAAATGGCAAAATGGCCATGTTAACTTTAAGAGCTCGGATATTCATGGAAAGAACGGGACGAAAGAACTTTGGTGGTCAATCATCTACTTCAAAACTGGGATTTGATAAGTCAAAATTGAGGTGCTTTAATTGTAAACAATTGGGACATTTTAAACGTGAATGTCCATTACCAATTGTCACAGATCCTAGTAACTCTGGAGTACCAAGATTGACAGCAGAGAAAGAAAAGGAAGAAGTGAATCTAAAAAAGGAGTCGGCTTTGATTTCGAACTTTGATTGGAGTGCAGAGGTGGAAGAAACAAGAACTGAGATTAATCACGCGTTAGTTGCTGAGTTTGTGGAAAGTAATGAAGTGGTAGATGGTGAAGATGGATTTGTGTTGTTCAAGGAATTAAAAAGAGAAAACGAGTCTTTAGTAAATGGGAAAGAAGAAAAGGCAGATGGAAATGGGAAAGAGGAAACTGCAGGCTCAAGTGAGAAAAGAAATTCAAGAGATGAGATAGGAAAGGAGAAGGATGATGTTGCTGCTACTGTTGAGGAAAAGAAATCAAGTACTCCAGTATGCATGTGTGATAAAGCTTTAGCTGCTGAAAGGATGGTAATGGGACTTCCATATGAGGTAATACAGGATATGTGCTCATCTGCTTGCAAAATTAGGCTATTTGGGATTTATAAGGCTAACCGTTTGTTAATTGATAATGAAAAGGATTTAAAGCGAATTAATGATGAACTTAAAATGAATGAATCAAAATATTTTGTGAAATTAAATGAGGCTTTAAAAGAAACTGATCATTTAAAAAGAATCGTTTTGGAAAGAAATGTCGAGATTAATACTTTGACTGAAAGGGTTGCTCTTGCTGAATTTGAAGCAAGCAAACTTCAGTCAAAGTTAGATAAATGGACTATTTCTGGAATGAAACATGATGATCTTTTTAAATCTCAATGGGGAGCAAGAATTAAAACAGGTTTGGGTTATGAAAATGTATAGGTTTATCCTCTACCTAGTACATACTGTTATTCTCCTATGCCTGTTCCTCATACTTCTAATGATTTAATCAAAACAGATACTGACAGTATGTCTGCAGGTTTAGTCGGGAATAACTCTAAGTACATTCGTGAAGACTACGACTATGGACCAACTAGTGGGCTTGGATGCACTAGTTCTAGTACACCTGAAGATCAGCAGTCTGTTTTAGATCATAAGACTAGTTTAAATTCTGTTTTTGTTTCTTGTTCAAATGTAACAGACTTGAATGTCTCATGTTCTCTTGATAGTTTTATTCCATCTTGTAATTCAAATCATGGTAGTGATGATTTTTGTTATCATAATGAATGTAATGCATCTGATCTTTCTCCAAAAACAACTGAGCAACTTAAAACTAATTGTTTCGAAAAGTTCTTTTCTCAACCTATTCCATCTTTCACACCATTAAATATGACGTCATCTGAAAAATGTAGTTCTTCTTCATCTGACACCAGTACCAGTGGTACAAGTTTTACTGATATGTCAGATGAATCTTGTTCTAATTTTGTAAAGAAAAATTCTTGTTCAAATAAACAACAACCTCATGAGTTGTATGAGTTATTCAGTGATGTTGATTCTAGTTTGTCTGAATGTGATGAGGAGATTATTATTGATCTTATTTTTACCTCATCACATCATAGACCTAGATTCAAACCTCATAGTTTCAGGTGTGGTCAAGAGGATCATCTTGTCAAAAATTGTCCTTTGATTCAAGGATCCTCTAATAGGAATTGTTTTGGGAATAAATTGACAAAAGTGGTTAATAATTTCTTCTGTAAAAAATCTGCTTCTTTAAAAAGCAAAGTTGTTCAATATTGGGTCCCTATTACTTCTGGCTAAGTGATTTGTTAATTCTTTTCAGGAATCCTCATCAAAGATTGTAAACAGTTTATGGCATGTTGATAGCGGGTGTTCCAAGCATATGACGGGATTAAAGGATTTGTTGACCAACTATCGGATTATAGATGGAGGATATGTGGCTTTTGCTGGAAATAAAAAGGGTGGAAAAATGATTGGACAAGGAGAAGTTACCAATGGTTCTCTCACTTTGGAAAAAGTCAACCATGTTCCCGAATTGGCTTTTAATCTTCTGAGTGTTTCTCAAATTTGCGATAAAGACATTCCTGTTCTATTTAAATCTGATGAATGTCTATTTTTAAAATCAGAGATTGCCATTCCAGATGATTTGATTCTCATGCGTGGTCCAAGGAAACATGATACATATCTTCTCGATATGAATTCAAACGAGTCAAAGGCTACTGCAACTTGTCTTCTTTCAAAAGCATCAACCTCTGAGTCTCTCTTATGGCATCGTCGTTTAGGCCATGTCAATTTTAAGATAATTAATAAATTAGTAAAGAACAATCTTGTTAGAGGACTTCCTTTAAAAGATTTTTCTGTTAATGAAAAATACATGGCATGTGCCAAAGGGAAACAACATAAGAAACCTCATAAGCTCAAACTTCAAAATAGCATATCTTGTCCTCTTGAGTTGTTACATACTGATTTATTTGGGCCAATTAGTGTTAAATCAATTGCTAAAAAATCAATTGCTAAAAAATCTAAATAGCATATCTTGTCCTCTTGTACTCTTTTGAATACTCAATCTCAAAAGACAAAGTTTGGTGCATTTTCTGACGAGTGTTATTTTGTTGGATATTCTTCTTCACAAAAGGCGTACCGGGTTTATAACAAGAGAACACGTATTGTTCAAGAGTCGTTCTATGTTGATTGGCAGGAATCCAATCCTTCTGAAGTTAAATCTGAACCTGCATGGTTCTTTGACTCCGATACGGTGTTCAATTCGTTTAATCTGCCAGTTTTCGATGATGATACATCAATTCCAAATACTCAAACAAATATTATTTCATCATCTCCATTGTCTGTTCAATCCACCACATTAGTAAATGATGCTGTTTCAACTGATGTTAGTTCTTCGTCTCCAATGACTGATCAGGCACCATCATCTGATTCTTTACCTCCTACATCTTCTTCTTTACCTGATCTAACATCTATCATTGATTCACCTTCATCTAATCTTTCACCAGCTATGGGCGATACTTCTTCAACCATCTTTCCTTCTTCAAGTGATTACAAAACTCTGAAAGATCATCCACTTGACAATGTGATTGGCTCTGTTTCTGATGGTGTTCGCACGCGAAGTCAATCTGGTCTAATTAATGTTTGTTTTTTCTCATGCTTCATCTCACAAATTGTCCCAAAAAATGTTCATGCTGCTCTACAGGATCCTTGTTGGGTAGAGTCTATGCAATTGGAACTTCAACAGTTTAGAAAGAATTAAGGTTTGGACCTTAGTTGATTTACCTCCTAACAAATATCCAATTGGTACAAAATGGGTGTTTAAGAACAAACCAGATGATCGAGGAGTTGTGGTGCGTAACAAATCTAGACTTGTAGTGCAAGGCTTCGCTCAAGAAGAAGGGATTGATTATACAGAAGTCTTTGCTCCGGTTGCTCGTCTTGAAGCAATCAGAATATTTCTTGCTCATGCTGCTCATAAACAATTTAAAGTTTATCAGATGGATGGAAGTGTGCTTTTCTCTACGGAGACATTGATGAGGAGATGTATGTGTGTCAACCACCAGGTTTTGAAGATCCTGATTTTCCTGGTAAAGTGTATAAGCTTGATAAATCTCTGTATGGTCTTCATCAAGCACCCAGAATCTGGTATGAGACCCTTACGCAATATCTTCTAAGCAATGGTTTCTCTCGTGGTACCATCGGTATGACTTTATTCAAAAGAGAGGTGAATGGCGAAATGATATTTGTCCAAGTGTACGTTGATGATATTATTTTTGGATCTACAAATTCTCAATTGTGTAGAGAGTTCGAAGAAGTTATGAGCCAAAGGTTTGAAATGAGTATGATGGGTGAAATGTGTTTCTTTCTTGGATTACAAGTTGAACAACAGAAAGAAGGAATTCTTATTCATCAGGAGAAGTATATTAAAGATATTTTGAAGAAATTTAATATGGATGATGCTTCTACAGAAATGACCCCCTTTACTGCTCAGACTTGTCTCACTCCAGATGAAAACGGAAAACCAGTTGATCCTCATCTTTTTAGATCTATGATTGGCTCTCTCATGTATCTTACTGCAAGTCGTCCTTATATCACTTTTGTTGTTGGTTACTGTGCTAGATATCAGTCGGCCCCAAAGGAATCTCCTGAGAAAGCTGTCAAAAGAATATTTTGTTATCTCAAAGGATCATCTCGTTTAGGATTGTGGTATCCATATGGTGGGAATTTTGATTTACATGCTTACTCTGATAGTGATTCCAAAGGTTGCAGGTTAAACAGAAAATCTGTGTTTGGCGTATGTCAATATTTGGGAAATTGTTTGGTATCCTGGCAGAGCAAGAAACAAACTACTGTTTCTCTTTCTACAGGGGAAGCTGAATATATTGCTGCCTCAAGCTGTTGTTCTCAAGTTCTCTGGATCCAACATCAAATGATTGATTATGGGATTAATTTTCTCCATACACCTTTATTTTGTGACAATGAAGCTGCCATTGGAATTGCTAAAAATCCCATTCATCATTCCCGAACCAAGCATATGGAGACACGAATTCATGCGATTCGTGATGCTCAAGAAAAGGGTTTCATTGATATTATACCCATCGATACAAAAAATCAAAAAGCTGATCTTTTCACAAAAACATTTGATAAACCTCGTTTTTATGAATTGATTTCTATGCTCGGGTTAATATCTTTTTAAATTTTTATTTTCTACTTCTTTGACTAAAAAAAATTTTAATTATAATAATACAAATATGATTTATTGAAAATAAAAATTTAGGGGAGTAATTTCATAGTTCTGAGATCGGAATTTAACATGATGAGAAATGATTGTATATTCTCTGAGTATTTTTATATACATGACCGGTGCTTCAATGAGAAATGATAGTAACTGATACTGGATTCTGTTTCACATTAATTTTTAAGGAAAATTGATCAGATTCTTTAACGATATGCTTGATAGACTCAGCCTGACAAATAAAGTAGACAACAGCTTTATGATTAAATTAAACATCATGCTTAAGAATGTCGGGATTTACTCAATTGTTTTGGCTTGCACAAAAACTGAGTCCTGACAAAAATTGGATTGAGAATGAATCTTTCGTCCATTTTGCTTTGATATGTCATCACCCTGAACCACAGCTGGTATATTTTGTGTTAAGGTATCGTGTGTCTGTGCTTATCTCCTCTGCTGTACGAAAGTACTGACCTGGAGTGATGATCTCCTCTGCTGTACGATAGTACTAACCTGGAGCTCTCCTCAGCACATGTTTAAATGGTTATCTCCTCTGTTATACGTGAGTATAGATCTGGAGCTCTCACCATTTTGATATAATTATGTCAAATCATCTTATCGATGAGTTTCTTTCAGAATGAAATATTCTGTTTATAATCATTTGCACACTAACGCACAAGCCTTGTTCTATGAAGATTGATTCAAAATTCAAGAAATCCTGAGGTTGGGTGAGGGTTTTTACCAAATGATTGTGGGGTCCTAACATTCTAAAGCATCTAATTGAACCTTAAACGAATCATAAGCTGTTTGTTGAAAAAAATATAAGGCATGAGTTTAAGTGGACAATTATATCAGCAATCGTTTTTGATTTGTTCTAATTTCAGTTGTTTGATTGTGATCAGAACTTGTATTCAATATGATCTCATTGCTGGTAGATGATTTTTGATCATCTTTATGTTCATAAATATCTAGAGAATGTGATCTCTGATTAATTTAGATCTCATTATGTGATGTGCTTCTTGTTAATTAAATAAAAAAAATAATAATAATAGGTGACGAAATTATTCTTTCGCTAATTGTTTCGCAAAGCGAAACTGCAATCTCGCTAGGTTTGCTAATTAGTTGTTAACTAGTTATCTCTTAGCGAAATTACAGTTTCACTGGGCGAAACTGTAAATTCGCCCTGCGAATTTATAGTTTCGCTAGCTGCGAAACTATTTGCTATTTAAGTCGTTTTTGCGAAATTTTTCTCATAATTTCGCAAAAACGTTCAGCGTAGTTCTTAGGGTTTCTCCGTGACGTATTTGGCGATTTTGTTTTGTAACTGTGTTTTGGACTGATTTGTAGTGTTATTTGATTCGCATGTGAGTTTCGAACCTTGTAACATCTTTTAATCTGGTTAAAATCATCTACATTTAAGTGATTTGAATTGTGACTCTTCGGTGGGTTCGCTGTTCATCCAGCGAAACTACTGATTCTTCTGCGAAATTGAACGAAAGTTCTCATCTTTTCAGCGAAACTGTAAAGTTATGCTGTCCGGGCGAACTTAACAGTTTCGCCAAATTATCTTTATTTTCGCAGTATCTGGTATTAAACTTGCTTAGTTTCGCTTGATCATTTTTTCTTGTGAACAGCGAAACTAATTTTTGAACAGCGAAACTAATTTGTTACAGCGAAACTATGTTTGTGCTTGGAGAAATTAATTGCGAAACTTCTTTAATCTATCCTCACCTTGTCGAAATTGCTTTTTGTTCTGCGAAAATAACATGTTTCAACGAGCGAAATTATTGTTTCGCTTGTCGAAACTGTTGGTTTTCATTGTCGAAATTGCTTTTGTTCAGCGAAACTATCATGTCTTAGTGAGCGAAACTATTGTTTCGCTTGCCGAAACTGCTAGTTTCTTTTGTTTTAGTATTATTTTCTTATTTTCATTATTTCTCATTCAAATTTAATTGTTTTCTTTCTCAGGTTATCATGGCAAATCTCAAATTTGATGAGAGGAATAACATCACAGCTATTTTAGATGATACTCTCCCTAAGGCAGCTGGATTTCGTGATTGTATCAGATGGCTTCAGAGATCACCTATAGCCTATGCTATATCTCACTCGCCTACTATTTATGATCTTCATATTAGAGATTTTTGGCGATCAGCAGAATACGATACTAGAGGAGATGTACAGAGAATCACTGCCAAAGTTATTGATCATGATGTGACGATCACTGCTAAGAGTGTTTCGAGGATTCTTAGACTTGATGATGATTCTGGAGATGAATTAGCTATGACAGAGTCTGAAGTGTTTCAAGCTTTCAGAAGAATGGGGTATGAGGGACCAGCCTTTGGTTCAAGGAAAGAGATCAAGAAGTCATTCTTATCTAAAGAATGGAGATACATCGCTCATGTTTTTATCATGTGTCTAGATCACCGTAAAGGTGGATCTGATGGACTTAATCTTGATTGGGCTAAAGCTATGGTGTTGTGCTGTAAAGGGGAGAAGGCCAACATAGCTAGTTTGATTTTTGCATGTATGGCAGAGAATGTGATGGCTGTAAAGAAAGACAAATGGCTGTTATACCCTCGCTTTCTTCAGATGATTTTTGATGATCTTATACCTGATGTTCCAAAGCATGGTGAAATCAAGAGACTGGTGCAGATGAATCCTCGTATTTTTGCTGATTGCTGTGCTATCCGCCACGACTTTAGTGGTAAAATCACCCATCTTTGGGAAAATATGTATCCTCCAGAACGCTGGAATTATATTAGACGGGTGGATGAGTCTGAGAGTAAAAGAGCTGAAGAAACAAGAGTACAGCAAGCTGATGCTACTAAGAAAAGGAAGAGATATGCTAAAGAAAGGGATTATGATTTTGAAGTGGATATTGATGCACAAGCTGAAGAGATCAGGGTAGAGAAAGAAAGGAGATCTAAGAAGAAAACTGATTTTGTTGAGCCTGAACGGAGAACCAAACATAGACATGAGGGATTTACAACCAGAAGAGAGGCTAGTGAAAATCTTGATGAGGATGTGATATGTAATTTAAATACTTCGTTGGCAAATGAGCTGAGTATGATTAAGACTAACCTTACGAATCAGGAGATCAGAGAAAGACATAAGGATGAGGTGATTGAGGAAATGCAGAGAATGTTAGTTGACCAAAACAAACTAATTAAGAAGTTGTTTGAGGAGATTACACAAATGAAAGCTGCAGCCGGCCTACCTAGTCAACTGACTCAATCTGAGTTAGATGATTTGACTGATACATCAAAGTACTCATTTTTGAATGTGGGTACTTCATCTAAGGTAGGAGAGGGTACTTCTGGAGCAGCAACTACTGGTGAAGGAGAGCAGGAAATACCAAGAGAGGATGTTGGAAGGAATGATGAAGAAGATATTATTGAGGTTGGGTTTGTAAACTTGCAGTTTGATTTTGACAAAGATCTTGTTGGTGAAGAAGTTGTTGTTACAGCTACCACTGAAGGAGTATCTGATAGAGGGAAAGGGTTGGTTGATGAAGAGGAGGAAGATGAACAACTGATAGACTATGATTCAGAACCAGAGTTTTATGAAGTTGATGAGCGACCACTGATTTATGTTGCTAAGAAGGGAGAAGATGATGCTGATGTTTTTGAAATGGATAAGAATGATTGGTTGGTCAAAGAGAAGGAGGTGGAGGAAATTACTCCTTTGTTTCAAAATCTGGAGGGATTAAGCAGGAAGAAAGCCGATAAGAAAATCATAAGTTGGTGCTACAATCCCAGTTTAAAGATGTTCATGATCAAGAGACGAGGGGGAAATATCAGTTATACGCTTAAGAGGAAGGCTTTTAAGACCTTGCCCAAATGGGATTTGAGACGTTTGGCAACTTTACCTTTGATCAATGCTCACTTAAGTGAAAGAGCATCATTTCTTGAGAAGGAAATAAAAAATGGACTTATTGATAATTTTTTGTCTTTTGGATATATGAAAGCTGAAAGAAAAAGGTCAAAGAAGGATAAAGATTGGGAGACAGGAAAAGGAAGGATTGTACTAAGAGTCAAACCTCCAAAGACTGTAAATCGGGTAAGATTGGCTGATCCTCTTCCCCAACAACTACAGGACTTTGAGAAGTGGTTTTATGACAACAATACAGGAGAGGCGGTGATTAGAGTTAAACATGGAAAATAGTTCAGAGTGTTTGATCCGATGGAATTACTTAGTTTTTATGATGAAGACCTCTTGGTATTATGTGAAAATCACATTAAAGCTGGGGCTGGAGAGGAAACTAGAAAAGAAGCTAGTTTGTTCATGAATGTTGCAAACAAGATAAGGGGAGTAAGGTCAGAGGTCAAGAAACTAGCTGAAAGGGTGAGAGCTAAGGATGATTTTGCTATGGACGTTCAAGATTTGACCAGGCAGTTTGCAAAGGCAAGTGGTCATTCTGAAGAAGCTAGTGATGCAGGAAAGAACCTTGGAGGATCAGTGGCTGAAGCTTCCGAGGATGTTGCTGCAGGAGGTGATGAAGATAGATCAACAGCAGCAGAGGAAACTGGAGCTGACAAGTCAAATCAAGACGAGTGAAGATAGTGAGATCCAACCTAGGGGGAGTATTGAAGATCATGTTTAGGTTGGACTCACTTTAGTATAGTTGTTTACTTTACATTGTAATAGGACTTTTGTTAGTTTCCTTTTGTATGTTCTTAGTAATGTGTAGTTTTGGCAGTCCAGCGAAACTGTGAGCGAATCTATACATTCGCTCACAGTTTGTTGTTCTAGTTTACCCGGCGAACTTGTGTTCTGCCGGGCGAAACTATAGTTTCGGCATGACAGTTTCGCTGGTAGCGAAACTGTCAGCGAAACTGTAACTGCTATATATGCTTTTGTCAATTCTCTTTGTAGGGTAAGCTTGCAAAACCCTAATCATGGATCATTGTTGCAAGTTACCAATTCTAAGCAGTTTTTACACAGAAATACTATTGTGCTTCATGTTATTGATTGCTATTGTTCATTTGATTATCAAATATGAGTTAGAATTCTCTTCTATCTTCTCAATTGTTGTTGTTTAGCATGGATGTTAGATATTGATCAATTCATCACTTCAGTTGTACTGTTTTTCGATCATATGGACCAACAGTAAGCTATTGTTGTAGGCTCTAGAAGGGTAGGCTCGCAGCTTCGCTCAGCAGAAGAGCCTGACTTTCTATTAGTCAACGCTAGCGCCTAACCGGGCTTTGAAGGGATAGGCAAAGGGAAGAAAAGAAAGAGGGTCACTCCTTTTAGGAACATGGCTCGTTCATTCACTTACTCATGAACTCGCAGCTTCGCCAGAAGCTACAAAGAGGGGCCTCGGCCCGGGAAGAGGAGAGTGGCCGAGTGGTCAAAAGCGACAGACTGTAAATCTGTTGAAGTTTTTCTACGTAGGTTAAAATCCCGCCTCAAAAAAAAGAGCTAGCGAACCACACCAATTCCATTCCAATTCTCTCTGACAGAGCAGGATAGCTGCCATCAACCCTTTAGAGGCAGGGCCCTCCGAGACCAATGCAGAAGGAATAAGAGCCTTTATGCCTTGAGCCTTGAGCGAAATCATTGACCTTGCGCCTGGTTTGATTAGGACATTGCCGCATTTCATCTCAAAGAGGATCTAACTCTTTCTTTCCGGCTTAGCCGAATTCGGATCAATTCACTCTTTCTTTATCGCAAGCAAATAGCCAAAGAGCTGATGAAAGAGCACCGTCTTCTCTTATTCCTGAAAACATCTTCAGAGCAGTTATTACAAAAAGACTAGCATCTCTAACAGGAAAAGCAAGCAAGCAAAGACCTCCCCTTTCGTTTGGTGGCCTCCTCCTTGAGAAAAGTGAAAGCAGAATCAGAATCAGAGTCTTGGACGTGGGATCTTGCCTAAAGAAATTTCCATTGAGTGGGGTAAGTCTCAAAAAGCATTTCACCGGCGCTCAGCCCTTCTCCCCTTATTCCAAGAGCCGAAACAGCCTCTATTCCTTCAACAGCAGTTAGGCCTTTTTCTAATCCTACAGCCCTTCTCACAAGAGTTTCAGAAAAGACTACCAACTTGGCCTACTTTGACTACGCTATTCTTCTCATTTCGAAAGAAGAAGAAGTAGCCCTGCCGACGACAACAGATTCAATAGCTGGGGATCTTGGTAAGAATGAAACTCCATTCCTAAAGCAAGTAGCTTCCGGCTTGGCTTGTAGTCATAGTCTTTTAGCTTATATAGTCGTCGGCCTTCCTACACGCACGCGCCCGCCAGAATGCCTCCTTGGTTCGGTATGAAGCCAAGCCGATACATACGATAGGCGAAGGAAAGACCCCCATTTCATAGCGCCTAGGGAACGCAAGTTTGATTGAGGATTGGAGAGGAGAGGTGGAAGAAAAAGCTCGGGATGAATTTAGGAGCTCTTTCATTGAGAAGTTGGTCCTGGGGCTGAAATCATTTCTTTAGTTGACCCCGCAGCTAAGAGCTAAGGCAGTCGCAGAAGAGCTTGTTTCATAATCAGATAAAGGAATTGGGACAACCCAAGCCAAGGATGATGCAAAACCTTTGGCACCAGCTAAGGTGACTTCCTGCGCAGGGTAGATGAAAGGTATGCCCATTGTACCCGTGGTTGGTGCATTCATTGATGCAAGTCCCGGATCGATCTATTTATTCTTTCGGCTAGCCGTATTCATTCCTCTCCTTTCAGTCGAGTCACTTCGTACCTCTCCACCCAATCATAAGACTCATTGACTACTTTTTTGTCTCAAAACAAACCAGACTTCTTGTAGAATCCTACATGGATAGCACTGCTACCACCAAGTACACGTCCTCTTGCATTTGGTACGCCATCCTCAGAGGTGAAAGCTTGAGTAGGGGAATCATACATGTTGACATTCATGAGGTTCGTCAAAAAACCCTCTTGGTACATCAAGTCTGGCTTGCCATACGGAATGCCACATCTTTCAAGCACCAGGACCCTGTACATGCGCGATAGTGTGGCGGCCAAGGGGTTCACTCTGAAAGAGGACATCGACTACACCTTTATTTTCAGCAAACTCGCCAGACTCGAACTAGCACTGCTCTGATCAATCCTATTGGACGAGACTGATTAATAAGCATTTTGTTCCTACAATAGAGTTGATTTTGTTGTCTCAGTTCGAAAGGAATCAATTCATCCTTCCTACATCTGCGGGCAAGCCGCTTCATGGAATTCTCTTTCCGGACACCCTCCAAGCTGTCTGGTCTAGGGAGTTGTCTCCTCTCTGATGATCTTTTCCATAGGGGAAGCCACTAAAAGATACGTACTCATTTCAAGTAATACATTTCAAGTAATACGTAATGAGTTGAACATAGTTCAACGAATCGTGAAACGCATTTCCCTATTCTTTTCTTTTTCTAAGTTCAAGTGAAACGAATAGCTCTATATCGACTATACGTATCTTTTGAATGAATTCCTTCCCCTTCCATGCTCTTACCTGGAAACAGGGCTTTCTTTCAAGCTTAATGGAGTAAGCTATGTCTCCCGTCCTTATATTGGAACTGGCTAGCACTCCTTCCTTCAAAGCTGCTTCCGTCCCGCTCCGTGGGCTTCTCTTTCTCTTATATCATATCCAGTTTTTGCTAAGATATGAATGATAACTAGAAAATGTTCTCGCATGCTTCCACGGATGAAACTGATAGTCACTTTCAAGTTTATGAGCACTACCCATGAGGTTCTCTTGGGTTTGCTCGATCATAAACAATGAGATTCTCGTCACAACGAGCAGCTACTAAGAGGCTGCTTGCTGTCTTCTCCTCTCCCTTACGGTCGAGCTAATTTCATTCCTCACCCTTTTTCTCAATCTTATTCATGAGGAGTGGAAGCCACTCGCACTTATAAAACGACAAAAGAATAAAGAATAACGTATAATATAGGTTGGTGTTAGATCTGAACAGAAAGGTGACCACCGAGGTTGGCTTAACCTAACTTGATGACACGCTTATAGAGTTTTCTTTCGGTGATCGGTCAATGAAGTCATTCTGAATCCCTGACTGGGTCAAATCTGTCTGACATCGTACCTTAGTTTCATTATGTTCAACTAAGCCACTCCTTTCATTCGAGCTGAATTACATTCAACCTCTCTTTCAGCTCATACATGTATTCTCTTAATTACGGATATAGGGGTTCTCTGTCACTACGAATAACTGTTGGGCTGGATATACCGATTTAGCTTACCTAGCCGGATAGGCCTCAATTCCATCCTATAGAAAGAGAGATTGAGAAGGACAAGAAGCGGGGTGGAGGAATGGTCAACTCATCAGGCTCATGATCTGAAGACTACAGGTTCGAATCTTGTCCACGCCTGAGAATACTCAATAACGAATTCTAGTAAACGATAACTTCTAATAGTATTACTGGATTTCTTTAAAAGAAGGAAGAAAGAAAAAAAGCTAAGGCTGACGATCTACTAAAGGGATCAATTCGGCTTGTAAAAATGACAGGGTTAGGAAAGAATGGCGAATAGTATTACTAGACTGCGTGAGATTTCCATCACCACGTGTCTCGTCGTTATCCTAAAACCTATCCGGCTTGGATCGGTAGTCTACCATTTCCGCTAATGAATTCTATGTTCAATGCTTTTCGCAAGCCAGAGCAAGACTTGGTGGCACACTTTCTTTCCCCTTGCGGAGAGAATATACAAGTGACACCCTCGCTACCAAGCCCTTGAACCAGTACTACTTTACGAGGATGATCTTTCCCCTTCAAACGGGATTGGGTGGGGACTAGACGTTTTCTTTCAAGTCCTCTTTCACTAGGGTCAATGCTGCTTTTAAGCTTAAGAGAATGCTTTGGAGAAGACCTTTCCCCTACAGCGAAAGGGCTAGTACCTACAAATGAGCTAGAACCAGGGATTACCCTTTATTTTATTTTTATACCAGAGATGACCTTCTACGCCTACCTCAACCTCTTGCTGTAGTGCCTGTAACGAATGAAAGACTATTCGAGACAAAAAGTGAGCCAGGGCTAAACTAGTACCATAGATTATTAGTAGATTAGATATACTCAATAGCTGATTGCGAGGCTTTTTTCGAACAACAGAACGGATTTAATTTCCTGTCTTGAAACGATGAGAGACCATTCTACTGCCAACTGAAAGGATCGAGATCTAGTTTGATCAATTAGATTAAGATTTGCAGCGGAATATAACAAGAATTAGACGAAATTTAAGCAAAAATAATATGAGTATTCAATCAAACAGTGACGATTATAGAGAGAGAGTTTTCTGCAAATAGAATATTTTCATTCATGCAAAAGCTTCGGTTGCAAAACAATTAGGTCAACATTCCTTTTATAAAGGAATGTGACGTCAGCTGATGTCACTTGATAGTGACATCTAACTGATTTATACAAACAACTGAAAGTAGACTAAACTACTGAAGATGTCCACAACAACTGAGGACACCTTCACAAAAAGCTAAGTACAAACTACAATTACAACTACTGAAGTTATAACATCTGAAGTGTAAGAACTTCAGATGTTTTACATAAAATAAAACTACTGAAAAGTAAACCATCACAACTACTAAAAAGAACTACTTCAGCTGTTGTGACAACTTCCGAGAAATTGGTCTTCAGACTTTGTCTTCAGCAGTTGTCTTCAGATTTTGTCTTCAGACACTGTCTTCAACTGTTGTCTTCAGACTTTATCTTCAGACTTTGTCTTCAGACTTTATCTTCAGACTTTGTCTTCAGCTGTTGTAGACCACTTCAGTTGTTATGATGTCTGTGGGACTTAAAGGTTTTTCTGATCTGGGTCATTGGTTCTTTTGGTCCAACAAACTCCCCCTGAACCAATGCAGCCAAAACCTTTAAGATTATTGAAGTCCCACATATTGGCAGAAATATTTTCTGGATCAGCTCACAAATCACCAAATTAAGCTCAGGCCAGGGAAGAGGTTTCAAAAAGTTTGATTGGCAAAAGATGAATGGGAACTCTGTATTGGGGAATCGAACACAGAGCTGTTACCCCATTCATGAGACCTACTTCCCAATGATGAGTCTGTAAGACTCTCTAACATAGGCCTCAAGTAGTACAACTTTTTCTTCCATTGTGAGTTCTTCAGCTTCACTTTCAAAGAAGAACTCAGGCCCATAATACTCTAATAAGTATTTAACATTCTTTCCATTCTTTAGCTCCACAGTAGTTATTTCTTTGTATGCAAACTCATCAGGATGAGTACCTTCAAGTAACAACTGGAGCTCATTTCTTCTTATTTCTTCAAGCTTCTTGTAGATTAACCCCTTCTTCACCATTTTGTTTTCTAGTAATGTTTGTGGAGTCATCTTAGACTTGTAAGCTCTCTTGAAGTCATCAAGGATTTCCCAGGGTGACACTACAATGGCCAGCATTATCACAACATCTACAGTTTTCTTTACTTGGCCATTGTATCGACTTGGAATATTCTTTCTATGAATTCTGTCACTTACTCTGGGGTCAGGCCAAATTCTTACTTTCTCTTTCTGATATTGAAATGTGAATCTGAGAGCATACAACCTCTGAGCATGTTTCTTCATAGCTTGTATGGATGAAGACTTAGGGAACTCTTTATCGACCATCCTTAACAGCTGCTCATCATGTTGTTTTTGCTGTTCTTCTTCTTTAATTTTCACTTTTACCATTTGCCTTTGGATGTCAGGTGTGATTGTTGTTGGTTGACTCCTAGGCTCAGGCATCTTTATTTTAAGAACAGTAGAGATTGGCAGACTATCCTCCTTATCATCTTCTTCTTCTTCTTCCATCCTCAACACCCTTCTCTTCCTCTTCGGTGCATCATTGGTAGTTGTTTGATTAGGTTTCTTGGGTAAAGGAGTTGGTTTTGATGGTTGTGAAGTTGGTTGTTTTGGTGTGGGAGATTGTACAGGCTGTTCTAGCATTTTGGTTGTGAGTGAGGCTTTGGATAACTTTGTCATATCAGACCTTTTCCCAGCACCAGCTTCATCAAGAGCTTCTATGATCAATCCTTTGTTGAATGCTTCAGAAGAACAGATTCTGGTGGTTATCTCCAAAATATTGTCTCTGGACCATGACTTCACTTCAATGATTAGTCTTCCCAAATGCTTTGATATAAATCTTATCATAGCTTCCAGCCTTTCCCTTTCTATCTCATTACAGCTGGCCCATCTATGCTCAATCTCTTGAATCTCTAGCCTTCTAATTTCAGAGTCAAGTTTGGCTGTGTCAAAACCTTGTCTGAAGAGTTTGTAGGATTCTATGTGCCCAAGACACGTAGAATATTGATGCGGTTAGTACGTAATGATCCAAGTCGGGTTATACCCAATAACAAGCTTTGCATCACCAAGAATTATTTAATTGATGATGGGTTCATACAATTAAATAATTACACCAAATTTAGAAAAAAATAGGTTTTCTAAATAATTATCTGCGAGATGAAACAAGTTATAAGGATAATTTGTTGATGGGTTTATTATTATTTTGTTATTTAAAAGGGTTTAAATAACACAAATAACATGTGAGTATACTTTAGTTAAAATGTTTAATTAGAGAAGGTATATGTCACAATTTTAATAAGTCTAGTACATGACTTATTAATGTGTGATATAAGACAAGTTTAGGAGGGAAAACCCTCCCCTTTTGGACCATTTTGGGCGGCCACCTTGTGTGGAAAAGTGAAAAATCTGTCTTGAAACTTACACTCTTTATGAAAGAGTGTAAGACACACTTCTCATCCATCAATTCATTTTGCATGCTCCAAAATCTCTCTCATCTTCTTCTCTCTTGAACCTCACGGCTGAAACAAGAAGAAGAGAACATTTTGGGTGTTTTTGGTGCTCTCTCCCTAGCAAGAGTGGTGGTTGCTTCAAAGGCTTGGGGTATACAAGCTTGAGGGCTTCTTCTCTTGAAGTCTTGGTCGTTTTTGGTGCATCTACACCTCCATTCTTGGTCGACATTTCAGCTGCAGAAAGGTAGTTAATCACAGCTTTATATAGCTGTGATTTTATGTGCATTTCGTTGTGTTCATAGCTTGTTCATTCACATAAATGATCCTTTTTTGATTTGGGTTTGTTTTCCATCTTAAAACATAACTAAGAACATGAAATTTTCAGCTTTAAAATCGGTTTTAAAAGCAACATATCCGCTGCGTTTTCTGAAAGTTTAAATGGTTAAACATGGATTTTGTGTTCTAGCAAACCCTTCAATGGCATCAAGAGCCGGTTATGTGGATGACTTGCTTGTTTTGTCCTTTAAAATAGGTTTTAAAGGATGATAATGATCTAAATATAAGCTAATTTGGGGCTGCTATGTTTCTGTTTTGTTGAATCCTCAACTTTCAAGATTATATTTTACATGCTTAAGATTAAATCTTGAAAGATATATATATGTTGATATGTTGTGTTGTTTGGACAACATCTAAACCCGAATTTTTCAGTTTATGTTGGCTGAAAATTCATTGGTTTTAAGGGGATTCATAGTTATATTTTGGATGATATAATGGATGCTTATTTTAGTGCATAACCTAGCCATTGACCTTGTGTTGTTTGGGTGTTTGTAATGGTTGTATTCATTCATTCAATTGGGTTGTATTATTTGTTGTTTGTGCTTTGTTTCAAGTGTAATTTTATTTATTATTGGGTTGTAATAAATAGATTAGGTGTATTTTCATTTTACTAGATATCTTGTATTAGGACTTTATATCTTGTAATATGAAGACATACACATTGGAAGCACAAAGGAAGGTCATGAAAGAAACATGGAGCATTTTGGATGCGGTTTCAAGTGGGAGGCTTTTGGAAGTTTTCTATATGCTTTGTTTGTGACCCTTAGGAATGTCCTATGGACCACACTTGTGATGGCAAACAAGTGTGGACCACTTTAGATGCTATGGTTATGCACATATGCACATATGGTTGTTTATGCTTGGTTGATTGTTTGTTGTTTGATTGTTTGGTTGATATTTGGATATTCATAACAAACTCATTAACAAACTTAACAAGCTGAAAATTGATGGTTCTTAAAAGTTAATAAAAGGTTATTAAAATGATTTAATGATTTTAAAGATTAAAATAGGTTTTAATCAAAGAACCATAGGGTACCTTGTATTTGAAAGCATGCAAATACAAGTACATAGAGTTTTCTAAACTTGAATTTTGAAACCTCTAAACTTTTTTAACAAACAAGATCAACACCGTCCTTTTACACAACACTTGAGTCACTTGGGAACTCTTAGTGGGATAAAGGTCACCTAACCATTTTGAGGGAACTTGTGACTTGAGGTGAGAATGCCTTATTTGTGGGATAAAGGTCACCTAACCACTTGTTTTGGCAAACTCACACGTGGGTGTAAGTAGGGTGTCTTGATTTGCAAATCATGTCAAATGGATCACCTACGATGTGGTTTCCAAATGGTGTTGATGGGATTAACATGCCGACTTTACATATGATGTTTCAAGTCGATCCCATATTTCTAGAAGTTGCAAATGGTTGCAATCGTCAAACGTTGACCACCTTATTAATTTAAAACGTGGGATAAAGGTCACCTAACCACAATTTAAATGTAATGTTGGGTTCTAGATTTTAATATGAAAAGACCTTAAAAGGCATTTATTATTAAAATTACAATATCGAAAATACTAAAATAAAACTTTGTTAAATTTTGTAGATGGCCTCAAATAATGATAATTCCGATAACTCATCCGCGTCCAACCAATCTCTACGAGCGATCCTCCAAAAGGAACGTCTAAATCATAACAACTTCATCGATTGGTATCGAAACTTGAGAATCGTTCTCAAGCAAGAGAGAAGATCGTATGTTTTAGATGACCCTATCCCCGATCAACCTAGCGAGGATGATGAGGAGGCCTTCAACGATTGGTTGAAGTACACTGAGGACTCCGTCCAAGTGTCTTGTCTCATGCTAGCGAGCATGACTCCGGATCTCCAAAAAGAGTATGAACATCACGGAGCTTATGACATGATAACCCAGCTGAAGGAAACGTTCCAACAGCAAGCAAGGGTTGAGCGCTTCGAAACGGTTCGAGCACTCCATGCATGTCGTATGGACGACAACCAATCTGTTTCATCTTATGTTCTTAAGATGAAAAGTCATATTGACCGCCTCGAGAGGCTTAATTGTCCCGTCTCGAAGGAATTGGCCACGGATTTGATCCTTAATGGCCTTACCAAGAAGTTCGAGACGTTTGTGTTGAACTACAACATGAATGCTTGGGACAAGAGCATTGGTGAGCTTCACTCAATGCTTAAAACGGCCGAGGCGGCCATGGGTAAAAGGGTTTTACCCGTTCTCACCATCAATGAAGGTGGGAACAATAAAAGGCCTCGTCCCGCACCCAAAGCAAAGGTTGCTAAGGGTAAGGGACCCGCTTGGGGAAAAGGGAAAGGGGTGGTAAGGGTACCACCCAAACCACAAGAGAAAAAGCAAAAGGTTGCTACTAACGACCCATGCTTCAAGTGTGGGGAGATTGGACATTGGGCAAGGAATTGTCCTGTCCATCTCCAAGAGTTGAAAGCAAAGAGGGATGCCGGGCAGACCTCAGGTACAATATACATGATCCATATTGATTTAAACATGATATCCTCTAACACATGGGTATTAGATACCGGATGTGGAACTCACATTTGCAATTTGTTGCAGGGGTTCAAAAGAAGTAGTGACTTCAAGAAAGGGGATGTAAGCCTCTACATGGGCAATGGGGCTAAAGTTCAAGTTGAAGCCCGTGGTGACTACATCTTGAAACTTCCAAATGGTTTGGAAGTGATTTTGAACAATGTTTTGTATGCTCCTAGTTTGACTAGGAATATTATCTCTGTAGCCCTGTTAAAACAATTTGGATATGTATTATCATTTGTTGAAAAAGATATTCATGTTTCTTTTAATGGTATATTCTATTTTAAAGCTATTCCCATTAATGGTATTTATGAATTGGTTCATGAAAATACTTTAAATAGCTCATTGTACCAAACTAACACCAAGAAACTCAAGTTGGACTTGAGTGATACCTATCTTTGGCATTGTCGTCTTGGCCATATAAACAAGAAACGTTTACAAACACTTCAAAAGAATGGTCTTTTAAAAACAAATGAATGTGATTCATTTGATGTTTGTGAATCTTGTTTACAAGGAAAGATGACTAAGGCACCCTTTAGTGGAACTAACGAAAGGGCAAAAGATTTATTAGGAATCATACATTCGGATGTATGTGGTCCTTTTAAGCCAATGACTAGGAATGGTGAAAGATACTTCATTACCTTTAACGACGATTATAGTCGCTATGGGTATGTGTACTTATTAAGGCACAAAGATGAAGCTTTTGAAATGTTCAAAATCTTCAAGAATGAAGTTGAAAATCAACTCAACAAGTCAATTAAAGTTCTCCGTATCGATAGAGGAGGTGAATACCTAAGTGATGTTTTTCAAGATCATCTTAGGAGTTGTGGGATTGTCTCACAACTCACTCCACCTGGAACACCACAACATAATGGTGTGTCTGAGAGGACGAATCGAACCTTATTGGATATGGTCCGATCTATGATGGCTAGAAGCACATTACCTCTATCATTTTGGGATTTCGCTTTGCTCTCCGCGGCCCGTATTCTAAATATGGCCCCAACCAAAAAGGTGGAAAGGACACCTTTTGAGATATGGCATGGAAGGGTTCCATCCCTATCATACTTAAGGGTCTGGGGTTGTGAGGCTTATGTTAAGACTCCCACCTCAAACATATTAGAAGTCCGATCCACCAAGTGTATCTTTATTGGATATCCTAGAGATTCTATGGGATATTATTTCTATGATCCACTGGAACAAAAGGTGTTTGTTGCCAGAAAGGGTGAGTTCTTAGAAGCAAAGTTCCTTATGGAAGGAACTAGCAGTAGAACAGTGGATCTTGAGGAGGATCAAGAACCACAACCCGATGCACGTTTGGTTGAAACTAGCACTCAACATGAGGATGTTGAGGATGATCAAATGGTTGATCAATACACGCAAAACGTTCGCAGAAGTGGTAGAACTAGTAATCCACCTGAAAGATACGGATTTTTCATGGATGGATGCTATGTGGTAGATTCAGATGAACCAACCACGTACCATGATGCAGTGTCCAATTTGGATTGTGACAAATGGCTTGAGGCCATGAACGTTGAGATGCAATCCATGTATGACAATCAAGTTTGGGAACTTGTTGTACCACCTCTTAATTCCAAGGTAGTTGGAAGTAAGTGGGTTTTCAAGAAGAAAACCGATATGCATGGAAACTTGGATACTTATAAAGCTAGACTTGTAGCAAAGGGTTTCACTCAAACTCAAGGGGTTGATTATGATGAAACCTTCTCACGTGTTGCGATGCTAAAGTCTATAAGGATATTGTTTGCCATGGTTGCTCATTATGATTATGAGATTTGGCAAATGGATGTCAAAACCGCTTTCCTAAATGGATATCTTGAGGAAGATGTCTATATGGTTCAGCCTGAAGGTTTTGTCGATCCAAAACATCCTAATAAAGTATGCAAGTTAAAGAAATCAATCTATGGATTGAAACAAGAATCGAGAAGCTGGAATCACCGTTTTGATGAGGACTTAAAGAAATTTGGCTTCATCAAAAACGCTGATGAGGCTTGTGTGTATAAGAAGGCTAGTGGGAGCACAGTAACTTTCCTAGTATTGTATGTTGATGACATACTACTATTTGGAAATGACATTCCAACCTTGGAAGGTGTAAAAACCTGGCTTGGAAGTTGTTTTTCCATCAAGGATCTTGGTGAAGCCGCCTATATTCTAGGAATAAAGATCTATACGGATAGATCAAGGCGGTTGATTGGTTTGAATCAAAGTGCACACATTGATAAGATCTTGAAAAGGTTCAAGATGGAGAACTCTAAGAAAGGTACCGTACCTATTCAAAGAGGAACGATATTGAGTACGACTCAATGTCCAAGCTCAAAGGATGAGCAAGATAAAATGAAGGCAATCCCATATGCATCTGCTATTGGATCCATCATGTATGCAATGATATGCACTCGACTGGACGTGTCATGCGCTTTGAGCATGACAAGCCGTTACCAGCAAAATCCTGGAAACAGTCATTGGATGGCTGTTAAGAACATACTTAAGTACCTAAGGAGGACAAGAGATATGTTCCTGATCTATGGATCTGGTGACGAGGAGCTCGTTGTAAAAGGTTACACGGATGCGAGTTTCCAAACCGATCGTGACGATTCACGGTCACAATCGGGATACATTTTCATTCTGAATGGAGGAGCTGTCTCTTGGAAGAGCTCCAAGCAGGATGTGGTGGCTCTATGAACTACAGAATCAGAATACGTCGCCGCCTCATTGGCAGCTCAAGAAGCTGCATGGTTGAAGAAATTCATTGCCGATCTAGGGGTTGTCCCTTCCATTCAGGACCCCCTAGAGATCTTTTGTGATAACGAGGGTGCGATTGCTCAAATCAAGGAACCTCGTGCTCATCAAAAGACTAGGCACATTGAGCGGAGATTCAACTACATACGAGATGAAGTTGAAAAGGGAAAGATATGTATTCGCAAAGTTCACACGGATCAAAACATTGCGGATCCTCTCACGAAGCTCCTTGAAAAAGCAAAGCATGAAGGTCATACTTGTGCCATGGGACTTCGATATTCTAGTGATTGGATTTAATCTGTAAACTTTGTATTTGGATATGTGGAACTCTTTATAATTTGAATAAAATTATTTGGTTATAATGTTTCAATTAATGTTCCAATTTAGCATGTTTAATCCATGAGTAAATTGTTTACTCTAAATGTCCGTAGTCGTTCATACTTGTGGGAACAAGTGTGAGGTAAGATTATTATGAACTTGGATTGGTTGATATTCATAAGGATGAATATAGAGCAATGGGTTGCTACCAAGGTTCATAGATATTTGTGGGATACAAATATTGGACTAACCCGCATCTCAAATTTTACTACATGGAATCTTATTGATTGATCATAAGTAAATTTGAGTAAAGGCGAATATCATTTGGTATCCTCCGACCTGAGATACATATTGGGTTTTGATATTCACCAAGTATTATACCTTGAGCTTTTTCTTCACTGTCCTGAAATAGTGGACAACACATAAGGGTATGTTCAGGTTTGACACGAGGTGTTTGTGAGAAACGTATGTAGTCAAGAGGGAATTTGTTCCTCTTATTCGTTGAGAGTTAGATGTCTAAGGCCTGATTAAGTTAAATCAACAAGGAATGATCATTCTGTGTCCTTGGATTTAACATGACATCTGTAACAAAAGGATAGATGATTGATTCACCTAAATCATTTCAAGTAGGGTACTTGAAAGGGATGATGTTATTAAATGGCTATAACTCATGCGTATTAAGGGTAGTAAACCGTTGTTAGGTGGTATTTACTGCTTGCATCAATCTTCTATGAATCTTGGGCAAGTGGGAGATTGTAGGATTCTATGTGCCCAAGACACGTAAAATATTGATGCGGTTAGTACGTAATGATCCAAGTCGGGTTATACCCAATAACAAGCTTTGCATCACCAAGAATTATTTAATTGATGATGGGTTCATACAATTAAATAATTACACCAAATTTAGAAAAAAATAGGTTTTCTAAATAATTATCTGCGAGATGAAACAAGTTATAAGGATAATTTGTTGATGGGTTTATTATTATTTTGTTATTTAAAAGGGTTTAAATAACACAAATAACATGTGAGTATACTTTAGTTAAAATGTTTAATTAGAGAAGGTATATGTCACAATTTTAATAAGTCTAGTACATGACTTATTAATGTGTGATATAAGACAAGTTTAGGAGGGAAAACCCTCCCCTTTTGGACCATTTTGGGCGGCCACCTTGTGTGGAAAAGTGAAAAATCTGTCTTGAAACTTACACTCTTTATGAAAGAGTGTAAGACACACTTCTCATCCATCAATTTATTTTGCATGCTCCAAAATCTCTCTCATCTTCTTCTCTCTTGAACCTCACGGCTAAAACAAGAAGAAGAGAACATTTTGGGTGTTTTTGGTGCTCTCTCCCTAGCAAGAGTGGTGGTTGCTTCAAAGGCTTGGGGTATACAAGCTTGAGGGCTTCTTCTCTTGAAGTCTTGGTCGTTTTTGGTGCATCTAACACCTCCATTCTTGGTCGACATTTCAGCTGCAGAAAGGTAGTTAATCACAGCTTTATATAGCTGTGATTTTATGTGCATTTCGTTGTGTTCATAGCTTGTTCATTCACATAAATGATCCTTTTTTGATTTGGGTTTGTTTTCCATCTTAAAACATAACTAAGAACATGAAATTTTCAGCTTTAAAATCGGTTTTAAAAGCTACATATCCGCTGCGTTTTCTGAAAGTTTAAATGGTTAAACATGGATTTTGTGTTCTAGCAAACCCTTCAGAGTTGATCAATGATCTTATCCATAGATCTGCTATGTTGCTCATCAGCTTCTTTGATCAGTTCTTCTAACTTTTTCTCATCTTTAGTCTGTTCAGCACTCTTCTTTCTCTTGTATGTGATCATCTCCTTTTCTTTCTTCTCTTTTGCTTCTTCCTCTTCAACTCTCTTTCTTTTGTCTGCTTTCACTGACTTAGACTCCCCCTTTTTGGTTGCATTGGGTTCAGGGGTTTGAATGTTAGAAAGTCTCTTAGAAACAGCATCATCAACTAGGTTTTGAAGATTTGAGGAAAGCCTCTCATCAATGGCTTGATGCACAATGTTAGTGATGATGGGAGTGATGAGAGGTAAGGAAGATTGAAAGGCAGCAACCATTTGCTCAGAGGGGTTCTGTCCCTGAGAAATGGTGCCTGAAACAGAGGCTGGTGGCATAGTTGTTGAGAGTGGCTCAGTGTTTGGGAGAGCTTCAAAAGAAGCTGCCATCTGTGGGTGAATTTGGGCAGATGGACTTGATTCTTGAGAAAATTTTGCAAGCAGTTCTTGTAGCCTGCATACCTCAGCCTCAAGAATGGTGTTTTGGGCTTGAACATCAAAGAAAAAGCCCAGGTCATCATCAGTCTTTGCTGAATCATCTGACCTCCTGATTGAATCAGGATGAACATGTGCTGAGTGTAGATCAGTATTCACATGTGCCCCTATTTCTTGGAACTGGGACTTCCTGCCTCAGGATTATGTCCTTCATTGGCAGTCGCCTCTGGTGAGGTCTTAGAGATGATACCACCATCATCCTGTTCATGTGCTGAAACAGGAGGAGAGGTAGCCTCACCAGATGTTCGAATCTCCTCCTCTACACCAGGAGATTGAACTTTGTAATCCCTGTGCTGTGGGTTATCAGCTACATTATAATCCTCTCCCTCAACTGTTGAGGTTCTCCTAGTGGTAATAGGTTTCTAGGGAGGGGTAGAGGAATGTAGTTGAGTCAGCACTTGTGCAATAACCGCAGTTGGGCTTGTAGGGGTGGTTTCAGTGGGAGATAAGGGTGAAAAAGATTGCACCTGGGGTGAATGGTGCTCTTCAATGGCAATCTTCTCAAGTGAGATAGATTCCAGTAATGTGGTTTCCCCATTTTTGGTTGCATCAGGATCCTGTTGAGAGGATACCTGAGCGGTTTCAGCTGGTAGAGTCTTGGAAACTACAAGGGGATTACTGCCAGTAGTTTCATCCTGCCTTTGTGTTGCAGGGGCATCATCAGGGGACTCAACTCCCTGAGTAGCCTTTTTGGTTTGTTTGGATTTTGGTTTGGAGGGGACTTTGGATCTGGAGGTGGAGGCTGTGGGTTCCCTCTGCTTGGGTTTTAGCAGTTTGGCAGCCTCTTTGAGTTGTGGGTTAGAGTTGTGCCTGGAGTATACCTCAGCAAAACTACCATAGCAAGGACTCCAAGGCCAACAAGGCCATCAGATTTTAATTGATTAATGATTATGGCCATAAGAAACCTTGGATATAATATCCATCTGTTAGCCACAGGTTTCATTGCCAGATCTTTTAATTCAAAAAATATAATTTCAGAAAAATTTAAGCTTTGGCGTTCAAGAATAGAATATAATACCTGCTGCCACCTGGATGACATTTGATCCCATGAAGAGGTTTTGGGGCAAGGCAGACATTGATCATATGAAAGATTAGGCGTTCAGCATCATGGAAGTGCTTCTTCATAATGGTGGTAGCACTTAGGTCGCCCTCATACCCATGGTTGATGAATGATAGATCAATGGTGCCTTTCGGGTATTTGGTGACAAAGGTGGCATCATTCAGATCTAGAGTTTGGCGAATGATATCAGGAGTGATGACCACCTTCTTCTGGTGTACAAACGACTGGAGAGTGATCGAGTCATCATTCTCACCAGTATGGATAGTGACAATTGTCCAAAATTGGCGAAGGGTATCGGGATAGATGGTTGGATTCAGAAGAAAAGCGGTTTGATACTGGGAATCAACCATCAGATCAATGGCAGCATCAAACTTAGTCCAAAAGGCCGATTTTGTAAGGTAGGCAACACAGTTGTGTCGTGGTTTGATTTGCATGGTCGCCATTAATGGAAGATGAAAGTTCGGAAAACGACTTATAACAAGTTTGAAGTTAGGGTTAGGTATTTATAGGTTATGAAGCGGCTGAAAGAAAACAACTAAAAGTTTTGGTGTGAGTCATCAGTTGTTAGAAAACGACTGAAGACATGGTTTTAACTTTCAGATGTTGTAAACAACTGAAGACTTGGTGTTAGTCATCAGTAGTTTGAAACTACTAAAGACTTGGTTTTGGCTTCAGTTGTTTTGAAATGAAACATCAGTTGTTTGAAACAATTGAAGAGTAAAATTTCTCATCAGTTGTCGTCAATTCACAAATCTCAGTTGTTTCATTGACCTTAACACTTACTCAGCAGATTATCTGATTTTCAGATGTTTCATTGGTCATCAGTACTTATCTGTTAGAACAGACATCAGTAGTTGTAACTACATCAGTACTTTTCAACAAATAAAGTACTTCAGTACTTTTAAGTAATTTAGTCTGCAGTAGTTAGGAAAACTGCTGAAGATAAAATAACTTATCACTACTTATTTTTGACAGCTGTATACTAATGCTCATCAGTACTTGTTAACTGAGAGCATCAGTAGTTGTCAAATCATTCTAGCTGCAGCATACCAAGCCTTAGCACAAGATTTTGGAAAGTTGCATTGTCCAAAGGCTTAGTAAATATATCTGCAAGCTCATCAGCACTAGGAACAAACTTTGGATCAATCAGACCTTTTTCATAACAATCCCTGATAAAATGATGTCTGATCTCAATATGTTTGGTCCTAGAATGCTGGACAGGATTCTTAACAATACAAAGAGCTGAAGCACTGTCCATCAGTAGAGGAGTCTTAGTCTCTGTAATGTCATAATCCAGTAATTGATTTTGAAGCCAGAGTACCTGAGATGTGCAACTTGCAGCAGCAATGTACTCTGCTTCAGCAGTGGATGTAGCAACTGAAGTTTGTTTCTTACTCTGCCAAGAAACTAAACAATCGCCTAGAAATTGGCATCCACAAGAGGTTGATTTTCTGGTTAATTTACACCCTGCATAGTCACTATCAGAGAAAGTGTAACATCCGGCATTTTCAAGTTATAAACCCGAACCCGAACTAAAATCGAACTATCTTACGATATGAATTTCTTTATTTAACTTATTTTATTTATATTAATGAATTATATAGATTAGACGTGTAGTTTAAATTGATTTATTCAATTTATCATTTAAACAACTTATAATAACTTGTTGATTTATTAATAATTCTTTTTCATAAAATTATAAATTTTATTAATCATGCTACAACAAATAACTAAATGGAAAAGACTTATTAAAACTTATAAAGTTATAAAATGAATTTTATTATACTTATAAAGTTTTATAAGTAATTATGAATTTTAAATATTGAAAGTAAGTAATCAAATTATAAAGTTACAAGTTTTATAAAAGTTATAAAGTTTAACAAATAAATAATTTGATTGATTATTCAAATTGGTTTTATAAAGTCTATAAATATTTTATAAAAAAGTTGTTAAAATTATAGTCTTCAAGAATTTAAATTTTAAATTATAATTATTCTTTTATTTATTTAAATTATTTAATTTTATATTTATTTCAAATTCCAATCATAACCCCCTTTTAAAAGACTTATAAATCACCATTAACACCATTCATAACCTCCTCCTAACCTCAAGTATAAAAGCAAGGCTTAGGCCTCACTTTTCATTTGCTCATTCTCTAAAAACCTCACTCTCACATCTTTCTTTCATCCATTGGTTATGATGAATTTGAAGAATTTTATCTTACAAGAAATTTCAAGAATTCTTAATACTAAGGTAATCCTTTATTGTTTTTATATTATACATTTTAATCATCCTAACATCTAATTGTTCTCATTACTTTATGTTCTTACTATTATTCTTTCTTCTACCAAATCTCTTTTTATTTTAATAATTATCATTTGATCATTAACATTTTAATAATCACTAAACTTATAGTAATCACTAAGATTCCTAAATTAAGCTAACAACACACTAACATAAACAAAGAATCCCGTTTGCATATGGACGGCTATGCCGCCGCATTCGGTTATTCTGCAAGATTATTGTTCTAACTCAAATGAACAATTGTTCTAACTCAAATGAAGACTAATATACCATATATTAACATAATAAATTGTTCTAACCCGTTTCATGTATTAACAATTTTAAAAGTGCACATAAGTGCCTTACTACAATTCTGGCAGAATATAGTCTTACTTCAACCGACTATAACTTGATCATAACAAACTAAATTTGGGTAAAATCAGACTCCAATGTTAAGTTCATTGAATTAACTTTCCAACGACAGTTTATACGTCTTCAAACTCAATCGGACGACTCAACAATAGCCTTCACAAAATAAGTGCGCATTCCAGCACCTTCTGTCTTGTGATGCTTGTTTGACCTATTTAAAGATCTTTTCATAAAAATGTTTCTGAATGAAAGTTGTCCGGGAGACTTTGAACTAGTCAAGTATAAATTTTTATAATTTTATGAAACCGTTTGCTATTTTTAAAACCTGTTCAAACACATACCAAACATTCTGTCCAGAATCTATAATTGATGCAATAATCCTTTTTCAATCTACCTTTCGCTTTTTAGCATTCCCTAAGCGTCTTAACTTCTTGTAATGAATTCCGACCTCAAGTTATTGTTTCTTTTTATCATTTAGGACATCACCTTTGACACTTGAACATCCAAGCTTTCTTATGTACTCTACAACCATCACTATCATTGTGAGTTTTCCATGTGAGTATTTCCATACCCCTTTTGCTTATTTTCACACTTTGGGGTGAAACATGTTAACTTATATTATTGCACTTGTAAACTTATTTGAGACTTGTAAACCTATGGCAATTCATCTTGTAAAGTTGTAGTTAGTTGAACTTTTGTGGTTACCATGTTATGGCGTTATATGTGCAATCATTAACTATTGCTAGCCCAGCGAAGTCATAGATCTATGGGTAAGACAAGCCTGCTTGGTTGATCCAAGTACACTTAGCTGATCGTATATACTTTTAACGTTTGAGACTTGTAAAACTTTTGTCGAGGTTTGATTGTTGCATTGTTCATAACATCCCTAATCACTTTATTCACTAACTTATGACTTGAATTGCCATCTTTTATATACTTATGTATTGAAAACTATGGAATGCTCACCAACATTTTTATGTTGACCTTTTATTTTTAACATGTTTCAGGAATACCTCAAGTATGTGATCTACTCTTTGAAGCTTGCACATCTAGGAATGGACCTAGATAAATAAATGAAACAAGAATGATTTGTTACATTCTATGCTATGCTTTTAATTTCTTTGAGACTTATGTTGTAATGTTACAATTGAAACTTATGTTTAAATTATACTTGGATTATTAATAGCGTTATGTGGCTGTGAACGATCTTAACTCTCACTCCTCGACGTTTCCGCCGTCAAGGTTGGGGTGTGACAGATTGGTATCAGAGCCCATAACTATAGGGATTTAGGTTATTAGAAATGGTGACCTAGACTATAGTTGCATGAACCTCATAGAAAGATTCTTATACCTTTGTGCTTATATGTTGTTTGTATGCTACATAATGCTATGCCTTTTGTGCAACTTGATGCCTTAGCATAGGATTGCCTTATGTATGCTTAAACTTAGTTACTTGTCTCCCTAAACTTAACTTTGACTCTTTGACCCTTCCTGACAAATGAACTTCCTAAACTTATTCTCAACGACATGTGGAATCTACACTTATCGTCGTGGGTTCAATTCCTTAGACTCTATGTCTAATCTATGAAAATCTCATCAAGGTTTTGATTTCATAAACCAAAGAAATTTGTGTGACACATAGACACCTGTATTCTGGATTTCCTGGCAAAAGGCCTTCGGGCTAAGGCAAGCATATCGTATAAATCTCATTGCGAGACCAGTTATGCTTACCTGGGGATTTCTGGGATGAGTGATAAACTATGGTCAACATACACAAGTCTCTAAGGCAAATGGGTCAATTTACCTTGACGTGTGAACGATTCCAAATGGTAATGCGTTACCAAATGGAACCATCCTCTTTGTATCTTAAAAATCCTTGATTTTCTTGAACTGGTTTATCACCAAAGTTTCAATATCTCCTTATTTTAACATATATAATGTTCCTGTTAATATTAAACCCATTCTACATTTCAACTCCTACATTTAAACATCGCTACACGTTGGGCGTTTCATGTATCTATTTCTATACCTTGACCAACGTGTGCATGACTCTTAATATATTCAAAGATATTGGGAATCTAAACCGAATGGCCTTCAAAAATTTAAACCGGTACTTATGGTTCTCAAGTCTTCTTAAGGATGTGTCCCATAACTAAGAACATGAAATGCTATAGGTGGAATTCCAACATCTCGGGATACTTTGTCTAGGCAAAGTGTAAATGGTGATTTGACTCGATCATTAAATCGATTTACTTGACTCGAAACCCTTGAGATGAGTGATCGCTTATAAGTACGCATGTCTTTAATAAGGTTATGGCTGATCTCATATCTTGAGAAGTCCATGTATTCCCTTCGATTGTGAATCGAATGTTCACATCTCATTATGATGTCGAATCATTCTTGTCCTTGATTTTGCCTTCCTGATTTAAATTATTCAAGATTTGAACACCATAATAAGAAATTCTGTTATCTTGAACTTTGATCTTAAGCTTGTAAGCATGATTTTTCCTTTTGTTACATTGATGTAACTTGAAATTTTCCCGAATTTCTAATTGATATTATTTTCCTTTCGTCGTTAAGTCAAACTCCGTACCGTCTGCACCGTGAGAGATGCAAGTGTTTGCAAGTCAACCTATGACTAAGAACACCCGTATCTCCTAAATGATTCTAACTCATCAAAACGGGGGTGATTCCCTTACTTTGATGATTCTCTATTCGTTTCGATAAATGGTTTCCAATTGTGATTTATAAAATTTCATCCTCTGGATCGGGGTGATTTCCTTATCTCGAGAATTGACTTCAATTATTTTCTTTGGAATGGCATTTCACAAATGACATGATCTCACCAAAATAGGATTGAAACCCGTACTTTGGTGACAAATGTCAATCTTCGATTTTTTTTTTTTTTGCTATTATGAAATTCAATCATCAAGATAGGTGTGAATTCCATACCTTGATGATAATATCATCTTTATGAATTGTATTTGTTCAAATGAGACGACTTCATCAAAGTAGGAGTGAATTCTGGATTTTGATGAAGAAGTTCATCTTGTTATATTTTGTTTTTGTAAAACTTCACCGTTAAGATAGGAGTGATTTCCCTTACCTTAATGGTGAGTTACCTCGTCTTGTTTCTGTGGATCCTCAACAAGGAGTTGGGATCAAACTTTTTGATTGGTAAGTTAGTGGTCATACCTTGGGAATACACCATCAAGTTAGGAGTGAAAACCACACCTTGATGACTATTCTCATTTCTTGATCTCCAACTTACCAAGGTTTTAATCAAGTGACAAGGAACATGTAGTAACTTGAAGGGTGAACCAATGTTAGTGTTTGGACCTATCAAGCCAAAGCATGATTTCTAAACTTGAAAGGAGACCCGATCACTCTAGGTTGATTTTGGTTCCGAGCTTGGAGCATTTGAATTCTTAAATCGATTTCTCTCCCTTTATCTTCATGTTTTGACTCGATCTAGCTACATCGAACCATTTATTTCTTACTTATCAACTTTCATTTTGAGTTATCATCAACATATGATTGTGGGATGGTAGCCTTCTTAAACAATCTTTCTACTAAATAAGGGCATTATCAACTTGTGTTCATGTCTTTCTAGACACATAAATGTTCTCAGCTGTGCTTATGGGTATGATGAACCGCGTGTGCAAGCCGTACTTAGAAAACTATTTGTCGTTGCCTTTGTCGTTGATATTCTGAATTGTTTAAATTCCAATCCGTTCATGAACGATGTTTTTGTTTAACTTTTTACCCATAATTAAAAATACAATTCCCATTATTTTGGATAACTTTGAACTCATAATTTTGAAAATCTCTAAATCTCTATCTTGACTGCGACTCACAAGACTTGTTATTCATTCTGATGGGGACAAAGATGATCATGAATTTCCGCGATTGGTATTCATGGTTTGGCATAAAGGAAATGATGACGTAGCTGGGTATATGTTTAAATTGCCTTGTACTTCTTGATGTCCTTTGGTGCATTATTGACCTATTGGCTTGTTTCTTCATTGATTTTGGCCTCCTAAATCTTAAACACATTATCCCAAATCTCTTAACGACCCTTAATAATCTTTTCCGAATGATTTCCCCTCAAATCCACACTTATCCTAAAAATCTATTACAATGATGTCCTCATTCTGAATTGAATCTCTAACCTTAACGAACACAATCCTTATATCAGCGTTACACTAGTTAAGCTTGAAACCTTGATGGCATAAGTAGACAAGAATCAATCATCTAAGATCTATGTTAAAGTTATTACTTGAGAAGCTTTTATATTCCATCCAAAAACATCCTAAACTTATCTCTGAGTCTCGTGTCACACCAATACTGCGTGACAAAACCTTCCCGAATGTCTTGAACCATTTAAGGTACAAACATTTATTAATTAAAAATTTTAGATTAACAATCTTGTAACCTTTGTCAAGGAGCACATGAAATCATAAATAATAAACTTAACAAACTTAAGCATACCATCCCATCATAATTAAACTCATTTGAATTTAAACGTTCCAAGTGTCACTTGCGAATGTGTCATGAAATCCAAGTCTCCTCACATCCTTGAAATTAGTCTTCTTGTGATTAAATTTCGGGACGAAATTTCTTAAAGTAGGGGAGACTGTAACATCCGGCATTTTCAAGTTATAAACCCGAACCCGAACTAAAATCGAACTATCTTACGATATGAATTTCTTTATTTAACTTATTTTATTTATATTAATGAATTATATAGATTAGACGTGTAGTTTAAATTGATTTATTCAATTTATCATTTAAACAACTTATAATAACTTGTTGATTTATTAATAATTCTTTTTCATAAAATTATAAATTTTATTAATCATGCTACAACAAATAACTAAATGAAAAAGACTTATTAAAACTTATAAAGTTATAAAATGAATTTTATTATACTTATAAAGTTTTATAAGTAATTATGAATTTTAAATATTGAAAGTAAGTAATCAAATTATAAAGTTACAAGTTTTATAAAAGTTATAAAGTTTAACAAATAAATAATTTGATTGATTATTCAAATTGGTTTTATAAAGTCTATAAATATTTTATAAAAAAGTTGTTAAAATTATAGTCTTCAAGAATTTAAATTTTAAATTATAATTATTCTTTTATTTATTTAAATTATTTAATTTTATATTTATTTCAAATTCCAATCATAACCCCCTTTTAAAAGACTTATAAATCACCATTAACACCATTCATAACCTCCTCCTAACCTCAAGTATAAAAGCAAGGCTTAGGCCTCACTTTTCATTTGCTCATTCTCTAAAAACCTCACTCTCATATCTTTCTTTCATCCATTGGTTATGATGAATTTGAAGAATTTTATCTTACAAGAAATTTCAAGAATTCTTAATACTAAGGTAATCCTTTATTGTTTTTATATTATACATTTTAATCATCCTAACATCTAATTGTTCTCATTACTTTATGTTCTTACTATTATTCTTTCTTCTACCAAATCTCTTTTTATTTTAGTAATTATCATTTGATCATTAACATTTTAATAATCACTAAACTTATAGTAATCACTAACATTCCTAAATTAAGCTAACAACACACTAACATAAACAAAGAATCCCGTTTGCATATGGACGGCTATGCCGCCGCATTCGGTTATTCTGCAAGATTATTGTTCTAAGTGATGGCTATGCCAAAGTCTTAGAATATTTTTATAACTCAAATAAAGACTAATATACCATATATTAACATAATAAATTGTTCTAACCCGTTTCATGTATTAACAATTTTAAAAGTGCACATAAGTGCCTTACTACAATTCTGGCAGAATATAGTCTTACTTCAACCGACTATAACTTGATCATAACAAACTAAATTTGGGTAAAATCAGACTCCAATGTTAAGTTCATTGAATTAACTTTCCAACGACAGTTTATACATCTTCAAACTCAATCGGACGACTCAACAATAGCCTTCACAAAATAAGTGCGCATTCCAGCACCTTCTGTCTTGTGATGCTTGTTTGACCTATTTAAAGATCTTTTCATAAAAATGTTTCTGAATGAAAGTTGTCCGGGAGACTTTGAACTAGTCAAGTATAAATTTTTATAATTTTATGAAACCGTTTGCTATTTTTAAAACCTGTTCAAACACATACCAAACATTCTGTCCAGAATCTATAATTGATGCAATAATCCTTTTTCAATCTACCTTTCGCTTTTTAGCATTCCCTAAGCGTCTTAACTTCTTGTAATGAATTCCGACCTCAAGTTATTGTTTCTTTTTATCATTTAGGACATCACCTTTGACTCTTGAACATCCAAGCTTTCTTATGTACTCTACAACCATCACTATCATTGTGAGTTTTTCATGTGAGTATTTCCATACCCCTTTTGCTTATTTTCACACTTTGGGGTGAAACATGTTAACTTATATTATTGCACTTGTAAACTTATTTGAGACTTGTAAACCTATGGCAATTCATCTTGTAAAGTTGTAGTTAGTTGAACTTTTGCGGTTACCATGTTATGGCGTTATATGTGCAATCATTAACTATTGCTAGCCCAGCGAAGTCATAGATCTATGGGTAAGACAAGCCTGCTTGGTTGATCCAAGTACACTTAGCTGATCGTATATACTTTTAACGTTTGAGACTTGTAAAACTTTTGTCGAGGTTTGATTGTTGCATTGTTCATAACATCCCTAATCACTTTATTCACTAACTTATGACTTGAATTGCCATCTTTTATATACTTATGTATTGAAAACTATGGAATGCTCACCAACATTTTTATGTTAACCTTTTATTTTTAACATGTTTCAGGAATACCTCAAGTATGTGATCTACTCTTTGAAGCATGCACATCTAGTAATGGACCTAGATAAATAAATGAAACAAGAATGATTTGTTACATTCTATGCTATGCTTTTAATTTCTTTGAGACTTATGTTGTAATGTTACAATTGAAACTTATGTTTAAATTATATTTGGATTATTAATAGCGTTATGTGGCTGTGAACGATCTTAACTCTCACTCCTCGACGTTTCCGCCTTCAAGGTTGGGGTGTGACAGAAAGCAACAAATTTCAAGAGTGCCCAGTGGAATACCAAAGTCCTAGAGATTGAGTTCCTTGCAAGTATCTAAAGATCCTTTTGACTGCAATCATATGGGATACTTTAGGGGCAGCCTGAAATCTAGCACAGACACAAGTTGCAAACATAATGTCTGGTCTAGAAGCTGTAAGGTACATCAAGGAACCAATCATACATCTGTAAAGAGTTTCATCAACTGCTTTACCTTTCTAATCAGCATCCAGTTGTGTGGTGCTGCACATGGGAGTAGAACAGGGCTTACAATTTTGTAAATCAAACTTTTTCAACAAATCCTTTGTATATTTTGACTGATGAATGAAAGTTCCATCAGCCATTTGTTTGATTTGCAAACCCAGAAAGAACTGTAATTCTCCCATGGCACTCATTTCAAACTTTTGTTGCCTCAACTTAGTAAGGGCATCACACAACTGTGGATCAGAAGACGCAAAAATAATATCATCTACATAAATTTGAACAAGGAGCTTATGCATGCCTACTTTTTTAATGAACAATTTTTTATCTATGGAGCCTCTAGTGAAATTATTTTGAAGAAGAAAGTTAGATAGTGTTTCATACCAGGCTCTGGGAGCTTGTTTTAACCCATAAAGAGCCTTATCAAGCTTATACACCCAATCTGGATGTTTATGATCTTCAAAACCTGGTGGTTGACACACATAAACTTCTTCTTTTATTTTACCATATAAGAAAGCACTTTTGACATCCATTTGAAAAACTTTAAGATTATGGAAAGCAGCATAAGCTAAGAACAATCTGATTGCCTCCAGTCTGGCTACAGGGGCAAAGGTTTCATCATAATCAATACCTTCTTCTTGTGAAAACCCCTGTACAACCAGTCTGGCCTTGTTCTTGACAATTTGACCATTTTCATCAGTTTTATTCATAAACACCCATTTAGTGCCTATTGCACACTTACCTTGGGGTAGAGGAACCAGTTCCCATACTTGCTGCTTTTGAAACTGAAGAAGCTCAAGTTGCATGGCTTCAACCCATCCATTGTCTCTTAATGCAATATGGTAGTTCTTTGGCTCTTGCTGACTGATGAAGAGAGCATAAAAGCAGAAATTGGATAATTGACGTCTAGTTGAAACACCAGCATTGATGTCACCAACGATCTGAGACATGGGGTGATTCTTCAGTTCTTGGTACTCAATAATATCTATGCAAGTGTTTGTAGGAGATTCAGCAGCAACAGATGTTGATTCAGACTCTTGAAACCTAGTTTGAGAAGGCAATTCAAATGAAGTAGAGGATTCAGAGATTTCATCAGCATTTGTTGTGGATGGAACTGCTGAAGCTACAGGAACATCAAGTGTAGTAGACACAGGCAGGTGATCACTAAAACTTGCATTTATACCACCAGATGGATGACTAGTTGCAGGAGATGATGGATCCTCAGAATCTGCAACAGCTGGAGACTGATAAGGAACATATTGCAGTATGTCCAAATCAAATAACTCCACAGGGTTTTGTGGGATTTTGTCCTTTGGAGATTCATTAAACTTTACATGCAAGGTTTTTTCAAGTATCTTTGTTCTGCAATTAAAAACTCTGTATGCCTTTCAAGTAGATGAATACCCAACAAAGTACCCTGCATCCACCTTTGATTCAAACTTCTGAAGTGGATTCTTTGTGTTAAGAATGTAACAGGGACACCTAAATGCTCTAAAAAAGGAAATCAGAGGGGCCAAATGATGTAACAACTCATAAGGAGTCTTCGTCAACCTCTGATTTACTAACACTCTATTTTGTACATAGCAAGCTGTGTTGACAGCTTCAGCCCGAAAGGTTAGTGGCAAACCAGAATCCGCCAACATTGTCCTTGCGGCCTCAGTAAGGGTCCTATTCTTTCTCTCCACCACTCCATTTTGTTCAGGAGTTCTTTGAATGCTATACTGCCTCTTGATTCCCTTAGATAAATAGAATTCATCAAGGGTGTGGTTTCTAAATTTTGTGCCATTATCACTCCTCACACACTTGACTAGAAGGGAGTACTGCTTTTCCACATAAAACACAAAGTAGATGATGATTTGAACAACCTCATCTTTTGAATGTAAGAAGAAGGTCCATACAAATCTTGAATAAGCATCCACAATGACCAGACAGTATTTTTTCTTTGCCATGCTCATCACTCTTACTGGGCCAAAAAGATCCATATGCAGTAATTGCAAGCAGGCAGTGGACATTGGTTCTTCTATTGGAGGGAATGATACTTTGTGTTGCTTTCCTTTTAAACAAGCAGAACAGTTGTCATCACATTTGAACTCCTTTAATGGCAGACCTCTCATTAAACCATGATGGATAAGCTGGTTCATGTTTTTAAGATTCACATGACCAAGCCTTCTGTGCCATAGTTCAGATTCCTGAGAAGAGGCCTTGGAGAACAGACATGGATGGCCTTTTAGATCAATTTTCTTTGATAAATCTAAGGTATATACTCTTCCAATCCTGTTGGCCTTCAGGAGAGTATTTTCATCCAATATCTTGTCAATCATTCTCAGAACATTGGAAGACAGAATCCGACAGTTCTGGCTGGTGAAAAGTGCAACATGCCCTTTATCACACATTTGACTGACACTCAACAGGTTGTACATGAGATTCTCCACATGGTTAACATCATCAAATCTTATCTCACCATTTGACACAAAGCCTTTGCCGATGATGTAACCCTTAGCATCATTACCAAAAGATACAAATCCCTTCTTTCCTTGAGAGTAGTCATGAAGAAGAGAACTGCTCCCTGTCATATGCATAGATCCTCCACTGTCCACATACCAGATGCTTCTATGGCATGCTGAAGAACCCTGCATTTGTCACAAGAAATTAGTTAGCTTTTGAGACCCAAACCATTTTGGTTTTGGGTCTGTTCTCATCAACAGATTTTAAACTAATGATTTGTCATGATTAACAGCCTTTGAAGGTGGAGATGGTGCTAAAAAGGTTTCCTTTGATTTTGGCTTAGTTTTCCTTTTCAGTGGTTTAATCACAGATACATCTAATTGGTTAACTCTCCCCAACAGATGTTGAACCATCATACCAAGTTGTGTCTGATTGGTTGTTAAAGCCTTCAGTTCAGCTGACACATCAGTACTTGTTTTTGATTTGTTCCTGTGACTCACCATATCCTCCTTTTTGAAAGACACAGACTTAGTCTGGTGTTTTGATATTCCATGAGGAATACTTTCAGCTGTTTTATGATAAACCCCTTCCTTCTTTTTAGATTTTTGTAAAAACTTTGGGTTATCAGATTGAGATGTTTGTGGTACAATCTTGGTTTTAAATTCATCTTTCATTTTATTAATTTTCTTTTTAATGATTTTATCTTTGTTGAATTTTGAACCCTTTTTATACAACCATTCATCAGTGAGATGATTGAATAGACCACATATTTCATATGGCTTTTTCTTCATCTTTTGTTGATCAACTGCTGAAGAAGATGAAAATACTGAAGATGTGTTCTTCAGTACTTTCTTCCTCTCAGTACTTATGGTAAGTACTGAAGGATTTGTAACAACTGAAGATTTGTTCTTCAGAAGCTTTCTATCAGTACTTTTGGATTTCCTGATAGACAATTTTTAGTAGTTGTCAAACCATGTTTGTTTTCATTTGGTTTGAAATGCTCTTCAGGTGTTGTGACTTGCCCTTCAGTTCTTTGAATACTTTGTGGAACAACACCTGAAGTGCTCAGTTTTTCTTTGACCATATGTTTATCAGCAGTGAGACCATCAGCATATTGATTAGCTGAGGTACTAATACTGACTTCATCCTCTGATTTTGAATTATCACTTGAGGAAGAGACACATGATGATGTGGTTTGGTAATTGCTTTCACCTTCAGATTTTACTTCTAGCTTGGGAGTAAAATCTGTAGGAGGTATAGTGTGATTATACCCAATCCCAAACTTCACATTTGAAACAGTTTTCTTGCTGAGTAGCATTTCAGACCCCTTGCAGGATGTTACCCAACGTTCACAATTTACTTGAGTAGCTGCAAGTGTTTCTTTGAGATTCTTATGATTCTCTAAAATGACCTCTACCTTTGCCTTTTCATCAGTGATTTGGCATTTTAATTTGTAAATCTCCTCATCTTTTTCTTTTAAGACAGACTCAAACTCAGCTTTTCTTTTGGAAATTACTTTCTCTAAGTCAAGATTTTGATTAATTAAGGCTACATTTGCTTCCCTAATTGAGACAAAAGCAGCTATGCATGACTCAGAACACAACTTGGCCTTAGCCTCAGAAGATACATGTGGTACCTGTGATGATGAAGCATTTGAGCAGGAACCATCAGTAGACTCCAGGGACATAAGAGCAAGATTTCCAAAAGGATTTTCACCAGCATGTTGACCAGCACTAGAAAACAATTGTTCAGAATAACCAGATAGATCATCTGGTAAGCTACTCCAGTCAACAACCTCAGGTGTGAAAAAGCTTTGATGTGATTGAGATTGATATTTTTGATTTGATTAAGATGGTTGAGGATCAGGTAGGGCATGTGGTTGTTGAGCTATGGGTACTGGAACCTGACTAGACTGAGGCATGTAAAAACAGGGATAAGGATATGGCATTGGACCTTGAGGGACAAAAAATGCAGGAGATGATTGAATTTGTGAATGATGATCAGAACTAGTAGAATGTTGCCCTTTGTTTTGTGAGCTATTGCTTGGAAAGGTCACAAAGGGTGCAGAAGAGTTAGATCCAGATGATCTACACTTTCTTGCAAAATGTCCAAGTCTATGGCACTTGTGACACCTCAACTTGCTCTTATCAAAACCAACTTTGGTTTTCCAGAGAGACCAGAGAATTTTCTACCTGTCCTTTTGTAAAATTTTTGAGATCTGATATTGATTAATGCCATTTGGCTCAAAATATTCATCTCTTCCAGATCATCATCAGCAATTCCTTTCAAATCATCCATCAAAAAGCACAAATTATCAATACTACACCCTGAATTACTATCAACACCAAAAAAAGCATGATCTCCACCGTTTGAAGAGAAATCTATATGCTCATCATAGGAACTTTCTGATGCAGCATATTCTGACTCATGACCAACCAGAGCAGTATTCCCTGGTACAAAATCATCAGTGAGCTTCCCAAATGAAGCCAGATTCCTTTTCTGTTCTATCTCTCTTTCAAATGTTAGTAGTTTCCCATGAAGTTGGGTAAGAGATAGAGTGTCCAGATTTGCACTGGAGCGTAGGACAATAGTATATGTGTCCCATCTCTCAAGTAGGGATCTGAGGAATCTGTTGTTCATCTGACTGTTTATATATTCATGTTGAACCATTTTCAGCTCAGATATCAAACAAGAAAATCGCTCAAACTGTTGAGTCAGTGACTCACCCTTTCTATGAGAGAATGTCTCATATTTTTGGGCAAGGATCTCTCTATTGTTTGCTAAGACCTCATCAGTTCCTCCAAATTGTTCTTTTAGAGCAACCCAGAGATCATGAGCAGTTTCATGATGCATAAGTCCATAACAGATTTCATTAGGCAGTGCCATGGCCAGAATTCCATGGGCTTTAGCATCAATTTCAAACAGTTTCAGATCTTCATCTGAGTATTGCTCCTTCTTCTTAGGAACCATCTCATTGGTTTCCGGATTACTCACCATAGGCTTATATGGTCCATGAACCATAGACTTCCAACAACCTGAACTGTTAATAGACAGGTGATGGAGCATTCGGCGTTGCCATATGTTATACTCACTCCTAACAAACATCGGAGGCTTTGTTGAGGAGCCAGTATTGTGAGGATCATTGATTGAAGTAGTCATTATCACCGATTCAAATAAGGTCAATGAAAGTTTAACAAATCTAGCTCAAAAACTCAACAACACAGTTTGAAACAAGACGAATCTCAAATTAATTCACCGGAAGCAACAGAAAATCAAACTCTATAACCAATTCTTGCAAATTTGCTAATTCGATCAAACTTAGATATCAAAAGAGCAGTTTCAATGATCAATTGTTAAATCGATCAATGATTAACCAGCTTTGATACCATTTGAAAGGATCGGGATCTAGTTTGATCAATTAGATTAAGATTTGCAGCGGAATATAACAAGAATTAGACGAAATTTAAGCAAGAATAATATGAATATTCAATCAAATAGTGACGATTATAGAGAGAGAGTTTTCTGCAAATAGAATATTTTTATTCACGCAAAAGCTTCGGTTGCAAAACAATTAGGTCAACATTCCTTTTATAAAGGAATGTGACGTCAGCTGATGTCACTTGATAGTGACATCTAACTGATTTATACAAACAACTGAAAGTAGACTAAACTACTGCAGATGTCCACAACAACTGAGGACACCTTCACAAAAAGCTAAGTACAAACTACAATTACAACTACTGAAGTTATAACATCTGAAGTGTAAGAACTTCAGATGTTTTACATAAAATAAAACTACTGAAAAGTAAACCATCACAACTACTGAAAAGAACTACTTCAGCTGTTGTGACAACTTCTGAGAACTTGGTCTTCAGACTTTGTCTTCAGCAGTTGTCTTTAGACTTTGTCTTCAGATATTTTCTTCAACTGTTGTCTTCAGACTTTATCTTCAGACTTTGTCTTCAGACTTTATCTTCAAACTTTGTCTTCAGTTGTTATGATGTCTGTGGGACTTAAAGGTTTTTCTGATCTGGCTCATTGGTTCTTTTGGTCCAACACCAACGGCGGAGGAAAAAAATGATGGAAGTTCTCGCTAGAAATGGTGGAAGTTCAATCTGGCTCATTGGTTCTTTGTCTTAAAGGACTTTGTCTTCAGACTTTATCTTCAAACTGCTAGAAATGGTGGAAGTTCTCGCTGGCTAGCATCATAGAATACTGCCCGTGAAGGGGGCTGGAAGGAGAGTGATAGTTCCTAGTGACCAAGCGGATAGCAGCTGTGACTACCGGTTGTTATCCCGATCTAAAGTGGCAGCCTATCTAAAAACAACTGATACCAAAACAAGAAAATAACGGTTATATTTATTATCGGTTGGATTGGTTGTTGGTTTATGCTTCCAAATTGGTATTGATGGGAGGATGGAAAGCTTATTGGAGGCCCCAGAAACAACTGGTGGGACTAAGCTTTCTTCGGCTAGCTTAGGGTTGGTTTAGCTATTTTTCTCGGCATTCCGCTTCCCTTCTTCGAGTCCGATGGGCTTACTTGGTTATTGCTACCCAAGTGGGCGTTTCGCGTCCTTGTAAATTCAAGCAAACCCATACAATCTTATTCAAATAATCAGTTGAGAATTAGACCAATTCCTTTCGGCAAGACCCATTTCTTTTCTTTCAACAGCAGAGGAGAAAGCTTCTTTTCAGCTTTGTTGGTCAAAGCTAGTCTTGTCGGACTAGGAGCTCCACTAGGCTTGACCGTGGGAAATTTACTATTTACTTATGAAATATAAAGAAAGAATGACGTAGGTAGACTAACTAACTAAGTAGAAGTAGTAGGAGTACCCATCGAAGGGCAAATTCATCATTTAGAAAAGATCTGATACCAAGCTAGCTGTTTTTGTCAGCATACTGAGAGTCGTCTTCTTGCTGTTGTTGAATGTGAAGCTTAGCTCTTGTTTAGCAAAAGTCATATTCGGATTCTGCTTGAGCGGCCTTCTCTCTCTGAGTTAGGGCAAAGGTAGTGAGGATTCGTTTCACTATGTTCAACTCATTCGGTAAGCCTCGTAATCTATGTGAAGGTTCGTAAAAACAGTGAAAAAGGAATCCTAAAGGAGTAGGAGCTAGCTTGAATTGAAGTGGAGAAGACAAGATGGGCTGGCTATCGACTTTGCTAACGAATGAGACTCTTCTTCAATTTATTGGGGCGTACTTCATAATACAGCAGGCCGCAACCGTTGGCGAAAGCCTACCAATGAGGTACACTTGGGGTCAGAAAGCAAGGAACTCTTTGATATCGGCTTCAAAGCTTTTTCACTAAATCCAAACCAGGAAATGAGAACCAGTACCACACCCCGTACCGGCACTAACACACCCTCCCGAACGAACTGATTCCAAGAAGGTTTCTCATTTGCTTTCCTTGATTTGAATGTGTGACTTAGCTTAGGAAAGCAAGTGAGAAAATACTCGGAAGAGACACTTCCTTAAGGAGTTATAAAAGCCAGACAAATAATCTCGTATGTGATGTTAGAGAGCATGCTCAGGTTAGTTGGCGGAGGATACTCCGATAACGAATTCTGCCTCTTTCTTTACCTGGAGCGGAAAAAGGGTTAAGGAATATCTCAGGGCTGATGCGTGATCTCCTCAAAATTGTTAAAATGATCCAATGTGCTCGTCCTGAGAAAATGGTTATCAAGCTTTGCCAGTTTCATGATTGCTTGTAGTTTTATTTTTTCCGGGGGTTGATGTTCAGTGTACTAAGGTACAAAAAAGAATGACCGTATGTCGGCAGGATTTTTCGAGTTTGAGAAAAGGTCCCATCCTTCAATATCATGATTGCATTGATCAGGCCAGATCCTGAGCGAATAGAAAAAAATATAGAATGCCCTTTTCAACCCGAGTAAAAAATTTATCTAGTAGTGTACGTAGTTTGATCAATTTATCCCTTTTAGGATTTCTATTCTATTCTTGTTGCTGGGCATACTTGTACTGTCTTTCTGGGCATTTTTCAGGCCCTCTTTTTAAAATAGGAATTGCTTTGGGGGCTCGAGCCCTCGCCTATACTTTAGGCAAATTAGGCCTACCGATGGGGCTTACCTTAGCCATAGGGGTTTTTACGAAGGGCCTCATTACAGAAACCGCAGTCTCAAAAGTACTAGTGGGTCCTCTTCGCATGATGCCCGCGGGGTCAGATTCGGTGGGTAACTCTGGCGGTTAGGAAAAATACCTCGACCTGCCATCTGATTCAGAAGGTCAGGGGCAAGGCATCGAAGGGGAGCCCACTTTTAGAAAACGAGACCGAAGCCCTGATCCCGTAGAGGACGTCGGTCCTTCCTCGGGAAGGCGACAAGTGGATTCGGAAAGTGAAAATCTTGTTGTAGGCCCATCACAACAAGTTCCATTATCGGACTCAAGCACATGTAACAGTTTCCACGAGCATGTGCTTCTCGAGCCCATGCTGAATTCGTCATCCCCCTCGGTAGATGAGGCCATAAACGCCGGGGCACCCAACCCCCCTGCCGAGGCACCCCGCGGCCCCCCACCTTATGATCCTAACACGGATTCTCTCCCTGTGGAGAAAAAAAAGGTGGTTCTTTCTTGTTGTAAGTGAATGCAACGAAAAGACCCGGAAATAACGAATAATGAAACAATTCATATATTGACGTGCTCATTTCAAAATTGATGCTTTGTTATTCCCATCATCCTGTGGTTTCAGGATGATCCACAAGAAAGGTGGCAGGATTCGAACCTACACTCTGACCATGCCTCACCGCCTTCAACCCATTAGTCTCCGTTACAAGGTAGGGCGGGGGTGAGGAAAGGCAGAAATGAGTTCATGCCACAACGATCCCTATGGAAGGGAAATTGATCAATCTTTTTGGCTCGCAATAAAGCTAGGGTCCTGTTCGGGCAAGCTATTGATTCCATTACCGAACCAAACAATATTATTCCCTTAGTCCTATCTATCCACCTCTCCAGACACAATATCTTGAGTACCTATGATGGTGACCACATCTGCTGGCATGTGATGTTTGGACATAGAATCGAGTCCTTGTGAATGCGCAGAGCCAGGTGCTCTTATTTTACGACGGTAGGGACGATTGCTTCCATTACTGACCAGAAAGACACCAAATTCTCCTTTAGGTGCTTCAACTGCGGTATAGGTAGAAGGAGCTGGTACGGAAAAACCTTCTGTATAAGGTTCGAAATGGTGAATTGAGGTAGAGTAGACCGATGATCCTGTAGTAATTTGGCCGGCTATTGAAAGAAAAAGCTTGCATCTGCTCCCCCTATTATATAACCGGTCCTATCTCTCTCCAAACCTAACGTGGTAGTTTCCCATCATAGGGCTTTCTATCTATAGATTAAGCCATTACCAAACCAAGGAGCGAATTCGTTCAGAAGTCAGTTGACTGCTTCTATAGATAAGGCGGAGCGTCCTTGGCTCAGCATTATAGCCCTTCTTAGTAAGGCTTCGGCCCTACTACAGCGCTTCGCTAACTCGAAGCGCCTCGCTATGAGAATCTAGCTTCGCTAACGTTCGGCTAAGTCTTGAACCTTCGCGCTGACCGTTCGCTTTCTCAGTAGCAAAAGCGCTTCTCTTTGCCCCTTAAGTAGAAGGACAAGAAAGAGATTCTTGGTTTTCTTGCTCCCGCTTCCTCATCTGCGCTCATCAAGCCAACTTTGCTCTTTGGGAGGTGAAAGAGCGCTTGAAGCGGACAGACCGCATCGAAGATAGATTTATATATATACACGGTTACGGTTATCTCGGACTACGTTCCGGAAAAAGTAGCCTACTTGAGAAAGAAGGGGCGGGCACTCTTGTCTGTTAACCCCACTATACTATGACTAGTTGTGGGGCACTGTGTACTTACAGCCTCTACGATAAGCAAGTGAATGGGGCCGGTGTGTGGCGAACGGAACGGTTCATCAAGCCATTTTTAGCCTTCACTCCCTAAATAGGAATAGTGCTACTTTATAAATAGGGCTAATTACTTCGCACCTGACTGTGATAGCCCTCTAGATACCTTATTGGAGCTTTGTAACCAGTGGTCGGGGCTTCCAACCCCTGGTTAAGGACCTTAGTCTAGCTTTCTTGTTTACTTGCTTTCCATTCATCCATCTCCTCCTGGAAGGACAGAATGGTAGGGGAGGCGAGAATCACTGGTAAGGGTTGGCCCGGAGCTCTGCGGTTGATCCGTTGGGTAGGAATAAGAGTCATTAATGGCTTTCGAGATGAGGCAGCCAGCCACTCTTCCTGGGTAATGCGCCCAAGAAACTGTGCACGTGTCACTGTTCCGGTCGTTGGGAACGGTCATGGTGTAGCCTGTGCAGAAGATGAGTGAGATGTATCCCGACAAGGTGAAAGCCATTCAGGAGACGCCGATCCCACGAACTAACTGAGAAAGAAGTTCACGGATTACGAGAACAGATATTCAGCACTAGAACGGACGTGCTGCGCATTCGCTTGGGCTGCTCTGGCAGTACATGCTTTATCACACAACTTGGCTCATCGCTCGCATGGGCGCACTGAAATACATATTCGAGAAAGCCTCTCTCTCTGGGGGGATAGCAAGGTGGCAAATGCTCCTGGCGGAATACTACATTGTTTTCAAGACTCTCAAAGCCATCAAAGGCCAAGCACTGCCAGTGTGCTCAGGGGTTAAAGGTATCTTCCTGACCACTATCCAAAGGATTCAGGCCTCTAAGACAGTCCCATCATTCTTGAGAGTCTTTATTTGTAGCTAAAGGCAGAGGGTCCGTTTCAGACAGGTGCGGAGACTCAGCTGTTGATTTCGCCCATTGTTGTTGCGAGCTCCATTGTAGTTGGAGCGAGAGGAACGATTTTCAGAAGCAGCTGAAGTCTGAGACACAAAGGCTGATTGCTGCTCACTGTGTTGTGCAGCTTGTATGCGATGAAGACGCGATTCTTGGTTAAGGACCTTAGTCCGCAGCTCCTCAAACGATGGAACAGTCTTAGAGTCGGAGATGGTTGTAACAAAAGCTTCATATTCAAAGGGCTTTGTAGTGAAAACTACATCCTTTGGGGACATAGAAGAGAGTTGATAGCAGCCAAGGCATCAACCATAGACTTCAGTTCCCGTAAATAGGCATCCATAGGCTTGTTACCTTTCCTGTTATTCTGAATATCGAACTTCAATTTCATTTCTTTAGCCGTGGACTGATAAAAAAATATTTGCTCTAAAGCCATCCAAACATCCATATATGTTTTTGTTTTCATATTCTATTGTAGACTTCCGTCAACATGTCCACTGAGAGTGTCGCATTCAACCAAGATCACATTTTTTTCACTTCGTTCAAATAAAAGTTGTACCCGTACGGAATTCTTCTGTTTCTCAGTATGATCTCTATCGTCATCTCTATTCCCTTTATCAATTCTCCTATCCCACCTAGGTCTATGAATTTCTCTATCAATTCCATTACCTTATCCTTAGCCATGAGGTTCCAACATTTTTTCCTGAATTTTCGTAGGAGTTGTTCCCGGGCATACTCAAAAAAATGATTATACACCCCAACCCCGTCCCTTGGAAAGAAAAAGGTAGCACCGAAGAAAGGAAAGAGCGAGATGGTGGTTTTTGTTGTTCCCGCGAAGCGAGGATGATTCGACCAGCGAATGAAGTGGGTCAACTTTTTGTCTTCGGCCAAAAACTTTTTCTCGCCGGTCGAGCTTTCGACAAAAAAAGCGAAACGTATTCTCTTATCTAAGCTTCTTCCCTGTGCATGAGCTCCCCCCATGGTAGATGGTTCAACCACGCCCGGTTCCACGAAATGATTGAGAACTACGACGGGGTCGAAATGCATTTGGTTCTTTGTCTTCAATAAGTATTGCATGACCGAATAATTCAAGGAAGGGCGCACCGCAGGGAGGGTCCTTTTAAGTGGATGACTCGTCGGGCTGTCGGAGGGGGACTTCTTTGACTTCTTTGAGAAAAAGAACTTGAATAACTTCGTTTTTCTGAAGGAGTCGTCATTTAGGAGGGCTATGTCATTTACAAGCCCGGCGTATTTCGGATGCTTGAAGGCCCCGCTGACCCGAAGTGATTTAGAAAGATTCTTCTTTATCGATGGTGATCGGTCATGGTATCCATAGCCTTGCTTCTTTTTCGGCCAAATCCTGATTTCGTTTTGCTTCTCCCGGTCGTCGAGCCTGATCGACTCGACTCTTTTCCCTGCCCCCCGGCCTCTCACTTCGTTTCGTTCTTCTTCTGTACCGTCGCTTGAATGAAGACACCCGATCGGCCCGACTTTACCAAATGCCCACCACTGGCCCTTCCCCTTTCCGGGTCTGGATTTTTCGCGTCGTTTATCCCAAAGTGTTCCCGGACTGCATGCATACATCCGTAAGTAACTTAGTGCAATATGGAAAATTTCATTGAGAGGAATCAGCAAAGAAAAGAAAAAGGGTCAACATACGCTAAAAATAAAATAAAAAGCACAATCAAAAAGCATTCTATGAACGAATTCCTTCATAGCATAGCCTTCATAGATAGAGTAGAGAGAAATGGGAGTAAGCCTTTGGTATTCTGTTCTTATTGCTTAGTTCCTGTCTATCTCTATCTATCAAAATAGACCCTCTTTTAAACGGAAAAAGATCAGTCCATATAACTAGATTCGGAAAATTCACATACATGAAGGGGTGAGTCTACTTTCTATTACAAAAGTAGAGTAGAAAGAAGACTCACTACTCAATTCGAAGGCGACACGCCTTGCTGCCTTTACGAGGATTTCCCTTCTTTGCTTCTTTTGTTTGAAATAGGACCGGGCCGGGTAGAATCCGGTTGGAAAGAAAGAAACCGCCGGAGTGGGGGATTGTCCTGTCCTCCTCACTGACCCCAAAGAAGGTGGCTCTGCCACTAAGCAGGCCGGCAGAGAGGGCACCAAATGCCTAAACAAGACAAGAACCAACTATATGCTTAACACAAACTTTCTGGTCCTCCCTCTAGCACACGGGGATCGGCCCTACGCACCGGGGGCGAAGCGTAGAGGTCACTTTAGCTTGTTGTACCGGAGTGGTTCATCGTCAAAAGAACAACAATGGCTTGTAGCATTTCCTATTGATTTGTCTAGGGGATGGGATGTAAAAGAAGGCTTTATCGTCTAAAGGCAGGGGTGAGCTTTCTCACTATACCTCGCTCTTCTTTTATCCCGCCTGCTTTCTTATCCCTGTTCCGTAAATTTCGTACGTAGACAGTTAGTTGCTCTGACTAGTTTTTTAGTGCAAAAAAGGACCAACGACGACCCTATCCTAAAGGAGAAGAAGGAGTAGGAGCAGAGCGGAGAATCTTTTTTGATTCCAGCCGAGAAGACTAGTAAAAGGAAGGATCAAGAATGTTATATATTTCAGGAGCTAGATCAGTTGCCGATGAACAAGTAAGAATTGCCTCAACAAAAATAGATGGAATTGGGCCTAAAAAGCCATTCTGGTTCGTTATCGATTAGGTATCAGTGGGAACATAAAGATAAAAGAATTAACTAAGTATCAGATCGACCAAATTGAACAAATGATAGGTCAAGATCATGTTGTTCATTGGGAATTGAAGTGGGGAGAATGAGAAGACATCGAACGATTCATTTCTATTTCTTGTTATCATGGAATTCATCATCAAGATGGATCACCCTTACGCGGTCAACGAACTCATACTAATGGCCATCTCCTCATCTGAGGCTGCTGCTTATTCTTAATGGGTGCGTAGGAAAGCAATAGTTCGGTTGCAAAGAGAGGTTGCTACTGAGCGCTGCCCTGGGAACAGGATTGGGAAAGGTTTTTCAACCTGACTAAACGCTGGTTGGAGAATGATTCTCGATCAGATCAGAGAAGTACCATTGACGTTGACACATCGGTATAGCTGCCCCGGGATTTTGAATTCAAATCGTTGGTTGTCTACTAAAGGCATTCTAGCAAAAGAGCAAGAAGCGGAACTAGACGTTGTCATGATTCCATTGTGAAAAAAAGATTCCTTTCTCCAGAAGAAGGGCACATTATGCGACACAAACTCGTTAAGTAAGAAGATGGGCCTCCCTAATACCAGCAACAAGAGCACAGAGGACGACTTTTCGAACTCAATCAACTCGATGCAAAAAAAACGTGCGATAAGCGTCTGGGTTAGCGTTTGCGGGGATAACTAGCCCTAAGCCAGTTGAGTCAATTTTATATGCCAAACTCATCTCAAGATTTGGTTCTAATAAACTAGAGAATCAAGGCGAAGACGCCCACCTTACGCGAGGTGAGCTCTATCTGCTAGCGGAGGAAAGGAAATTTGATTGCCATTAGTCTCCTTAGATAAATTACCCGCTATGATAAGAAGATGATCCACTAGAGAGTGGCCCTAGGGGCGGGTAGAAGGTATAGGATTTGAAAAGGGCAAGCAAGCGCAAGAACACAAACATAAGATTCAACAGAGTAAGAAAGCCTTTTTCTGGGAAGGTCAGTTGGGTGAGTTGGCTTTAGGAAAGGAGTTTCATTCTTAGCAAGATCCCCAGCTATTGAATCTGTTGTCGTCGGCGGGGCTACTTCTTCTTCTTTCGAAATGAGAAGAATAGCGTAGTCAAAGTAGGCCAAGTCGGTAGCCTTTTCTGAAACTCTTGGGAGAAGGGCTGTAGGATTAGAAAAAGGGCTAACTGCTATTGAAGGAATGGAGGCTGTTTCGGCTCTTGGAATAAGGGGAGAAGGGCTGAGCGCCGGTGAAATGCTTTTTGAGACTTACCCCAGTCAATGGAAATTTTTTTAGGCAAGATCCCACGTCCAAGAGTCTGATTCAGATTCTGCTTTCACTCTTCTCAAGGAAGGAGGCCACCAAACCAAAGGGGAGGTCTTTGCTTGCTTGCTTTTCCTGTTAGAGATGCTAGTCTTTTTGTAATAACTGCTCTGAAGATGTTTTCAGGAATAAGAGAAGACGGTGCTCTTTCATCGACCCGCTCCTGCACCATCTCATCCTTAGTGAAGAAAAAAGGGTACTTGTGCTTCTTAAGTAGCATTTACTTACCTTCTTCATCGAAGGCTTCCATTGATAAGGAACTGTTCTATCTAATGTGGCATTATCACGTGTGGCAAGTGTTTCTGCCTCATCCCCACCCCGATGGCTATAGTCGAGCAGAAATGACTTATCTATTTAGTAGCTGAACCAAAGATAAAGTAAGCCCCGCCGCTATCACTACAGCCTTTCTTAACCGGGCATAGGCCCTCTTTCCTAATTCATCTACGGGTCTTATCTTACAAGCACCAGAATGAGAGAGGGACTTCCTGGCTTGACTTTCTCACATAAAAACTTCATTGGTATAGATCTGTAGCCCGTTCTGGGTCTTTAACCGAAACTGGGACTAGGCATGGAAAAGCTCGATCAGCGTCCTTCTCTCCCGAGGTTCGAAATGCGGAGGTACCTTTACCGTCACCTGCTAGCTCTGCCCGCCACGGGTTAGCGACATAAAGTGCGAATAAAGGTTCATCGGGACATTTTCTTCAACAACTGAAGCCCTTATTATCCCCGCAGAGCCTCCAAAGGAAGTAAAGACTACAAGTCCCTATGGAAGTTCCTTGCCCACTTCTTGGCATCTGCCTTGATTATGTTTCATGTCCGCAAATCGTATTCATGTCCGACCCCCCTTCTCTGTTGGCGAATCGACTTCAGCTCCTGTACTTCTTTCCTTAGGGCCGTCTAAAAAGTATTAAGTTCTTTAAAGATCTTCGGCTCCTTTTGAAGCGGAGAAAGGGTGAAAGCTAATAATCACTTTTTTCCATAACTTACTTGGAAAATTAAACTCATGCCTTTCCTTAATCAGTTACTTGCCTCCTTCTGCTACTATTGATTCAATTCCAAAGATGGAGGAAGTGTTACCCAGCGTCGAAGTGAAGTTCCTTGTCTCAGCGTCCTTCTTCCTATTGGAAGGGCCCCATTACTTTGGCAAAGAAGGCCCTACCTCAGACATTCAATCAACCGGTTTAGACAAAAAGTAGGGCAGGTCATCAGGTATCGAACTAAGGCATTGTCTCTTGGGCTTTTGAATGGCTACCGCCTAATGTGTCATTTGACCTCAGTCATTCCAGGCAAAAGGATCCGTTCCTGGACTTAGGTTAGGGCAAGAAGGCTACGGTTAAAAACCACCGTGCTATTCTAGACATAGGTAGACGACAAAGACAAGGGATCTCTCTCTATAGATGGTTGCTGCTTGCGAGAAGCGTCTCTTCCCTTTCAAAAAATTGAATAAAGAAAGATTTTTCCACTGGTATTCTACGCTTGATCTCTACTCCCCGAAAGCTCACTCACAATCTATTGCTCACTTAGGGCTAGAAAGACAAGCTTCTTCATACAAAGCCAACCGGGAACCTTATTTCGACAGATCAAACTAGCTAGGATCGAGGATTCACGCACGCCTTCCCTTCCGCTTACACCATTTCTTTGTGAATGCTTCAACTTGCCTAGGAGTTCGGATTCCAGTCCTATCGTTAGAAGGCAGCATAATTGGAATTTCTTCCTGCGGCGAATAAAGGAAGAGAAAGGGCTCTCTAATGCCTTATTTGTACGATATGATGCAAGCAAGGAATCCTATTAGAGTGATGCAAGTCAGCCTATAAGATGAAACCGAAGATACTAAGCCTGGAATCAGTCGCTCTCTATGTCAATTTCTCTTTAGCAAGAAGCCCTGTGAAAGCTATCAGATAATGACTTTATAGAGGTCCCTCGCTGACGCCTTCATTTATTTTTTTTTCATCTCTTTATGATATGCTATCTTCCTTTAGGACTGATACTGGCTCTTTAGGACTGATAGTAGCTGCTCTTCTGGTAGTATAGCTGGTAGCTCTGCTTATGCTAGCTCTCTTCTTTCTTATGAGAGAGATTCGCAATAGGGGCATTTCTCTGTAAGAAGAAGGCCTGTTACAGCTATCAGATATAGGGGATTTACTTCACCTTGAATCACTATCGAAAAATGGCTTTCTTTTCAGCCGCTTTCCTATTTCATTAAGGTAGTTTGCTTACTTAGTGCTTTCGCTAAGGTGACGACTTGAGGAACCAAGGAGAAGAATACTCTGTAGTAGCAGCAGCAGCGGCCGAGCATCAGTCATCAAGTGAATCAGTAGATGCCCGCGCACGTGAGCAGCAATCACTCCATTGCAGCAAGACAAAATTAGCATATGTCACATGGTAGATCATATCCAAGCAGAGGTGCACAAGAACGAGCACAACTTCACTCAGAACTTGTGACAAAGACTTGGTGTGCATCAGAACACGACTGAAAGCCCTTGCTGCTTCTTCATTCCAGGTGAAGCTATCTTTATTCAGTAAATTGGTCAGTGGCTTGCTGATAACCCCATACCCCTTTCAAAATTTTCGGTAATAGCCTGTTAAACCCAGAAAGCCTCTCAACCCCTTGACAGTAGTGGGTTGTGGCCAGCTCAACATGCTGTCAGTCTTGCTTTTATCTGCTGATACCCCTTCACTGCTCACCACATGCCCGAAATACTCTAACCTTGCCTGACCGAAAGATATTTCGATTTCTTCACAAACAACTTGTGTTGTTTTAAAGTTTCAAACACTATCCTCAAGTGTTGCAAGTGGCTATCTAGGCTGTCACTGTAAATCAAGATGTCATCGAAAAAAACCAGTACAAATTTCCTCATATAATCCATGAAAACCTCATTCATGCATGAAAGCCTGAAATGAGGCTGGAGCATTAGTTAAACCAAAGGGCATAACTATTAACTCGTAATGGCCCTGGTGAGTTCGAAATGCAGTCTTGTGTATATCATCTTCAAACACCCGAATCTGATGGTAACCACTTCTCATCTTCGAAATGAAAGCCTGAAATGAGGCTGGAGCATTAGTTAAACCAAAGGGCATAACTATTAACTCGTAATGGCCCTGGTGAGTTCGAAATGCAGTCTTGTGTATATCATCTTCAAACACCCGAATCTGATGGTAACCACTTCTCAAATGAAGCTTCGAAAAGATCCTGCTACCATGTAATTCATCAAGCAATTCCTCAATGGGGAATTTATCTTTCACGATGATGGCATGGAGTGCTCGATAATCCACGCAAATCTCCAGGTATTGTCCCTTTTTTTCACAAACAACACTGGAGAGCCATAAGAACTCACACTTGCCCTGAGAATACCACTTAACAGCATCTCCTTGACCTGTTTTTCTATCTCAGCCTTTTGGATGTGGGGGTATCTGTAGGGCCTTACACTCACAGGCTCACTACCAGGTTTTAAGGGAATGTGGTGGTCGTGATTCCTCTTAGGAGGAAAAGGTCAGGCTAGTCGCTAAAGGCTTTTTACTCAAAGAAAAGACTTGATCCGAGGAACTATACAAGTATGGTGGGAGGGCTAAAGTCTTTCACTTCACAGATCAGATAGAGATCTACTTTTTATTCCATGGCCAGCTCAAGAAAGAGGCAGGCTAGAAAGCATACGATCTGAGACCCTTACCTAAAGTAGGGTGGAAAGAGGGTCTTAGAGTGCTGGCTAGATGAGATAAAGCATATCAGTAAGCGATTGAGGGACGGCGAATGCCTACCCTCAGAATAGTATACCTTCTAGTGATTCGACCTGAAGTTACAGACTTATCTTATCTATAGAGAGAGGTTGGATTCCTTGTCCGACCATCCTATCCTCAAAGACAGCCTTCTAGCTCTTACCCTTCTGCCTTTAGAATATCCCTTCCTACTTCTTCATCCTAGCTCTCCAACTGACTGTCTTACTCCAGCTTTCATTTCAGTTACTGATTCGCCTATCCTCTCCCTTCCGGTCGAGCTAGTTTTTATTCCTCTATCTAGGCCAACATTCATTCTAAGACTTTCACCAGCAAGGGCTGAAAGAGAAGAGCAGGGGGTGGTAGGCTTAGTAGGGCTCGAACCTACAATATCACCGTTATGAGCGGTACGTTTCAACCAATTAAACTATAAGCCCCTACGGATCTCTACGTTTTACCGGTCTTTCTGTCTTTAAAGAGATCGATTTCTGTCCTTTTTCTGGTATCGCTCTAATAGGTCTAAGCTGTCTTGTTCAAGCATTGGCAATACGTCCACAAATACGGATTCCCTCCTTTATAAAGAGTTGCCCTGTAGTTTCATTCTAGCTCAATACCCTTTCACCGCCTTCTCTAACCCCATTCCCTGTAAGGCTATTTAGTTCCCCTTTGCTGCTTCATCCTGCTCTTAGACTAGGCTTTGCCAATTCGCCTTACTTAAGGGGTGAAATCACTCGATGCCTTCATTGAAGTACTTCCTTAGCTTAGGAGAGGATGTCCTATTGCCAATTGGAGGAAGCAAGAAAAAAGGTATTTAGCAAGAAGTGTACTACGAAACTGGAGTTCTTTGACTTGACTCGCGGTTGATCTTTAGAACATTAGGTACAAGTTGAGGCCAGAAAGGATAAATCAATGCAATTGAAGTAAGTAATTGAAGCCCTTACAGAACAACTACTACGAGAGCCTTTACTTCCTATATAGATAGAGACTTTCACTATCGGCATTGGGTTAGGTTGCATCGGTTGTTAGCCCCGCATGGGAATCAAGAAGGAGGTGTAATGGGTTACCCCCGGAACTAGAAGGTTAGATAAACCAGTCTGATGGTTGCCTCTCCCATCTTCGATATACAATATGTTGAAGCTATTGACTCTTAAATGTGAGTCTTCACTTAGCTGCTTTCATAAAAAGTCTCGGAATGAACAAAAAAAGCTTCATCGAAAAGAGAATGAGCTAAAGCAAAAGCCACGGCAATAATCAAAAGTAGTTCCATATTTCTCGAGTACTAAATAAAAAAGAGGTGTACTTCTTCTCAAGCAGTATCACCGGCAACTAAAACAGTCTTCTATCCGTAATTAGTCCCAGTGCCGATGCTTTCTTTGTGGGTTTAGCAAAAGCCCTCCTAAAGTAGCAAGTAGGACATCATCTACTACTTGAATCACATTCCTCACGGAACACTTTATCTATTTTAATCTCCAACTTAATAAGATCGAGTTCGAATCGAAAGCGGTAGGTACCCCCGGGGCATGGATTCCCATAGGGCCAACCATGGGACTGAGTCAAGGCCTACCAGCTACCTCTCGCCTTCTCCCACTTCTCTTATAAGGTGAGCTTATTCATGAGGCTGATTCGTAGTTCTCCTTACATTACAAGAAAAAGACTAATAGAAAGCGTGGAAAGCGGGAAGAATAGTCCTAGTTTGGAGGATTAGGCCCTGCTTCCAAGGCTGATAGGATTTCACTCAACTCATCAGTCTTAGGCCTTAGCGGGATTGCAACACTAGACTAAGAGATTGGAAGACTTTTTTCCATCATTTCCTACTTTCTTTACGGACTAGGGCGAATCGCAAGCAGACATAATGGAAATGGAAGGCTTGGACTGGACAGCAGCGAGTCGGGCGTACTCGACCACTTGAGCAGGGACACGCAGAAGCCAATTCTCCGACACACGAACAATCTATTGAAAAAAAAGGGACGAAAGAGAAGAAAAAAGGTAGTTTACTTGCTTAGTGCTTGTGCGCTAAGGGAAGAAAGATCGAAAAGTCGAAACTTTCGAAAGCGCACTCACTCTTCTCAAAATCTCTTATCTTAAGAGAAGAAAGATCTACGCTACGAAAAGGAGCGGGCGGAGAGAGCATAAAGAGCTTACTTATAAGGTACGAGCTTAGAGCCCCGCGTCACTCTGGTATGCTAATCACTTCGTTGTACGATTTCGGAAAGGATGTCGCTTATTGCGACAGCACTATGGGATGCAAAGAAGCTTCGTCACCCTTCAATAGGATATCTCGTTCTTAAAAGATGAGATATCGTAACCTTCAATAGGCTAAAGACGGTTCAACCTTCCATCAAAAACATGTTAAAAGATGAGAGGCTACTACTCGACTCGGTATATTCATACTGTTCTGCCCAAGCTTTGTATTTACTGTATGTATTTTGATTGAACCATCCCAAGGGGTAGGAGACAACCCTCCCCGCCGACCCGTAAGGCCGATCTATGAGGGCAGGTCAATTCCTTCTCCATCCCAGGTAAAGTCGTATCGAAAGGGACATGAATTTTCCTTGAAGGTAAAAGCTCTCACTTTCTAACAATATAAATAGGAGAAAGGAGTCCGTGCTACTATAAGGCCTCTAAACTCCTCCCTCAGGACACTGTTGCGTTGCCCATGGGGACGGGCTAGCCCCGACTTCCATAGGTCCTTGGTTCGACCTCCTAATGAGAATTGAGGTCCTTGCGCGGGCGTCTCATCCCTAAGACTTGTTTGCTCTGTATGGAGTGCCCCGTGGTTCCTCGAGTGCCAGCCGCAGAGAGGAATGCCATCAACTAGGGCGCTATTGGCCACTAACCACTCGCTCGCCGGACGCTCGGGCTCCGCGTTTCAAGTTCGTTATCCTAACCGTATCCTCTGCTCCACCGGGAGCCTGACCCCTTCTTCTATCTTATCTACCGCCTTGCTCCTCGGCTCCATACTGCTCCAGCCGCTCGCTGTAATAGCTTGCTTCTCGGGCGGCTCACACCCTGGGTGGTGCGGCTGAGCCAGAGTGGGCTCAGCAGTCGGCCTATCTTTCCGGGCGCACGCATAAAGGCATGATTAGTTCCACAAATCTCACTGCACTGACCATAGTAAACTCCTTCTCGTTGTACCGAAATAGAGGTTTGATTTAAACGACCAGGTACAGCATCACATTTTACACCTGAGGAAGGTACAGCCCAACTATGAAGTACATCAGCAGATGTTACAATAATACGTAGATGACTTTTGGCTGGTACAACCACTCGATTGTCCACTTCTAATAAACGTAATTGACCCAATTCTAGATCATCTTCTGGAATCGTATAACTGTCAAAAGTGAGTGACTGTTCATCGGAACTGTTATAGTCCGAATACTCATAAGGTTGGGTCGACGCCCGTCTCCCCCCAAACTGTACTTGCAAGTTTCCCCGCAAAAAGCTCTCCACGCCTACTCTTAGAAAGAAGACTCTTTTTCTTTAGTTAGTACCGACCGTAAGACCCTTTATGAGTAAGGGGAATCGAAGGGCATCGCAGCTCTTAGCATGTGCTATGTAATCTGCGAGGACCGTAGGCCAGTAGTGGCCATGTCTCCGGATCTCTCGAATTTCCCTCAGCGCGCTCGATCTACCTATCTTTCTGAGTTTGATTGGTTTTCGCTCCAGCTGACCTTTCCATTTAATCACTGACAAAACCTACCTTTCAATTCTTCTTACCCTATGAGCTTTCAGCAAAGGACAGATTTCTTGGTCCATTGACATCGATCCACGAAATAGACCTCCTTCTTTCACTTTTGTCGTTGTCTTCCAATTCAAAGAGCCCCGTTAAGTGAGTGTTCCGCGAGAAAAGAGAGGCTGACATCCTTTCTTATCTATTATTTTCGTAAATGAAGAAGATAAGTGAGAGCTTACTGACTGCATCTTCTAAGAAGGGCTTGGAAGAAGAAATAGAATCTCCTTTCTTTTTCGAGAAAAGGTCCCATCCTTCAATATCATGATTGGGTCGACCAGGCCAGATCATGAGTGAAATATCATGATCGGGTCGACTAGGCCAGATCATGAGTGAATAGAAAATCGAAAATGTACATAGCAGTTCCAGCTGAAATACTTGGAATAATTCTACCACTTCTACTAGGAGTAGCCTTTTTAGTGCTAGCTGAACGTAAAGTAATGGCTTTTGTGCAACGTCGAAAGGGTCCTGATGTAGTGGGATCGTTTGGATTGTTACAACCTCTAGCAGATGGTTTTAAATTGATTATAAAAGAACCTATTTCACCAAGTAGTGCAAATTTCTCCCTTTTTAGAATGGCTCCAGTGGCTACATTTATGTTAAGTCTGGTCGCTCGGGCCGTTGTACCTTTTGATTATGGTATGGTATTGTCAGATCCGAACATAGGGCTACTTTATTTGTTTGCCATATCTTCGCTAGGTGTTTATGGAATTATTATAGCAGGTCGGTCTAGTAATTAGGGGGCGGCCGTTCGGTCGCCTATGATACTAGGACCAATAGGTCAAAAATGGGTTTGTGCCGCAGGTGTTGAACGATCCACTCTACACAGGTGTGGGCTTACAGGGCTCATAAAGCCTTTCTTTCATTCATCAATAGGGCCCTGGTCGGTCGCTTTTCTGGGCCGGGATCGATAAGTGGAATGGAAGTCATAAAAAAGATATCTTGATCTTCGCACCTCAGATCAAGAGGCTTGTCAAGCTGGCCTAAAATTTTCATTATCTTCATTATTATATATATTTTATATATATAATGAAGATAGAAATAAAAAGATTCGTTGTCTTTTAACCGGCTGTTCTTCTTTGTCAACGCTACTAAGGACCTATAGGTTCGCAATCATGAAAATTGGTTATTTTAAAAAGAAAAGGCGCTATTTAGCCCTACATTAGTAGAAGTAAGCGGCTGAGTTAGCCTAGCCTACCCTAAAAGTGGTATAGTAGGGTATAGTAGGCGAGCGAGTTAGCGAAGACGCTTAGGCTAATAGAAAAGAGAGCGTCGGTGCGTAGCCTTCATTCTACTACGCTACGAAAAGGTTACGAAATCACTTAGCTCGACGTTAGGAGAGTCAAGGGGGAACGCCATACCTACATAGAAGAACCACTGTTCGCTGACTTTCTAAGGTCTAACCTTTCGCCCCCTACTGAAAAGGGGCAATTAGCTTTGCACCACTGATAGACTACTTAAGATTCAATTCAAAAGGCCCTACTTAGTTTCGCGAGCCTGAGGCCCCCTGTGAATACGTAAATCTAAGGAGCATGCCGCAACAAAAGGATGGTCCCCTATGCATTTCATTCTTTCCGGAAGGGAAAAAAAGAATACCCTGGTGCTCATGACGCGATACGGAACCTCCACCGTGCCGGGGGACCAAGCAGGGCATAGCTAGCGGCATAGGAGCCGACTCGGCATCAGCGGCTTCGTGCCGCACTGGAGTGATCCAATATGTGGTTCCGCACGTTCCACCACTTCTCCGTTCATTTCCAATACTGATCGTGAAACACCATGAGCAGCAGGATGTTGAGGTTCGAAATTCGAAGTGAAATTTTTTATTTGCCCGTTCCTAGTCGTCATGGGAAAGAAAGGCAGAAAGAAGAAAGAAATTATTCCCTTTTTTCTTGTCTAATACCACCAGTACCAGAAATGCATCTCCTTCGCCCGCGCGAAATACTTATTGAACCCGGGGAGAAAGATGCCCACCATCCTCTGTAACTAAAACCAACCTGTCTTCCCCAAACCGCTCCGAGCTCAATCGTGATTTCGATTTCTTCACAAACAACTTGTGTTGTTTTAAAGTTTCAAACACTATCCTCAAGTTTTGCAAGTGGATATCTAGGCTGTCACTGTAAATCAAGATGTCATCGAAAAAACCAGTACAAATTTCCTCATATAATCCATGAAAACCTCATTCATGCATGAAACCCTGAAATGAGGCTGGAGCATTAGTTAAACCAAAGGGCATAACTATTAACTCGCAATGGCCCTGGTGAGTTCGAAATGTAGTCTTGTGTATATCATCTTCAAACACCCGAATCTGATGGTAACCACTTCTCAAATGAAGCTTCGAAAAGATCCTGCTACCATGTAATTCATCAAGCAATTCCTCAATGGGGAATTTATCTTTCACGGTGATGGCATGGAGTGCTCGATAATCCACGCAAAATCTCCAGGTATTGTCCCTTTTTTTCACCAGCAACACTGGAGAGCCATAAGAACTCACACTTGCCCTGAGAATACCACTTAACAGCATCTCCTTGACCTGTTTTTCTATCTCAGCCTTTTGGATGTGGGGGTATCTGTAGGGCCTTACACTCACAGACTCACTACCAGGTTTAAGGGAATGTGGTGGTCGTGATTCCGCTTAGGAGGAAAAGGTCAGGCTAGTCGCTAAAGGCTTTTTACTCAAAGAAAAGACATGATCCGAGGAACTATACAAGTATGGTGGGAGGGCTAAAGTCTTTCACTTCACAAATCATATAGAGATCTACTTTTTATTCCATGGCCAGCTCAAGAAAGAGGCAGGCTAGAAAGCATACGATCTGAGACCCTTACCTAAAGTAGGGTGGAAAGAGGGTCTTAGAGTGCTGGCTAGATGAGATAAAGCATATTAGTAAGCGATTGAGGGACGGCGAATGCCTACCCTCAGAATAGTATACCTTCTAGTGATTCGACCTGAAGTTACAGACTTATCTTATCTATAGAGCATCGTGAACTGCAGCGTTCATTGAACCCTTTTTTGCTTGAAACCCTTCTTTCTATTCTCTAATCTCGTATGGCAGCTTTCAGTCCCATCTTCAGTTTCGGGACATTGTTCCTATGCCTCTTTTAAGAGAAGCCCTTATATCGAAGAATTCAATACATTTTCTATTTTGATATAGAAATGAGACAATACAGCCGAATTGACAGAAAAGAGTCTGAACTTGTTGATCAACCCTCTTTGTTGAAGTTCCTCCCTTAACAGTCGATCACGCGATCACACTCGATCTTTCCATCCGACTACATTCCCCTACTTCAATTAAAGGGGGTGAGGTTGTCAAATTTCAATGATGCGCCGCTCGTTGGCATCTAGTTCCCATTGCCCGCTGGATATTAAAGAAGAAAATCAAACATTCTTTATTCTTTGAGGTACCATTCTGACAAAAGAATTGAGAATGTGTCCTCCGTCGCTATAGTTTCCGCTACCCGATTAGAATGAAGAATAAGGTAGTTTACTTGACTGAAAGGAGAGGAATAAATAAAGAGCGAGTTTCAATATTAGGTCAAAATGTTCTTTCAACTTATATTAGTTATTAACTCTCTTTGGGAGACTCACTCAGGAGCAGAACGGGAGTTCTTTGATTTGACTTCAAAAGTATCAATCTCGGAGAAGTGCTTTCGTGCCTTTAATGGCCACTGCTAGGGGGGAAGCTTTTACTTTTACTGCTTTCACAGAGATATCCTAAAGAATGGTTGACATTTAGGTAGCGTATCACTTAGTTGGGAGATTGGGGCCATTCGAACATCCTTACTTGTAACCCCGCATCCATCCGGAAAGGAAATGCCCTTAAAGAAGAAGCTTAATGACGCTCGCGACGAAGTACTGATTCTTATTCTTCTTCTCTAATTAGGGATTCGACCTCCCGCTAGCATCGAAAGAAAAGTAATAAGGCTTCCCGGCTCACCTGAGAGTCTATCACCCTTCGCTCCTGCAACAAGGGCTATAGCTAGTAGAGCAGGTAACAAAGTCCCAGGAATACCCGCAAGAACCAGTAAAGAGACCTCCTACTCCAGCATCATGATTCGGTTCCACTGAACACTTGACCAATAACATTGGCCTATATATATATACATGAGGCCAACTGAAAAACAGGTATACACATCAAATAAACTAGGATGAAACATAGGATTCGGTGGATGATTCGGCATCCTTTCTTAATTGCGTATATAATGGCAGCCCTTCCTAAACAGGTAGGCGGCTCAGAAAAGGTATTTCCCGAGCTTTATGGGTGCTCCACCCAAGATTTGCCCTTCGCGTAGTTCATTGAACCTTCCAACTTCACTCCGTGGCCTGTGCTAAAGAAGCGTGTCTTAACTAATTCCTTTGAACTCATTTCAGCTATTCTACCTCTTGATATCTCCTCACCTTGCACCTTTTCTTTCTTTTCCTCATCCCATGATCCTTTCCCATGTCGTGGAAGTGCAGCAGTGCTCCTTCATTATTCATAACGACTATTGAAGGGTTTGTTATGAACATAAAACCAAGTTTAACCATTTAAACTTTCAGAAAACGCAGCGGATATATAGCTTTAAAACCGATTTTAAAGGCTGAAAAATATGTTCTTTAAGTGACCATACAAGAGTAAAACAAACCCATAATCAAAGGGATCTTTAATATGTGAATGAACAAGCTATGAACATCTATAAAACTACATAAAATCACAGCTACATAGAGCTGTGATATACTACCTTTATTCAGCTGCAAAGTCGACCAAAAGAGGAGAATGAGATGCAAGAAACTCGGCCTAGGCTCCAAGGAAGGACCCCTCAAGTTAGTATACCCCAAGCACTATCACAAAACACCTTAGTTGCTAGGATTGAACACCAAAAACGAAGGGAGACTCTTCTGAAAATTTCCAGCCGAGTTCTTCTTCAACCAAAGCAAGAAAACCCTTTTCTTGTGTGTTCTTTTGCATGTGAGAGAAAGAGAGGAGATGGAGTGAATGAGTGTGTAAAAGTTAGTCTTTCCAAGACAAATTAGAAGCAAAACCAAAGGCCCTAGGGGCGGCCGAATGGTTTGAATGAATTGGGGTTTTTCCCCCCAAAACCAATTAATAATATGACACATTAACAAGTCATATTAAAGGGTGTTCTTTTAATAAACCTTTTATTAAAGTAACACTTACACACTTCACTTATTGTTTGATGTTATTTAAACAACTTAAATAACATTACAAACAACATCAATAAACAAAATATCCATATAAATTGTTTAATCTCATATGCAACTTATTTAGAAAATCCTTTTCTAAATTTGGTGTTATTATTTAATTCCATGATCATATCATCAAATAAATATTAATTGGTGTTTGCTAAGCTTGTTATTGGGTATAACCCGACTTGGATCATAACGTACTAACCACATCAATATTCTAAGTGTCTTGGGCATATAGAATCCTACAATCTCCCACTTGCCCAAGATTCATAGAAGATTGATGCAAGCAGTAAATACCGCCTAACAACGGTTTACTACCCTTAATACGTATGACTTATAGCCATTCAATAACATCATCCCTTTCAAGTACCCTACTTGAAATGATTTAGGTGAATCAATCATCTATCCTTTTGTTTCAGATGTCATGTTAAATCCAAGAACACAGAATGATCATTTCTTGTTGATTTAACTTGTCAGGCCTTAGACATCTAACTCTCAACGAATAAGAGGAACAAATTCCATCTTGACTACATACGTTTCTCACAAACACCTCGTGTTATACCTGAACATACCCTTATGTACTGTCCACTATTTCAGGATAGTGAAGAATGAGCTCAAGGTATAAAACTTGGTGAATATCAAAACCCAATATGTATCTCAGGTCTGAGGATACCAAATGATATTCGCCTTTACTCAAATTTACTTATGATCAATCAAAAAGATTCCATGTAGTGAAATTTGAGATGCGGGTTAGTCCAATATTTGTATCCCACAAATATCTATGAACCTTGGTGGCAACCCATTGCCCTATATTCATCCTTATGAATATCAACCAATCCAAGTTCATAATAATCTTACTTTCACACTTGTTCCCACAAGTATGAGCGACTACGGACATTTTAGAGTAAACATTTTACTCATGGATAAAACATGCTAATTTGGAACATTAATTGAAACATTATAACCAAATAATTTTATTCAAATAATAAAGAGTTCCACATATCCAAATATAAAATGTACAGATCAAATCCAATCACTAGAATATCGAAGTCCCATGGCACAAGTATGACATTCATGCTTTGCCTTTTCAAGGAGCTTCGTGAGAGGATCCGCAATATTTTGATCCGTGTGAACTTTGCGAATACATATCTTTCCCTTTTCAACTTCATCCCGTATGTAGTTGAATCTCCGCTCAATGTGCCTAGTCTTTTGATGAGCACGGGGTTCCTTGATTTGAGCAATCGCACCCTCGTTGTCACAAAAGATCTCTAGGGGTTCCTGAATGGAAGGGACAACCCCTAGATCGGCAATGAATTTCTTCAACCATGCAGCTTCTTGAGCTGCCAATGAGGCGGCGACGTATTCTGATTCTGTAGTTGATAGAGCCACCACATCCTGCTTGGAGCTCTTCCAAGAGACAGCTCCTCCATTCAGAATGAAAATGTATCCCGATTGTGACCGTGAATCGTCACGATCAGTTTGGAAACTCGCATCCGTGTAACCTTTTACAACGAGCTCCTCGTCACCAGATCCATAGATCAGGAACATATCTATTGTCCTCCTTAGGTACTTAAGTATGTTCTTAACAGCCATCCAATGACTGTTTCCAGGATTTTGCTGGTAACGGCTTGTCATGCTCAAAGCGCATGACACGTCCGGTCGAGTGCATATCATTGCATACATGATGGATCCAATAGCAGATGCATATGGGATTGCCTTCATTTTATCTTGCTCATCCTTTGAGCTTGGGCATTGAGTCGTACTCAATATCGTTCCTCTTTGAATAGGTACGATACCTTTCTTAGAGTTCTCCATCTTGAACCTTTTCAAGATCTTATCAATGTATGCACTTTGATTCAAACCAATCAACCGCCTTGATCTATCCCTATAGATCTTTATTCCTAGAATATAGGCGGCTTCACCAAGATCCTTGATGGAAAAACAACTTCCAAGCCAGGTTTTTACACCTTCCAAGGTTGGAATGTCATTTCCAAATAGTAGTATGTCATCAACATACAATACTAGGAAAGTTACTGTGCTCCCACTAGCCTTCTTATACACACAAGCCTCATCAGCGTTTTTGATGAAGCCAAATTTCTTTACTTCCCCATCAAAATGGTGATTCCAGCTTCTCGATGCTTGTTTCAATCCATAGATTGATTTCTTTAACTTGCATACTTTATTAGGATGTTTTGGATCGACAAAACCTTCAGGCTGAACCATATAGACATCTTCCTCAAGATATCCATTTAGGAAAGCGGTTTTGACATCCATTTGCCAAATCTCATAATCATAATGAGCAGCTATGGCAAACAATATCCTTATAGACTTTAGCATCGCAACAGGTGAGAAGGATTCATCATAATCAACCCCTTGAGTTTGAGTGAAACCCTTTGCTACAAGTCTAGCTTTATAAGTATCCAAGTTTCCATGCATATCGGTTTTCTTCTTGAAAACCCACTTACTTCCAACTACCTTGGAATTAAGAGGTGGTACAACAAGTTCCCAAACTTGATTGTCATACATGGATTGCATCTCAACGTTCATGGCCTCAAGCCATTTGTCACAATCCAAATTGGACACTGCATCATGGTATGTGGTTGGTTCATCTGAATCTACCACATAGCATCCATCCATGAAAAATCCGTATCTTTCAGGTGGATTACTAGTTCTACCACTTCTGCGAACGTTTTGCGTGTATTGATCAACCATTTGATCATCCTCAGCATCCTCATGTTGAGTGCTAGTTTCAACCAAACGTGCATCGGGTTGTAGTTCTTGATCCTCCTCAAGATCCACTGTTCTACTGCTAGTTCCTTCCATAAGGAACTTTGCTTCTAAGAACTCACCCTTTCTGGCAACAAACACTTTTGTTCCAGTGGATCATAGAAATAATATCCCATAGAATCTCTAGGATATCCAATAAAGACACACTTGGTGGATCGGACTTCCAATTTGTTTGGGGTGGGAGTCTTAACATAAGCCTCACAACCCCAGACCCTTAAGTATGATAGGGATGGAACCCTTCCATGCCATATCTCAAAAGGTGTCCTTTCCACCTTTTTGGTTGGGGCCATATTTAGAATACGGGCCGCGGAGAGCAAAGCGAAACCCCAAAATGATAGAGGTAATGTGCTTCTAGCCATCATAGATCGGACCATATCTAATAAGGTTCGATTCCTCCTCTCAGACACACCATTATGTTGTGGTGTTCCAGGTGGAGTGAGTTGTGAGACAATCCCACAACTCCTAAGATGATCTTGAAAAACATCACTTAGGTATTCACCTCCTCTATCGGTACGGAGAACTTTAATTGACTTATTGAGTTGATTTTCAACTTCATTCTTGAAGATTTTGAACATTTCAAAAGCTTCATCTTTGTGCCTTAATAAGTACACATACCCATAGCGACTATAATCGTCGGTAAAGGTAATGAAGTATCTTTCACCATTCCTAGTCATTGGCTTAAAAGGACCACATACATCCGAATGTATGATTCCTAATAAATCTTTTGCCCTTTCGTTAGTTCCACTAAAGGGTGCCTTAGTCATCTTTCCTTGTAAACAAGATTCACAAACATCAAATGAATCACATTCATTTGTTTTTAAAAGACCATTCTTTTGAAGTGTTTGTAAACGTTTCTTGTTTATATGGCCAAGACGACAATGCCAAAGATAGGTATCACTCAAGTCCAACTTGAGTTTCTTGGTGTTAGTTTGGTACAATGAGCTATTTAAAGTATTTTCATGAACCAATTCATAAATACCATTAATGGGAATAGCTTTAAAATAGAACATACCATTTAAAGAAACATGAATATCATTTTCAATAAAGGATAATACATATCCAAATTGTTTTAACAGGGCTACAGAGATAATATTCCTAGTCAAACTAGGAGCATACAAAACGTTGTTCAAAATCACTTCCAAACCATTTGGAAGTTTCAAGATGTAGTCACCACGGGCTTCAACTTGAACTTTAGCCACATTGCCCATGTAGAGGCTTACATCCCCTTTCTTGAAGTCACTACTTCTTTTGAACCCCTGCAACAAATTGCAAATGTGAGTTCCACATCTGGTATCTAATACCCATGTGTTAGAGGATATCATGTTTAAATCAATATGGATCATGTATATTGTACCTGAGGTCTGCCCGGCATCCCTCTTTGCTTTCAACTCTTGGAGATGGACGGGACAATTCCTTGCCCAATGTCCAATCTCCCCACACTTGAAGCATGGGTTGTTAGTAGCAACCTTTTGCTTTTTCTCATGTGGTTTGGGTGGTACCCTTACCACCCTTTTCCCCTTTCCCCAAACGGGTCCCTTACCATTGGCAACCTTTGCCTTGGGTGCGGGATAAGGCCTTTTCTTGTTCCCACCTTCATTGATGGTGAGAACGGGTAAAACCCTTTTACCCATGGCCGCCTCGGCCGTTTTCAGCATTGAGTGAAGCTCACCAATGCTTTTGTCCCAAGCATTCATGTTGTAGTTCAACACGAATGTCTCGAACTTCTTGGTAAGGCCATTAAGGATAAAATCCGTGGCCAATTCCTTCGAGACGGGACAGTTAAGCCTCTCGAGGCGGTCAATATGACTTTTCATCTTAAGAACATAAGATGAAACAGATTGGTTGTCGTCCATACGACATGCATGGAGTGCTCGAACCGTTTCGAAGCGCTCAACCCTCGCTTGCTGTTGGAACGTTTCCTTCAGCTGGGTTATCATGTCATAAGCTCCGTGATGTTCATACTCCTTTTGGAGATCCGGAGTCATGCTCGCTAGCATGAGACAAGACACTTGGACGGAGTCCTCAGTGTACTTCAACCAATAGTTGAAGGCCTCCTGATCATCCTCTCTAGGTTGATCGGGGATAGGGTCGTCTAAAACATACGATCTTCTCTCTTGCTTGAGAACGATTCTCAAGTTTCGATACCAATCGATGAAGTTGTTATGATTTAGACGTTCCTTTTGGAGGATCGCTCGTAGAGATTGGTTGGACGCGGATGAGTTATCGGAATTATCATTATTTGAGGCCATCTACAAAATTAAGAAAGTTTTATTTTAGTATTTTCGATATTGTAATTTTAATAATAAATGCCTTTTAAGGTCTTTCATATTAAAATCTAGAACCCAACATTACATTTAAATTGTGGTTAGGTGACCTTTATCCCACGTTTTAAATTAATAAGGTGGTCAACGTTTGACGATTGCAACCATTTGCAACTTCTAGAAATATGGGATCGACTTTGAAACATCATATGTAAAGTCGGCATGTTAATCCCATCAACACCATTTGGAAACCACATCGTAGGTGATCCATTTGACATGATTTGCAAATCAAGACACCCTACTTATACCCACGTGTGAGTTTGCCAAAACAAGTGGTTAGGTGACCTTTATCCCACAAATAAGGCATTCTCACCTCAAGTCACAAGTTCCCTCAAATGGTTAGGTGACCTTTATCCCACTAAGAGTTCCCAAGTGACTCAAGTGTTGTGTAAAAGGACGGTGTTGATCTTGTTTGAAAAAAGGTTTAGAGGTTTCAAAATACAAGTTTAGAAAACTCTATGTACTTGTATTTGCATGCTTTCAAATACAAGGTACCCTATGGATCTTTGATTAAAACCTATTTTAATCTTTAAAATCATTAAATCATTTTAATAACTTTATATAAACTTTTAAGAACCATCAATTTTCAGCTTGTTAAGTTTGTTAATGAGTTTGTTATGAATATCCAAATATCAACCAAACAATCAAACAACAAACAATCAACCAAGCATAAACATAAACAACCATATGAGCATATGTGCATAACCATAGCATCTAAAGTGGTCCACACTTGTTTGCCATCACAAGTGTGGTCCATAGGACATTCCTAAGGGTCACAAACAAAGCATATAGAAAACTTCCAAAAGCCTCCCACTTGAAACCGCATCCAAAATGCTCCATGTTTCTTTCATGACCTTCCTTTGTGCTTCCAATGTGAATGTCTTCATATTACAAGATATAAAGTCCTAATACAAGATATCTAGTAAAATGAAAATACACCTAATCTATTTATTACAACCCAATAATAAATAAATTACATTTGAATCAAAGCACAAACAACAAATAATACAACCCAATTGAATGAATGAATACAACCATCACAAACATCCAAACAATCACAAGGTCAATAGCTAGGTTATGCACTAAAACAAGCATCTATCATATCATCCAAAATATAATGAAAACCCCACTTAAAACCACGAAATTTCAGCCAACACAAACTGAAATTTCGGGTTTTATTTTGTCCAAACAAAACAAACAACAAACATGTATATCTTTCAAAGTTTAATCACAAGCATGTGTGATATGACTTTGAAAGGTTGGGGTTTCATATCATATGAACTTAGCAGCCCAAAATCAGCCTATACTAAGATTATTATCATCCTTTAAAACCTATTTAAAAGGACAAAACAAGCAAGTCATCCACATAACCGGCTCTTGATGCCATTGAAGGGTTTGTTATGAACATAAAACCAAGTTTAACCATTTAAACTTTCAGAAAACGCAGCGGATATATAGCTTTAAAACCGATTTTAAAGGCTGAAAAATATGTTCTTTAAGTGACCATACAAGAGTAAAACAAACCCATAATCAAAGCGATCTTTAATATGTGAATGAACAAGCTATGAACATCTATAAAACTACATAAAATCACAGCTACATAGAGCTGTGATATACTACCTTTATTCAGCTGCAAAGTCGACCAAAAGAGGAGAATGAGATGCAAGAAACTCGGCCTAGGCTCCAAGGAAGGACCCCTCAAGTTAGTATACCCCAAGCACTATCACAAAACACCTTAGTTGCTAGGATTGAACACCAAAAACGAAGGGAGACTCTTCTGAAAATTTCCAGCCGAGTTCTTCTTCAACCAAAGCAAGAAAACCCTTTTCTTGTGTGTTCTTTTGCATGTGAGAGAGAGAGAGGAGATGGAGTGAATGAGTGTGTAAAAGTTAGTCTTTCCAAGACAAAATAGAAGCAAAACCAAAGGCCCTAGGGGCGGCCGAATGGTTTGAATGAATTGGGGTTTTTCCCCCCAAAACCAATTAATAATATGACACATTAACAAGTCATATTAAAGGGTGTTCTTTTAATAAACCTTTTATTAAAGTAACATTTACACACTTCACTTATTGTTTGATGTTATTTAAACAACTTAAATAACATTACAAACAACATCAATAAACAAAATATCCATATAAATTGTTTAATCTCATATGCAACTTATTTAGAAAACCCATTTTCTAAATTTGGTGTTATTATTTAATTGCATGATCACATCATCAAATAAATATTAATTGGTGTTTGCTAAGCTTGTTATTGGGTATAACCCGACTTGGATCATAACGTACTAACCACATCAATATTCTAAGTGTCTTGGGCATATAGAATCCTACAACTATAACCAAGCTGCCAACCAATAAAGCAAGCACCTTCATGGACTGAGACCGTGGAAGCTCCGTTAGCACCTTAAGGCTGTCTTTATCCTGAGAACCCTCGGGAATATTCAGAGACTCGGCTAATGCTTCTAGGCCCACATTCGGAGACAGACCAAGCACCTCTCTTACCCACTCACTATCTAATAAACCGGACTGGCTTATTATCTGAATGAGATCGGAAAGAGAGGAGGTAGCCCAAATCTTCCAATAGGCCCATACAAAAGGTTCTGAAAGAATTGAAAAAGCTCTGAAAAAGAAACAACCCGACCTGAGGAACTACCAACAACGAAAGAACTAGCAACAGCGGGAGAAACCTTTTCTAACCTCAGCTTCACCCCCTTCCTCGGGATTCTTTCTTTGATGATATGCCCTAAGCCCCTTTCAGAAGACCGAAGTCATTGGTGCTTTGCATAAGGGGTAAGAGCGCCATAAAGACTATTGGTACCTATCATAGACTTGACTCATTTTATGGGCTTGAACTCCTTTCCCCGAGTTAGAGGGGTTTTCTGAAGGTCTTCCTCAAGGGCCACTTGGTTCTCAAAAAGACTGTTACCCCCGGCCAGAGTAGAAGTAGGCAAACGGATGTTTCTGGGGGGAACTACGGGAGACGGAGACAGGTGGTTAGGCGATATTCTAACTTCTGGCTCATCGCAATTCCATTTCTTAAAGTGCAAGTCCAGTTTTATCTTTTTATGAAAGTGAAAGTCAGGTTAGCCCCTTCTTTCAATTCCAAAGATGCTCTCAAATTGCTGTTAAAGATTATTTTACCCTAAGGCTTCTCGCGGTCAGGCAAGCGTGGCAGAGCGTAGCATGTATCCGACCTACTTACTGAAGGGCAAGCACCAACGAATTACTCACTTCATTCACAGCGCAGGGGAGAGACAGAGAGGGGTCAGTAATAACTCACAACCGGGGTAAAAAGGTCCTACTTCCTTACTCACTCAAGTCATTGCTTTGACCGGCCGAAAAGAAAACAGTTTTTAGATACTTGTTACAGGCCTGACCAAGAGCGCAAAAGAGCTTTATTTATAATTAGAGTAAGGGCACGCCATTTGCAATGCCTTTTCTTGCTTTCGACAGGACCCCCTTCCGACAGGAGAAAAAAGATTACGTCAATGCCAATTGCCAATGATATAGAGTTTCTAGCGATTACGACTATAAAGGGCAGGAGATGAATGAAAGAATCGTACTGCAACTGCTGAAGAGAGATCAGAGCTAGTACTAGAGGAAGCGATAGCGGACAAAAGAGCTCAGAGAGCAGTGCAGCTAAGCGGGAAGATCTGTGATCTATTTGAAAGAGCATATCGCAACGCACATACTGATTGATTGTATAGATTGAGTCTCGATTAGAGAGTTATGATATATCTATAGTACCCCCGCCGATGATACTTTCCAGCTCGAGGCTAGAAGCTACCAACAAACACTTTAATACAAACAAAAACAGAAATCGGAATTCGTGGGGCCCGAGGCCTTACAGAAAAAGATCGATGAACGATTAAGCGAGACTTTGCCTTAGAGACCAATGAAATGAGACCAAGAAGCTTTATTACACAAAATTTGAAGACCTTTTGCTTCTGCTTCCCTGCTTACTATTGCTATCACCTCAACTGCTTTGACCTGCTCACTTAGAGTGAAGATCAATAATGGGCGGAAAGGAGTTCACACAAGACCACAGAGCGAGAGAGAGAGCCTTCGCTTACCTGTTTAACCGTGCCCTCCTATCACACCTATCTCCCTTTTCCTTCAGTCACATCCAGTCTCAGTTCTGCTTCCAACTACCGATGGGGGAGAGCTTGGACGTATAGCAAGATTGAATAAGAGATATGGCATACGGGAATAGTATATGAAATCACAAAGGCGACTGGAGATGAGCGTGGTTAATACTTCATAAAGCACCTTAGCAATTACTAGTAATGCCCCTATCGGCCTCAGTCTTTTTTTTGCTAGCTTTAGTCTAGAACTATACTATCTCATTAAACGTCGAATATCCCTATGATGCTAGCCAGTGAAAAAGGAATGAGTCTACTTCTTTGCTGGCTTGACTCCAGAACTAGTAGAGGAAGGAAGCGATGATCGGTCTATCCCATTAAGCGTAATCCCGCTAGCCAATGAAAGGACTACTCTTCTTGGACTGTGAGCGACGACACCAGATCAGAGCTAAGTGAGAGACGATAAATGCGATTAAACTGCTTTATAACTGCTCGATTGATAAGTCTTGCCTAAGTCCTAGACTTGAATGAAGCAGCCTGGCTGAAAGTCGTATTTGCTTTTGCTTTTCTTCTCTTGTTCTCTTTTCTTAGTTAGGCCCAATAAAGTACAAGATATATTTGACTAATCTACTAAGATGATAGCTAGAGACTAGAGATGAGAGTGCAGGATCTAGATTTGTAACAAATATTCGACTTTGCTTATGCAAATTGTTATGTACCAAAACCAAAGAATATCGTCGATGGGATACAAAAAAAGAGGATCCTACTTCGCTCATGCACCGTCTTTTAACCCTCCTACCGCCGGTAAAGCTAGCAGTCTAATAAAATTTCTGCATGTTAAGACAGCACACTAGTACATTTTCATTGACCACTGAGACCAACCCCCAAGCCCGGTCTTTGAACTAATAAAGATGGCATAGTAGAAAACTTCAGACTGACTATCATCGCGCTTGAAGTCCACCCAAGAGAGTTCCCCGGCTTCTCGTGATGAGCGCAGCGCAGCAAACGGTGTTTGCGCCAGAGGAGGGTGGTGAGAACCGTTGAGCCATTGGCTTGCTGAGCTTTTCTGATTTGGATTTCTCACCCACATCACCGAGAGGAGGGCTTTTTTCGTTATAGAAAAGAGAGGTCAATGAAAGGATTCAGTAATGACGCCATGCATCACCATTGAGTGCTGTGCTGAAGAGAAAAAAAACCGAAAAAAGTTCCCCACATTGGGAGAGAAAAGAGAAGACTGCGGTCAATGATCAATTGTGCACATCCTTTTTGGATGGTCGGCTTAGAGTGAAAGCATACGAACATAGACTTTGTGACTGACTTCGCCGTATAAGCATATCTTCACTGAAAGTCATTAGGGCTGCTTTTGCCCATGCCATGAATGAGAGTGAGTCCAGTCCATCTTCCTTCCCTGGATATGCTGTGTCCTCTACATTCGCTTCGTCCTCCGCTTTTGACTCCTCTACCGCGCAAAGATTTTGATCCCCCGTTTAGTGAGTCGTGAAAGCACCTACCTTATGTTTAGACGTATTGGTTTCAGTGAAAAGCCAAATAGAGGCTTTTGTGAATGCCTAACTGAACGTTCAAGATTGGATTCAGAAGCTGAGGCGACTGGAAGGGAGGCGAGCGAAGTGAGGCCACTTTATAGTCCAGAATTTCATAGAGATAAACGGTTCAGCTCCCTTCTAATTTAGAGGATTAGAGGAATCATCGATGAAAGTGTTACTTACTTACTTACGAAGATCGACTAGATAACCTTCTACTGACAGAGTGGTGGATGCTACTGTCTTATCTTATCCCTTCTTCTTTTACCCCGGCCCAGGGCTGGTCTTTGAGTTCAGTCAAGTTCATATGCTTTCCAACGTGGGAGTAAAGGGAGTTGGTAGCATTCCCCTAGCTTTCCATTTCCAATAAGTCTGGGATAAACTAGAAGACTAACTCCTTCCCCTCCTAGGGCTTCAGCAAGGTGTCTATTCTGAGGCTTAGGAGAATGAAGCAGCCCCGGCTGTGAGTGAACTCTCCTCTACTTCCGGGAAATAGGACTAAACTAAAGTATCTTCTCTTCTCCGGTTCTAGCTTACGTTTGAGTTTCCTCTGACTACAAAGTAATTTCTCAGCTGGAGCAGAAGTGGATAAACAACATTGCCAAAAGACTATCCTTCCACCAAGAAATTGACATCCCCCAGATGTAGACTTCGCAGTCATATTGCAACCACCATAGTCGCTATCTGTATAAGCATACAGATTGAAGTCAGAACTCTTTGGATACCAAGGCCAAATGATGGAGCACCTTTGGGATATCTTCGAATTCTTTTGACAGTGATCAGGTGTGACATGTTGGGGTTGGCTTGATATCATGCACAAATGAATATAGCAAACATGATATCAGGCCTGCTAGCTGTGAGGTACATAAGAGACCCAATTATTTCCCTGTAAAGATGCTCATCCATACACTCCCCCTCAAGATCAGATCCAAGTGAGTGGTTTCTAGCTATGGATGTCTTAGCAACCTTACAATCTGTCATGTTGAACCTTTTAAGTATGTCTTGTACATACTTTGACTGACTTATGAAGATGCCATTGTCAACTTGCTTCATTTGAATTCCTAGAAAGAAATTGAGTTCCCCCATGGCACTCATTTCAAACCTGTCCTTCATCACCTTCTCAAAGTCTTTGCAGAGCTTTGGATTAGTTGACCCAAAGATAATGTCATCTACATATACTTGAACTAGCATTATGTCATTTCCTGTTCCTTTGATGAAGAGAGTTCCATCGATAGTACCCTTTTGTATCCATGGTGACATAGATACAGAGATAGAGTCTCATACCACTTTCTTGGTGCTTGGTGCAGCCCATAAAGAGCTTTATCAAGCCTGTAGACATAGTCAGGATGATCAGGATCTGCAAACCTAGGTGGTTGTCTGACATACACCTCTTCATCAATCACCCTATAAAGAAAAACACAATTCACATCAAGTTGGTAGACCTTGAAGTTCTTGGATGCAGCAAAAGCTAGGAATATCCTAACAGCTTCAAGTCTTGCTACATGAGCAAAAACATCTGTGTAGTCAATTCCTTCTTCTTGAGTATACCCTTGAATAACTAGTCTTGCCTTGTTCTTGATAACAAGTCCTCTATCATCCTTCTTATTCCTGAACACCCATTTGTTTACTATGGTAGTCTTCCCTTAAAGAAGAGGACATAGGTTCCAAACCTTTTGTCTTTTAAATTGAAGCAGCTCCTCTTGCATAGCTTCAACCCAACTTCCATTCTTTAGAGCTTCATCAATTTTCTTTGGCTCTATCTGGGACAAGAAATAAAAGTGAAGACAAACATTTGCATCATGGATTTGTCCTCTTTTTCTCACCCCTGAATCAATATCTCCAATGATGTTTATGGTAGGATGAGACTTGTGGATCCTTACCTGAGGGATCACAGCAAATTGCTTAGACAGATCTAAAATTGAGAAATTTTGATCTGGCAAGGAGGATTCACCCTCCACATCAGCACACTTATCAAGATTGACTTGATCCAATCTGTGTGTGACATCATTGATGTTGTCTTCAATGGACTGATTATCATCATCAAGGAATTCCTGATCACTTTTAGCAGCACCATTTTCTCCAACATTTGAAGCTCCTTCATCTGAGTTTTGCGCCTCTAAGCTGGAATTTGAAGGCACCCCAGAAGTATTAGCAGGATTTGTCATTGATGTGCTGGTAGAAGCTTCATTTGCAGAATTGGTTACCCCTGGAGCTGAAGATGTGTAGCTTGAAGGTCTTCTTAGCTCAAATCTTAGGTCAGGATCACTTGTAGGTAATATATCTGTGGACCATGAAACATGCTCACAAGATTTGTTAAAACAGTTGGTAACTAAATCAAGATCAAAGAGCCAATCTGGACCAGAACCTTTTACACAGGGAGTGTGCTCATTGAAAGTCACTTTGGCTGACTCCTCAACTACTCTAGTTCTTAGATTGTATACTCTATAAGCTTTAGTTTGAGAAGAGTATCCAATCAAGTGTCCATCATCTGATTTCTCAGCAAGCTTGGCAGTTTGATCTTTGGTATTCAAGATGGTGCAAGGACATCCAAATGACCTGAGAAAACCAATGAAAGGTTTTCTCTTATGCAAAAGTTCATAAGAAGTCTTACCATGTGTCTTAACTTCTAAAACTCTATTTTGCACATAGCAAGTAGTGTTCACTGCTTTTGCCCAGAAGGTGATGCGCAGTTTAGAGTCAGACAACATAGTTCTTGCAGCTTCAATTAGTGTCATGTTTCTCCTCTCAGCAACACCATTTTGCTGAGGAGTCCTGGGAGCACTATATTGTCTTGTAATACCTTTTTCATCAGAAAATGTATCAAGGATTTGATTCTTTAATTTAGTTCCTTGATCACATCTTATGGTTTTGACACGTTCGAGACAAGGAACCGAGACAAGACATTGAAGATTTAAATGACTAGGAGTTTTATTGTAATAAATATATTTTGTGTGAACAAAATATATTTTATCTTGTTTTTAGTCATTTTTATGCTTAATATGTAATTTTGTATTAATTAGCCTAAGTCTAGGGGGTTAGGTGCAATTAGTGAATATTAGTCTAGACTATAAATAGGTTAATTGTCATTAGGTTTTGGTTAATGGTTGAATGACCAATTGATTGGGGTTTTCACTTTGTACAAATCATATGCAATCAATATAGATCAAAGGGGTTTTATTGTGATCATCATTATTTTGATCTAATTCTTCATGATTTGATTCAAGTTTGATCATCCTGGAGTTACACAATGCAATAGTAATTGATCCTATAGTCATACTAGAAGGATCATTTGCTGATATTGATGAAGAACTCTCAGCCACTTGGTCGTTCTTTGACTTCCACACCACCTTTGGAAGCTTAGACTTGACCTTCAATACTTCAGAAGTTTTGTTGACTTCAGAAGTTTTGATGACTGGACCTTCGGAAGATCTTTCTTTCACTGCAGCAGGCTTCAGTGCTTCGGAAGTATTCCTTTCTTCCGAGACCAAATTTTTTTTCCGAAGGCAAGTTTCCACTTGTCTTCTTCTTCATTTTGGAGCTTCCGAAGGAAAGATATTTTCCTTCCGAAGCTTGCTTCTTCTTCTCCAAATACTTAGAAGTTTCTTTCTTGGTCATGTTGAGAGTACTCTTTGGATTATAAACACAATCCTTATCAAGATGAGAAGTACTCCCACACATAACACAGTCCATTTTCTTTCTTCTAGGAGTTTTCCTTTGTGAACAAGGTTGAAGTTGATCACTTTCCTTCTTCATCTTCATCTTTGCAGATGCCGTGACAATTCTTGTGGGGATAGAACTATCTTTGGAGCTAGATGGTTTAGGTTGTACAATAGTGGTGCACAACTGACCAGCCTTCTTATTGATGATGGGATGATTTGGACATGAACCAGAACTCTTATTGATGGAGTTCAAATTGGTGTCTTCAGCCTTCACCACTTCAAATCATGTAGAGATGAAGACTTGTTTCTATGCAGAATTGAAGGTGTCCTTGATCTCTTGAGCCTTCTTAGACTTTCTTTTGGCCTTCTTGAGCAAGTTCTTTCTCCTGGACTTGATCACCCCAACAGCTTTGCTCTCATTAGAGTGATGGTGACCCTTCTTAAAATGCTCTTCTTCACTCTTCTCAGAGCCATTTTTTACCATCTCCTCTTCATCCTTTTCTGTCACAGAGTCTATGAGGGGAAGCTTATCTTCACAAGTTCCACACCTTGGCGATCTTAAAGACAAGATTGTGTATGGAGGAGCTATCTCACAAGATCCTAGTCCCTGCTTATTTTGATAACAAAATTTTGCATGCAAGGATGAGGATATTATGTTCTTGAAGGTCTCTTCTTCAAGAACACATTTTTCTGCCATGGCTTTGCTGATCACAAGCTCAGTCTGGCATTCAGTTAACTTAATAATGAGGTCTTTGATTTGAGTCTTGTAGTTTGTGTGCTCATGTTTAAGAGTTGAAATGGTTTTCTCTAAGTCCTCTATCTTTAGTTTATAATCATTTTCAGCTCTCTTAAAAACAGCTTTTAAGATATTTAAGGACTCAAGATCAGATCTCATTTCTAAGTTATAGGACTCATATCTATTAACTTTAGCAATACATTCAGGAGTACAAAGATATTCCAATAGCTTTGCTTCATCGTGGTCTGCCATGAGTTCTTGGTTTGGAGAAGCATCTTCTACCTGAAAGCTCCAGTCAAAGCCTCCTTCTTCAACAGCAACTGCAGCTTGCTGCTTTGGCTTCTCATTCTGGAGAGCTTTGTCAGTGTAGTTTGGTCTGGTTTGTGTTTGGCCACCATTTGTCATTGGTGCCTTACACTCCCTTGCAAAGTGTCCCATCTGGTTACAGTTGTAACACTTTACTTTGCTTTTATCCAGCCCAAACTTTCCATTGGCTGCATTGCATGAAAACTTCCTCCCTATCCTCTTGTAGAACTTCTTGGCTCTGTGAGTGAGAAGAGCCATTTGCTGAACTATCTCCATGTATTCCAGATCATTTGGATGGATACAATCCAGGTCTTCAAGGGTGAAGATAAAGTTGCATATAGTTTCATCAACAGAGACAAACGCATGAGAAGAACATGTCTCTTGGAAAGGACTTCCTTAAGTGTAGCTTTCTCTTGGAGTCTCTGGGAAGGTCATGAAAGGGCCCTTTTATGAGTTGTCAGGGTAGCATATAAGATGATGTTGTGGTTCAATGCTTTCCCTTTCAACCACATGGAGGGCTGAACTCAAGAGTTACTCCTTACAATGTCCCTGTTCTCAAGAGTTACTCCAACATCCAATATTGTGTCCATTGTCTAGGAAGAGAGGACATAAACTTCCTTACAATGTCCCTATTCTCAAGAGTTACTCCAACATCCATTAGAGTATCCACAATCTCAACATAACTGAAGTATTGTTGAGTCATGGTTTCACCTACCTTGATGGTGAAGTTTTCAAACTGCTGCTTTAGGAGATCCTTCTTGTTCTCCTTTGCTTCAGTAGAACCCTCATACATCAGCTTCAGTGCTTTCCATAGTTGCTTGGCAGTTTTGCACTTCTTGAAGCCTCTATAGATGGATTTTGGAAGAGCAGTTTGAAGGGCTGTCATGGCTTTCTGATCAATCTCTATTCTCTTCCTGTCTGCTTCAGAGTAATCAGCCTCAGCCTTTGGAATCATACAACCATCAGTAGCAGAAGTGGTGCTTGGTATGTACGGTCCTTCAACAACAGAGTCCCACATGCTGGAGTCTTGAGACTTGATGAAGCCTTCCATTCTTTGACACCAAGTATCAAAGTCTTTAGGAGTGATCGATGGAGACTTTGTCATAGTTCCAGTTTCCATATCAGCTTTGGTAATACCTGCCATTTGAGTTGTTAAGTATTTTGTGTGTTTGAGGGATCTTAAGATGGTGAGATCATATATCAAGAGCCTGATTGGTCTGATACCAAATGCAGGACCGTTTGAAGGGTATGCTTTTACAACAAAACAACACAATGAGGAGAGTTCCTTAGAGCACTTAACATATCAAATAGGGAACTGGTTAACTTAAGTGAAAGATGCTAAGAACACCAGTAAAAGAGAGACAGACAGAACAACTGGCTGAAAGTTCTCCATCAACATCAGCAAATGATCCTTCTAGCATGACTATAGGATCAATTACTGTTGCATTATCTTCAAATTCTTTTGATGAGCCCAAGACCAATGAGGCTTGGGTTTCCAAATGTAACTAACCATCTCTTTTGTGCATGAACAGCTCAAGACAAACAGAAATGTATGGATCATTGACAGTGGTTGTTCCAGGCACATGATAGGCAATAGGTCACTACTCCGAAAATTTGAAAGAATTGATGGAGGACCAGTTGCTTTTGGAGGAGATGCAGGAGGTTACATTATAGGAAGGGGCAAGGTCACAAATGGTAAGCTCAATATTGAGAAGGTAAACTTTGTCAAGGAGCTTGGGTACAATCTTCTAAGTGTATCCCAATTTTGTGATCAGAGTCATAACATGCTCTTAACAAAGCATGAGTGCATTGTTCTTAGGCCCAGGCTGGTCATTTCTCATGAGCACATGCTGCACAAAGCCCCCCGGAAAGGGAACATGTACAAGATGGACTTGCAAGAAACATCTCCCTCAGGAGAAGTTTCATACTTTCTGTCTAAAGCAAATAATGATGAATCTTTCCTCTTGCATTAAAGAATGTGCTATGTAAACTTTAAAAACATGAATAAATTAATTAAGAATGATTTGGTAACTGGAATACCAAAGAAAGAGTTTACAAGTGATAACCACTGTGTTGCATGCCTGAAGGGGAAGCAACACAAGGTATCTCACAAGCCAAAGGAAAGAAATTCCATCATTAATCCCTTACACTTATTACTTATGGATCTCTTTGGCCCCACCAGTGTAATGAGTCTAGGAAGGACTTGTTACTGTTTGGTGATCACAGATGACTTTACAAGATTCATTTGGGTCTTCTTTCTTAGAACTAAAGATGAGACCCCTGAGATATTGAAGAATTTCATCTTAAAGATTGAGAATCAATGTGATCACAAGGTCAAAACCATAAGATGTGATCAAGGAACTAAATTCAAGAATCAAATCCTTGATACATTTTGTGATGAAAAAGGTATTGCAAGACAATATAATGCTCCCAGGATTCCTTAGCAAAATGGTGTTGCTGAGAGGAGAAACAGGACACTGATTGAACCTACAAGAACTATGTTGTCTGACTCTAAACTGCCCATCACCTTCTGGGCAGAGGCAGTGAACACTGATTGCTATGTGCAAAACAGAGTTTTAGTGGTTAAGACACATGGTAAGACTCCTCATGAACTTTGGCACAAGAGAAAACCTTTCATTGGTTGTCTCAGGTCATTTGGATGTCCTTGCACCATCTTGAATACCAAAGATCAAATTGCCAAGTTTGCTAAGAAATCAGATGATGGACACTTTATTGGATACTCTTCTCAAGCTAAAGCTTATAGAGTATACAATCTCAGAACTAGAGTAGTTGAGGAGTCAGCCAATGTGACTTTCAATGTGCACACTCCCTGTGTGAAAGGTTATGGTCCGGATTGGCTATTTGATCTTGATTAAGTTAGCAACTGTTTTAACAAATCTTTTGAGAATGTTTCAGGATCTACAGAAATACTACCTACAGGTGATCCTGACCCAAGATTTGAGCTAAGAAGACCTTCAAGTTACACATCTTCAGCTCCAGTGGTAACTAATCCTGCAAATGAAGCTTCTACCAGCACATCAATGACAAATCCTGATGATACTTCTGAGGTGTCTTCATATTCCAGCTTAGAGGCACAAAATTCAGAGGAAGGAGCTTCAAATGTTGGAGTAAATGGTGGTAAAAGTGATCAGGAATTTCTTGATGCTACTAACCACTCCATTGAAGACAACATCAATGATGTCACACACTCATTGAATCAAGTTAATCTTGATAAGTGTGTCGATGTGTAGGATGAATCTTCCTTGCCAGATCAGAATTTTTCAAATTTAGATCTGTTGAAGCGACTTGCTGTGATCCCTCATCTAAGGATCCACAAGTCTCATCCTAGCACAAACATCATTGGAGATGTTGATTCAGGGGTTAGAACAAGAGGACAAACCCATGAAGCAAATGTTTATCTTCACTCTTGTTTCTTGTCCCAGATAAAGCCAAAGAAAATTGATGAGGCTCTAAAGGCTGGAAGTTAGGTTGAAGCTATGCAAGAGAAGCTGCTTCAATTCAAAAGTCAAAAGGTGTGGAACCTATGTCCTCTTCCTCAAGGGAAGACTACCATAGGAACCAAATGGGTGTTCAGGAATAAGAAGGATGATAGAGGACTTGTCATCAAGAACAAGGCAAGACTAGTTGTTCAAGGGTATACTCAAGAAGAAAGAATTGACTACACAGATGTTTTTGCTCTTGTAGCAAGACTTGAAGCTGTTAGGATATTCCTAGCTTTTGCTGCATCCAAGAACTTCAAGGTCTACCAACTTGATGTCAAGTATGCTTTTCTTTATGGGGTGATTGATGAAGAGGTGTATGTTAGAAAACCACCTGTGTTTGTAGATCTTGATCATCCTGATTATGTCTGCAGGCTTGATAAAGCTCTTTATGGGCTGCACCAAGCACCAAGGAAGTGGTATGAGACTCTATCTCAGTATCTCTATTAACATGGCTACAAAAGGGGTACTGTAGATGGAACTCTCATCATCAAATAAATAGGAAATGACATAACGCTAGTTCAAGTATATGTAGATGACATTATCTTTGGGTCAAATAATCCAAAGCTCTGCAAAGATTTTGAAAAGCTGATGAAGGATAGGTTTGAAATTAGTGCCATGGGGGAACTCAATTTTTTTTTAGGAATTCAAGTGAAGCAAGTTGACAATAGCATCTTCATAAGTCAGTCAAAGTATGTACAAGACATACTTAAAATGACTGATTGTAAGGTTGCTAAGACACCCATAGCCAGAAACTCCCTTGGACCTGATCTTGAGGGGGAGTGTGTTGATAAGCATCTCTATAGGCAATGATTGGGTCTCTTATGTACCTCACAGCTAGCAGGCCAGATATCATGTTTTGCTACATGCATTTGTGCAAGATATCAAGCCAACCCAAGATGTCACACCTGGTCACTGTCAAGAGAATTTTAAGATATCTCAAAGGTGCTCCATCACTTGGCCTTTGGTATCCAAAGAATTCTGACTTTAATCTGTACGCTTACATAGATAGTGACTATGGTGGTTGCAACATGACTGCAAAGTCTACATCAGGGGGATGTCAATTTCTTTGTGGAAGAGTAGTCTCTTGGCAATGTAAGAAACAATCCTGTGTGTCTGCATCAACTGCGGAGGCTGAATACATTGTTGCTGCAAGCTGCTGTGCTCAAGTGCTTTGGATTCAAAATCAGATGCTGGACTATGGATTCAACTTCAAGGAGACTCCCATCCACATAGACAACAACAGTGTTATCTCCATCACAAAAAAACCTATGCAGCACTCAAGGACAAAGCATATTAATATCAGGTATCATTTGATTAGAGATAACTTTGAAAAGGGTTTAATCAAACTAGTCAAAGTTAACAAAAATGAACAATATGCCTGATCTGTTCACCAAAGCTTTTGATGAGCAGAGATTTAAATATCTTGTATCAGCTATTGGGATAATAAACTTTGAATAGCTTTTCTTAAAACTTAATCATATTTATTTCTAAAACCTATGTGTCCTAAGTTGTCTATTTTATAACCTTCTTAAGCCCTTGTTTTCTTTGGAAGAAAATCTTTTCAAAAGACTTTTCTTATATTTTTGAAAATTTTGATCTCTTTTCTTTTCGGAAGATAAAAAAGTACCTTCGGAAGAAATTTATGTCTTAGTAAACAAATTATTGCTTTAGTACTTTTACCTTCAGAAGAAATTTCTGAAATATCTTCCGAAGCTTAAAATCAACTTAAGTACTCTGTATGTTTTCAAAAAACAAGTTTCTTCCGAAAGCAATTTACCTTTGGAAGTTTTTATTCTCCTTAGAATAAAAATCTCTGAGTGTTAATTATCTTCTGATGCAAAATTCTCAAAAACCTTTGAAATTTCTTCCGAAGCCAATTTGCCTTCGGAAGCTTTTTCTTCAGAACTTCCGAAGCAAATAACCTTCGGAAAATTTCTCGACTTCCAAGAAAACTACTTTTTGGGCAAAAGTAAACTACATTTCAGAGGTGGGACCGACATTCGGATTTAAAAGTTTATCCTCTTTCATTAACTTTGTCTCAAATCCTGTTTCACATAAATACCCAACGGTCCCCCCTCTTTCACTATCTTCTTCAATTACACTATTCCTTAAACCTAAATTCTCTCAAACTAACTTTGTTCTTCATGTTTCTTCATCCTTAAGCTTCTCAAATGGCCAACCTAAACCGCAAAAACAACCCAGATTTCTCCATGCAACTTCACAGGCAACACAACCAGGTTGTTCTGTTAAGCTCTGAGAAAGATGAAAGTTTCTCATAGATTTGCCGTTTCTTAGCTCTATCCAACTACTTCACCTCCCTAACCATTGATCCTACTCTCTATGAGGATCATCTGCTTGAATTCTGGAAGACCTACCAAGAGGTCATTATGGATGGGGAGAAGGCACTGTCTGCCACAATGCAAGGGAGGACAATCTTTATCACTCCGGCCATCATCAACACTCACTTGCAGCTGGATGATGAAGAAGGTGAGTTGTCCTTCCCAAAGGAAGCTGTAAATCATTTCTTTAAGCAGATGGGCTATGAGGGAGATTTCTCTGTAAAGATCTTTAGGAAAGGGAAGGTCTCATCCCAGTGGAAACACCTGCTTCATGTGGTTATCCACAGCTTGTCTAACAAGCATGGAGGGTGGGACCAAATTCCTGAGGATTTCTCCTTCATAGTACATGGAATGGTTCAAGGGGTCAAGTTCAGGTACTCTAAGTTTGTTTATACAAATTTGCTTGCTAACATGTACTCCTTAGAGTATTATATGTTTCCTAGATATGTTCAACACATTCTCAACTATGAACTGGGCTCATAGTTGAGGAAAACAGATAATATTCTTAAATTGGGACAGATGAAGCCCGACATCTTTAAAATTATGAAGAAGCCAACTGTAGGCTTCTCAGGGGTAGAAATAGCCCTTGTCCCAAAAATGTTAGAGCTCATTGCTCAAGGTGACAACCTAGCAACACAAGCTGAACCCACATCTTCTACCTCCCAACCACCAAAAAGACCACAAATCACCCTCACCTACCAAAGAAAATCCAAACAAACCCCTGCTCAAGCTATTGAGTCTGTGCAGGCCTCATATATTCACCCATACAGGAGGAAGTGGACACTGGAGCTCCCACTTCCCCTGAGGAGCAAACCACTCCCATCTCTTCAAGAATCAGTGGTGAGGTTCCTCATGCTCACCCTGATGAGCTCATAAGCCAACTTGCCTTAAGCCCTCACTCTAAGTCTCAACACTCAAGTGAACAACCTTCAGGGGACAGTTACCTTCCCCAGCCTTTAGACTTAAATCAACCGATTCCCAACCTCTCATTCTATACTGATGAAGACTTAGGTTTCAGTGGGTACCATGAGTCTCTCTACTCTTCCCCTACTCAAAGAGAGATGAGTACTCCTGAGTCTCCTTTGTCTAGCCCACATCAGTCACCTATCACTGAGGTGGATACTTCTGAACCTGTTCAGGATATCCATATGTAAGAGGCTCTCACTTCTGCAAGTGATTACATCATTAAGACCTCAACCATGGCAACTCAGCCCATTGACACTTCATCTGAGGCTGTTAATGTGCAGAGGAAATCCAGCAGCCAAGAACCTAAAGCTGGTGGTGAGAGAGAGCACCTTAGTCCAATCATCTTATCCCCAAATGATTCTTCTAATGAAGATGAGGGAATCTGAGACTAAAGGTGCAATAATTTTCAAAAACATGCTCATATTTCTTCTCTAAGGTTAGTCACCTTGAATCTCAGGTGACGACCCTGCAAAATAGGGTCAATGATCAGCAACTTGAGATATCTTATCTCAGGGAAAAACTAGCTGGGAGACCTTTAAGAGAAGCTTAACCAGGAACACAAGAACCTGTGAATGTGATTGACCTAACTCCTAGCTCACCTATGCAAGAGGGTAATGCTACCAAAAAGGGGGAGAAAGTCATTACAGTCAAAGAACCTGCGAGTTCTTCAGGGAGTATGGACATTGAGGACTCACTATCCTCACTTGCAATTGTGCATACTCAGCAAATTTCTCGTTCACATTAATGTGGACATTAAAGACTCTATTATTAGGAGTCTCCTTGTGGAAGGTATTCCAAGAGCTATGTCATCCCCATCTCAAGGAACTTCAAACTACATTATTGGGTGGAGGTATGATGCTGATACAAGAGCCCTCATTCATCACAGAGTTCAAGGGCAGCAAGAAGTATTTAATTTTCAGACCTTGAATTACTATGAAGGTCTTGACCTAATCAACATGCCACTTGTCAACCGAAGTCAATCAAGACAAGCTGACGGGTTATCACTCAGGATTCAAGACGGAATTACTGAAGAGTTCAGCCTTAGAAGGACACAAAGGCAATCAAGTAATGTCATTGGTCAACTAGATGTTGAGGCAGACCTTGAGATTAGCTTCTAAGGGAAAACCTTGGCTGAAAGCCCAGTGATAGAGCCTGAGAGCCCTGTCACACCAACAACTGCTTTAGAAATTCATTCCCTCGGTGAAACTCTTTCTGGTGAAGGTGTCTCACAACCTCTCTCTGGCAAGCAATGAAGGCCAAAGCTCTCTCCACTATGTGTCACAAAGGTCTGTGGGTGACAAAGGGAAAAGGAGTCTAACTCCTGAGGAGATTGAGGAGGAGGAGAGAGAGAGGAAGAAGAAGCTAAGGGGAGAAAGTTCCTCTAGGTCTTCAGGCTTTATGCAAGCTGCAATCAGAGCTGCCCCCAGACCAAACACTCAAGATGATGAGTTCAGGGCAGTCAGGATTACTTACCTGCAGACTAGGAACTATGACATAGATGAGATTATATCTCTCCCCTTAGCGCAATTAAATGAACTGGCTGACATGGAAGTGTCAAGAGAGATGAAGGAAATAGAGGATGCAAGGCTACTTCTCCAATTCAAAGAGGAGGAGAGACAGAAAAGGTTATACAAGCATGCTCCAACTCTCTCCCCAGTTCAAGAAAGCCATGTGCAAGTAGGTGTAGCAGCTACACAAGAACCTCAGGTAGAGAAGGAAACAGATAGGCAAAACACGATCAACTACCTGAGTGCCAGAGGTCTCTACCAGGCATTTGCACTTCTTCCCTTGTCCTTTGAGTACATTGAGTTTGAGTGTCTCAAAAAGCTTGAACTTCAAGTCCTCAAAGAACAAAAGGCAATAAAGAAAAAGATAAGGGAAAATGCTGCAAAGTCCAGAGCCATCATCCAAAAGAGTATAAAGAAGTCTGCTGACAGACAAAGGATGATGAGCTTCTTGTAGCTGTATGGATTCTCCGGAAGGAGACTTGGCCCTATGTCCCTATCCACATTGGATGAGCATATCAGAGTAATCAAGCAGAAGATCAAGAGTGGAAAGCTGATTGACTTACACTCCCCTCCAAGTCAAGTCCCACCTGAAGTGGAGGTTAAGGTTGAACAACCTGAGACAACACAACCTGGACCTCCTACTGAGCCTCTGCAAGCTTCATCTTCTGATCCACAGCAAGGTCAAACTCCCTCTCCTTCTAAACCTGTGAGGGAGGAACACCCAACTGAGAAAGACAAGACTGATCAACAAGGTACTGCAGACTAGTCTTCTCAGTTGAAGTCTTCTAAGAGGAAGAAGAGGATGGCTTCAAAACCAAAGTCAAAGAAGAAGAAGAAGCCTGAATCATCCACCTCTACACCTCAGGCTGAGTTAGATCAACCTGAGGAAGTGCATGAAGAGGCAGCCCAATCAACTCCAATTCAAGTGGCTTTTCTTACAGCTAACAGACCCATCTTATCCTGGACCTTCACAACTAATCCAGAAAGATGGCATGTGATCAGAGATCATGGTGTTGAGAATGTCTATACATGGCAAGACTTAATCAACTTACCTCTGCATGATCTCTTTGAGATGTGAAGATATTATGAGAGTCTGAGTGATCCTAACCAGCTGATGAAGAAGGGTATGGTCATCATCATCCTGAGGACTGTCAACATCTGAAGATCTACTAAATGTTTTGGTAGCATCAGCCTAGGGGGAGTTTGTAAGGATTCCTATAAGTCTGGTGCAACCAAAACATCCAAAGTCTCTCTGCATGCATGCACTGAAGAACAAAAGTAGAAATGCTTCGGAAGTTTTACACCATGCACTAGAAATATTCGAAGTGTAAAATCTTCCGAAGCCAAAAGTGAAGTCTTCCGAAGCTTCAAAGACAAAGTCTTCCGAAGCCTTTTAGAGACATTATTTTATCTGATGTACTTTACCATAAAGCTGGACCACCTTTCCGCTGCAACTCTGTAAAGTCACTAACTTACATGAGTTGGTGAAATGTCCATGCTTTTGGTACCTGTACATTGAGGTCTTGAGTCCATGCTTTCTACTTTATGTACTTTTATCCTTTTTGTAATATATTAGGATGTGAGCTATGGCATGTCATAGTTACTAGTCAAAAGGCAAATCTGCCTTTTGACTATACATTTGATTTTGTAGTTGTCTAGTCAATTGTATCCAGTTGGCTTTCAAAGTATGGCCGGCTGTAGGATGTACTATAAAGTATCTCAAGTACTTGTAACTTTTATCGTATGCTTTGTAACATTTGTAATAGAACTTGAGAAGCAATATACAGCATTCTTGAAAACCAATTACTTGTGTTGTTTGCCATCTTGTTCTGTCTCATACTTACTTATGTTCTTAGCATCTTTCACTAAAAGTTAACCAGTTCTCTATTTGATCTGTTAAGTGTTCTAAGCAACTCTCCTCATTGTGTTGTTGTGTTGTAAGTGCATACCCTTCACCGGTCCTGCAGTCTCTTAATCAAATTTTGTTGATCCACCAGCATCTTTGTCATTCCATCTAGTATGTCATCCTTTATTTTCTCTCTCAACTCTTGATTGGTCAACTTTGTCTTCATCATGCTTAACTCATTGGCTAAAGAAGAGTTGAGGTTCCTGTTAACGTCTTCATCTAGTCCTGCCCTCTCATCCCTTCTCTGGGGCTCAGAAAACGCTTGATGCTTATGCTTCATCCTCCTCTCAGTCTCGCCCTGATCCGCCCTTTTCTTGGAATGTTTCTCCTTCTCAGCCCTCACCTCCTGCTTCGCCTCATGTATATCTTCTTCAAAGCCATAGTCTTTCTCTTTAGCGTATCACTTCCTTTTCTTCACAGACTCATCTTGTTTCTCTCTTGTCTCCTCAACATGCTTATCCTCAGACTCAATCACCTTCCTTATATAGTTCCATATTTCGGGTGGGTACATATTCTCCCATAAGTGTGTGATCTTGCCACTAAAGTCGTGCCTTATGGCATAGTAGTCAGCGAATATCCGAGTGTTCATCTGAACCAATCTTTTTATTTCTCCATGTCTTGGCACATTTGGAATCAGATCGTCTATCAACATCTGCAGAAATCTTGTATATAGCAGCCATTTGTCTTTCTTCAGGTCCATAACGTTCTCGGCCATGCCGTCAAAAATGAGTTTGGCAATATTAGCCTTCTGCCCCCTACAAAATATGATCATGCCTTTGGCCCAATCCATATTCAGCCCATCTGATCCACCCTTACGGTGATCTAAGCACATAATGAAAACGTGGGCAATGTATCTCCACTCCTTGGACAAAAAGGACTTCTTGATCTCCTTTCTTGTCCCAAAAGGAGGCCCTAATATCCTATGCTCCGGAAGGCCTCAAATACCTCCTGATCAGTCAGCACAACCTCATATCCACTGTCTTCTTGGAATATCAACACCCGTGTAGTAATCTCCGCTGTAATCGCAATGTCGTTCTCCAGTACTCTAGCAACAATCCTCTAAGGATTGGCTCTAGTATCATACTTGGAAGTTTGCCAGAAATCTCGAATCTAAAGGTCATAAATGGTAGGAGAGTGGGTGACTGCGAAGCAATGGGTGAACGTTGGAGCCAACAATGCAATCTCTGAATCCTGCAGCTTTAGGGTTAGTATCATCCAGAATGGCCGTTATGTTGTTCCGCTCGTCGAAGTTCAGATTAGCCATTTTATCTGAAAGATAGAAGAAACGCATTAGGAAGATAAGTTAAAATGAATAATAAAGAATAATAATTAAAAGGAAAAAAATTAAAGTATAAACAAATTAAATTTGCAAGGCAAAAGTATTGTTTCGCTAGCCGAAATAGTAGTTTCGGCAAGCGAAAAAGTGCTTTCGGCAAGGAACAGGATGTAGTTTTGGCAGGCCAAAGAAGTAGATTCGGCACGCCGAAACTATAAATTCGGCCGAGCGAAACTGAGTGTTGACCAGCAAAACTGTCATGTTCGCACGGACAATATAACTTCACAGTTTCGCTAAAAATATTTGAACTTTCGTTCAGTTTCGCTGGACTATCAGTACTTTCGCAATAAGAACTACGAACGTACCGAAGAGTCACTGTTCAATTGGTTCTTAAAAAGTTGTTTAAACCAAGATTAAACTACAACCGACGGTTCGAAACTTAGATCTGATGATTAAATGATCATCAATCACGAAGAAAACACTCTAAAACTCAAAATCGTTCGAAACGATCATTGAAAGAGCTCTAGGACTAATAACCTAGAATATGTGAAAATGAGCTCTTAATTTCGCAAGGTGCAATATATAGCACTTAGTTTTGCTGGCAGCGAAACTATAGTTTCGCCCGGTACATGCTTTGATCAGCAATGACTCAGAAATGAGCAAAAGTACCGACGAATCTACAGTTTCATGCTGCGAAACTGCCAGCGAAAGTATAGTTTCGCTGAAAACTTAAAAACTTAAAAATTTTAAATTTTTATTTTCTTTTTAATAAATTAATATTTAGAAAAGAATAAAGACAAAACAAAAACAAAAATAACATAATCAAAAAGAAATTGCCCCATAAGACCTCACCAAACATCACACAATTTTGACATAATAAAATGAGATAAAAGGATAGAGAAGAACGGAAAGCTGAAGATATTTTCCGGAGATTCATAGTTCGGCGGGATTGCTGATATACTTGTTCTTTTAAGCCCATGCCTTCTTTTCAACAAGTGAACCGCAGCTATTGTTATCATGTTTTTGTTCATTTAAAGAAGTCTTAAATGACTCAGTCCCCACAGACATTTGGCAAAGAAACTTATCTTGTTCTCATGATATATTGAACAAGTGACACGCTCTGCTTGAGTATTCCTTTTAAAAGCAACAAATATCCTTTTCAAAAGAAGCACAGTCCTTATAAACATCAAATGATGAGAGCTCCAGATCTATACAAACGTATAACAGAGGAGTTGATCAACTGAGGCTGACAGATGAGAGCTTCAGGTCTATACTTACGTATAACAGAGAAGATTATCATATCGTGCTGATGAGAGCTCCAGGTCTAGACTTACGTATAACAAAGGAGATCATCACTCCAGATCAATGTTCACACATAGCAAAGGAGATAAGCACGTTGTAAAATACAACATGGAGCTTCTTTGATACAAAGAGGAGCTGGCAAATAGCTTTTGAGATAGTATGGGGAAGAGAAACAACGATACTTTTGGTAAAAATATATCAACAAAGAGATATCACGTTCTCAATCCATTTAGACCCTGAAAGGATCATACATGCCAATTCAAGTGGTGGGTTGATGGTTGTTCTGTTGGAAATCCCATAAGTCCAAGAACCAATACGGATAAAGAATCTGCATGAAGAATCAGAAGACAAGTGTCGGCTAACCGCTTTTGTATATGCGGATGACATAGAACAAATGCTGACAAGTGTTTGTTCTTCTGCATTAACAAATGAGGATAGCCAAACACAAATGTTGACAAGTACTTTGTACATCCGCATTTACTAATACGGATGCTCAGCAACAAATACGCCAAGTGTTTGCTCATCCACATTTGTTAATGCTGATGAACAAACACCAATGCTGAAGAAGAAAAAGAAATGCTGATGAAGATCATCACATCTGAATTAGTTAATGCGGATGAACAAAGGAAATGCTGATGAAGACTTTTGTGCTTAGACTAGTTCTTTGATGTATAGATCAGGGGTAGTTTAGTCTTTTTGTTAAAGGCAACTTGTCAGCCTCTAAATAGAATAGGAAACCTCGTATGTCAGGTGACTGTTGATAGACATCATAGACAATCAGAATATTGGTATGCTACTAGAAAAGGATGGGGAAGCTACGCCCGCGGAACATAAAACTTGTCTTCTAATAACCTAGCAAATTTCAAATCAATGCTTTCTCTAAATTTGTCACATTCATTACAAGCATGTTTTTCAAACAGTTGGTCTTTAGAACTTACCTATGAGGAAGCTGTTGAATCAGCCATCAAAGCAGAGTTAGACTCTTCGGAGGCTGGAGATTCTGAACTTGTTGCTCTGAGCTCTTTCTCAACCAAGTGATTTACCACGTTCGCAGCTTCTTCGGTATCTGACATCGCTTGCTCAGCTGCACTCTCACCTTCACTAGCAGACCCATCATCTACTGCTTCGACAAAGGCAATATTTGATTCTCCAGGAGAAACAAATCTGAAGGACCAGTCTTGTCCTTCATCACCTTGAGCAGTTAGAGCCTTTGTCTCTTTGCTTGAAGAAGCAGTTCCAATCACGTCCTTGCCTTGATGGTTTAATGTGGGAAATGGGTTTCCATTTCTAGTTTTCTTGGGCTTTACACATTCACGTTTAAAGTGCCTTTTTTCACCACAGTTGAAGCATGTGACTTTGGTTTTGTCAAAACCAAACGTCGTATCCTTAGTGGCTACTAGGTTCTGTCCCATCAGCTTGACTAACTTTTTAGCTCTTCTAACTGCACTTGCCAAGGCCCACATGATGTCCATTCTTTCTAGCTCATTCTCATCAACTTGCTTGTAATCTTCATCTGCAAGATGACAATTTCCAATCTTCCCGGTAACTAAACCATCATAGGATTGGACAACAGCTGCTAGAAGATCCATGTGCTCCTTTGCAACTTCCACTGTGATATTACCGAGATTCTCGGTTTTTAACTTTGTAGTGTTGGCTTCAGGCACTATGTATTGGGTCCCTGATGACCTTGACGTTTCTGGTCTTGAAGCAATGGTTTGGGAAGGAGCAGATGAACTAGACACGAATGTTGTTTGTAATGGTGCTTCTGAAACAGCTGGAGACGAAACTGAGTTGTAGAGTGAAGGATTCTGAATGTAGGATCCTTTCTTTGACTTGTACTTCATCCGTAGTTCCTCCTCCCTTAACTTCAAGATGAAGTCATTTATGTCTAACGTTGCAAGAATGTCATTCTTTCTCAGATTAGACACAAATGAATCCCATTTCTCAGGCAACCCATCAGCAAAACTTGAAACTTTATCTTCCATTGATGTGGTTACACCATGAGTGTGCAGCTCACTCATGAGATGATAGAATCTGTTAATAATATCATCTAAGCTCTCATTCCCTATAGAAGAGAAATTATCAAACTCCTTCTTGAGAGCTTTAGCCTTCAGTACCTTTAACATTGCATTTCCATCAAATCTCTTCTCTAAAGCCTCCCATAGCTTTTTGGTGTGCTTGATCTCAGAAAACTGATGAAAAATGTCTTTCGGTATTGACTGAGTCAACAAGGCATAAACTTTCTTCTCAGCATTGAAGAGTATCTTCTGAGCTTCACTCATTCCTCCCAAGGTTAACTTGACTCCATTAGCAGTAACTGGCACTGTATACCCAGTCTCGATGGATGTCCAAAGATTGGGATCAACTCCATTTAAGTAAATCTCAAACCGCTGTTTTCACTGAGGATAATCATCTAACGTTATCTGCTTCGGCGGTTTATTATGATTTCCTATCTCATTCTCCAGAAGTAGTAGATTATGGATGCATGAGTCTTTCCCGGCACTAAACGCAGCAAATTGATCTTCTATTTTATGAACTAGGTACTTGGAGAACAGGGCAGTTTCAATCGTGCGAATGAACTATGAGTATGGATCACTCGTGCAAATGAAGGGTGCGAATGAATTCAATCGTGCGATTGGATTCAGTCGTGCGTATGAACAAGACGAATGGACTCAAGCGACTAGAGTTGTTCAGTCGTGCGAATGTGTAATGCGACTGAACTCAGTCGTGCGAATGGAGTATACGAATGAGTTCAATCGTACGAATGAGCTAGTCGTGCGACTAAAGGTTGCTGTTTTTGCAAAATCGAAGATTTTGACACTTGACACAAAATACGATTTTTCTAGGAACCCTAATCTGCCGTACAGTGAAAAAACATAACTTTATTGCCAGAAAATGTCGAAAACACCTTTAGAAGCAAAGTGGTGACTCTTTTGATTAAAACACAGGTTTTTGACACCAAACCTAATTGAATCAAACGCAAAATCAAGAGCCAAAGCTCTGATACCACTTGTTACGAACCGTGTTGGACGGAGTATAACTGATTCTGCGTTTATAGCGGATCAAATTGTGTGGAATCATATTTGATTGGCAATCCAATCAGTGAGAACGATAACCCGATCGATATAAGATTGAAATAAACGTTAAGAACGAGTCGGAATCGATCAGGAACGAACTATGAACTTGGACAGGCTATTTGGGACTTTCTGGACGGCTAGGGTTTATGTGTATTCGTAATAGCTCTTCAAGTGTTCTATTTTTCCACGAATTAGGTGGTATTTATAGGTTAGGGGTTTTCATTCGTACGACTCAACCATTAGCATGGTTCAGTCGTGTGACTGAATCATGCGATTCAGTCATAGGCACGACTGAAGGTTCACTCGTGCGACTGAGTTAATCTTATGTCTCAATCATACGACTGATCCAGTCTCCTGGTTCAGTCGTGCGACTGGTTCATAAGCATGATGTATTCATGCGTATGGTCCATAAGTATGAATACTCATCCGACTAGGTTGAACACATTTCTTAATCATTATTGACTAAGAACCATGCCCAACAACCTCAAGCCTATATAATAAGTTCATACATATAAATTATACTTTAACACACTAATAATATGAAATAAATAAACATGAATAAACATCAACCACATATTTATATTTCATTGAACCATTTCATTACATATGTGTAAGACATGAAAGACTTTTACATTTAAGCTCATAAACTAGGAACAACATGTATCTACACTAAATCCAACAGCCGACTATACTTTGAAAACCATCTAAAAACACTAAGCTAGACAACAAGATCAATGTATAGTCAAAAGGCATATTGTCTTTTGACTTGTGACTATGGCATGCCATAGCTCACATGCTAATATATGACAAAAAGTATAAAAGGTACAAAAGTAGAATGTTACATACCGATGACCATAATCTACAGTTGACAAAGTCATGGATCTTTTCACCAACTTATCTAAGTTAGTGAGTCTTCAAAATGGTAGCAGAAAGTTGTTCAGCTTTGCAGGACCGGTGAAGGGCGGTCACTTACAACACAACAACACAAAGAGGAGATTAACTAAACTTTAATCAAACAGTAAACTGAATTAACCACAAGAATGATACTAAGAACACAAGTAATGAGAAGAGACAGAACAAGAGAACACAAGAGATTGGATTTCAAGGATGCAGTATATTGCTTTCTCAAGTTCTATTACAAGTGTTACAAAGCATAAAGAAAGATACTAGAACTTGGAATACTTATACTACAACCTACAGTCGGCTATGCTTTGAAAGCTAGCTGGATACAATTGACTAGGCACAAACAAAATCAATTGTAGAGTCAAAAGGCATATCTGCCTTTTGACTTGTGACTATGACATGCCATAGCTCACATCCTAATATATTACAAAAAGGATAAAAGTACATAAAGTAGAAAGCATGGACTCAAGACCTTAATGTACAGTTACCAAAAGGATGGACCTTTCACCAACTCATGTAAGTTGGTGACTTTACAGAGTTGCAGCGGAAAGGTGGTCCGCTTTATGGTAAAGTACATCAGATAAAGGCATATCCCTAAAAGTCTTCGGAAGAAATCTGTCTTCACTATTTGGCTTCGGAAGACTGTCTCTGAAGCTTCGGAAGACTTCACTTTTGGCTTCAGAAGATATTGGTCTTGGCCTCGGAAGATTTTACACTTAGAATATTTCTAGTGCATGGTGTAAAACTTCCGAAGCATCTCTACTTCAGTTATTCAGTGCATTGCTTGCAGAGAGACTTTGGATGTTTTGGCTGCATCAGACTTATAGGAATCCTTACAAACTCCCCCTAGGCTGATGCTGCCAAAACATTTAGAAGATCTTTAGATGTTTGTAGTCTATAGCACAATGATGACCATACCCTTCTTCATTAGATGGTCAGGATCATTCAGACTTTCATAGTATCTTCTCATCTCAAAGAGATCATGCAGAGGTAAGTTGATTATGTCTTACCATGTATATGTAGGATTCTATGTGCCCAAGACACTTAGAATATTGATGTGGTTAGTACGTTATGATCCAAGTCGGGTTATACCCAATAACAAGCTTTGCAATCACCGACAATTATTCAATTGATGATATGATCATGCAATTAAATAATAACACCAAATTTAGAAAATGGGTTTTCTAAATAATTTGCATATGAGATTGAACAATTTATATGGATATTTTGTTTATAGATATTGTTTGTAATGTTATTTAAGTTATTTAAATAACATCAAATAATTAGTGAGTGTGTATGTGTTATTCTAATAAAAGGTTTATTGAATGAACAACTTTTAAAAATGACTTGTTAATGTGTTATATTTCATTTTAACTTTTGGGGGGAAATCAAAAGAAACCAAGAGGTTTCGGCCGCCCTTAAGGATGGCCTCCTCTTGGTTTTTGTTGCAACTTCTTGAAAACATACACACATTAGATATACATTCACTCCATCTCATTTCTCTCTCACACATGCAATAGAACAACACAAGAAAAAGGGTTTTCTTGTTCTTGTTGAAGAGAACTCGGCTGAAAGGATTTTCCAGAAGAGTTACCTTCGTTTTGGTGTTCAATCCTAGCATCTAAGGTGTTTTGTGATAGTGCTTGGGGTATACTAGCTTGAGGGGTCCTTCCTTGGAGCCTTGGCCGAATTTCTAGCATCTAATCACTCTACCTTGGTCGACATTTCAGCTGGAGAAAGGTAGTTAATCACAGCTTTATGTAGCTGTGATTTTATGTACACTTTCATTATGTTCATAGTTTGTTTATTCACATATAATGATCCTTTGATATATGGGTTTGTTTTTACATTAATATGGTCAGATAATGAACATATTTTCAGCCTATAAACAAGTTTTTAAAGTTGTAATTCCGCTGCGTTTTCTGAAAGTTTAACGGGTTAAACTATGTCTTGTGTTCAAACAAACCCATCAATGGCATCAAGATCCGGTTATGTGGATAGCTTGCTTGTTCTTTGTCCTTTATAATTGCTTTATGGGACATTATAACCCTTTTAAGGGCTGCTATATTCTGTTTTGTTGAATCCCCAACTTTCAAGGTTATATTACACATGCTTGTGATTAAACCTTGAAAGATATGTATGTTGATATGTTGTGTTGTTTGGACAATATCTAAACCCGAAATTTTCAGTTTATGTTGGCTGAAAATTCGTGGATTTTTAGGGGATTCATAGCTATGTTTTGGTTGATATGATGTATGTTCATATTGGTGCATAACCTAGCTTAGACCTTGTGTTGTTTGGTTTGGATTGTATGTATTTATTTGATTATATTCATTCAATGGGGTTGTATATTAATTTGTGCTTTGTTTAAAATGTATTTTGTCTATTTATTCATTGGGATGTAATAATAGATTAAGAGTAATTTCCTTTTACTAGAAAATATGTATTAGGATATATATTTTGTAAAAGAAGATGCTCGGGAAGGAAGCACAAGAAGAATACACAAAAGGACTTGAAGCATATGGATGCAAGTTCAAGTGGGAGTCTATGTTGATCTCATTTTTGTGTTGTATTCAACCCTTAAGAAAGACCAAATGACCACACTTGTGATGGCAAACAAGGGTGGTCACAATAGTAGCTATGGTTATGCACATTGTGGTTGTTTATATTATGCTTGTTTGATTGTGATTTTATGAATGATTGTATGATATTTGGATATGATGGACAATCTTAATATAAATGATCTTAACAAGCTAATACAAAATGGTTCTTAATCACTAAGTGTTAATAAATGGTTATTAAAAGGATTAATGATTTCGTAATAAAATGGGTTTTATTAAAAGGACCATAGGGTATCTTGTATTTGAAAGCATGAAAATACAAGTACATAGAGTTTTCTAAACTATAATTATGAAATCTCTAAACTTTTGACAAACAAGTTTAACACCGTCCTTTTGCACAACACTTGAGTCATTTGGAAACTCTTAATGGGATAAAGGTCACCTAACCATTTAGAGGGAACTTGTGATTTAAGGTGGGGATACCACATTGGTGGGATAAAGGTCACCTAACCACTTATGTGGGTAAACTCACACGTGTGTGCAAGTAGGATAACTTGATATGCAAACCATGTTAAATGGATCACCTAAATATGGTTTCCAAATGGTGTTGATGGGATTTACATGCCGACTTTATATATGATGTTTAAAGTCGATCCCATACCTCTAGAAGTTGCAAATGGTTGCAACCACCTTATTAATTTAAATCGTGGGATAAAGGTCACCTAACCACAATTTAAATGTAATGTTGGGTTCTAGATTTTAATATAAAAATGACCTTAAAAGGCATTAATTATTAAAAATAGCAATATCGAAAATACTAAATAGATCTTTGTTAAATTTTGTAGATGGCCACCAATAATGACAATCATGATAACTCATCCGTGGCCACCCAATCATTACGAGCGATCCTCCAAAAGGAACGTCTAAATCATAATAATTTCATTGATTGGTATCGAAACTTGAGAATCGTTCTCAAGCAAGAGAGACGATCATATGTTTTAGACGACCATATCCCCGATCAACCTACTGAGGATGATGAGGAGGCCTTCAACGATTGGCTGAAGTACACTGAGGACTCCGTCCAAGTGTCTTGTCTCATGCTAGCGAGCATGACTCCGGATCTCCAAAAGGAGTATGAACATCACGGAGCTTATGACATGATAACCCAGCTGAAGGAAACGTTCCAACAGCAAGCAAGGGTTGAGCGCTTCGAAACGGTTCGAGCACTCCATGCATGTCGTATGGACGACAACCAATCTGTTTCATCTTATGTACTTAAGATGAAAAGTCATATTGACCGCCTTGAGAGGCTTAATTGTCCCGTCTTGAAGGAATTGGCCACGGATTTGATCCTTAATGGCCTTACCAAGAAGTTCGAGACATTTGTGTTGAATTACAACATGAATGCATGGGACAAGAGCATTGGTGAGCTTCACTCAATGCTTAAAACGGCCGAGGCGGCCATGGGTAAAAGGGTTTTACCCGTTCTCACCATCAATGAAGGTGGGAACAAGAAAAGGCCTCATCCCGCACCCAAGGCAAAGGTTGCCAAGGGTAAAGGACCCGTATGGGGAAAAGGGAAAGGAGTGGCAATGGTGCCACCCAAACCACAAGAGAAGAAGCAAAAGGTTGCTACTAATGACCCATGCTTCAAGTGTGGGGAGATTGGACATTGGGCAAGAAATTGTCCTGTCCATCTCCTAGAGTTGAAAGCAAAGAGGGATGCCGGGCAGACCTCAGGTACAATATACATGATTCATATTGATCTTAATGTTACATCTTCTAACACATGGGTATTAGATACCGGATGTGGAACTCATATTTGCAATTTGTTGCAGGGGTTCAAAAGAAGTAGGGACTTCAATCAAGGGGATGTTAGTCTCTTCATGGGCAATGGAACCAAAGTCCAAGTTGAAGCTCGTGGGGACTACATCCTAAAACTTCCAAGTGGCTTGGATGTTATTTTGAAGAATGTTTTGTATGCTCCTAGTCTGACTAGGAACATTATTTCTGTATCCCAATTAAGACTTTATGATTATGTATTATCTTTTGTTGAAAATGATATTCATGTTTCTTTAAATGATATGTTCTATTTTAAAGCTATTCCCATTAATGGTATTTATGAATTGGTTCATGAAAATACTTTAAATAGTTCATTATACCAAACCAGCACCAAGAAACTCAAGTTGGATTTGAGTGATACCTATCTTTGGCATTGTCGTCTTGATCATATAAACAAGAAAAGAATTCAAACACTACAAAAGAATGGTCTTTTAAAAACAAGTGAATGTGATTCATTTGATGTGTGGGAATCTTGTTTACAAGGTAAAATGACTAAGGCACCCTTTAGTGGAACTAACGAAAGGGCAAAAGATTTATTGGGAATCATACATTCGGATGTATGTGGTCCTTTTAAGCCAATGACTAGGAATGGTGAAAGATACTTCATTACCTTTACCGACGATTATAGTCGCTACGGGTATGTGTACCTGTTAAGACACAAAGATGAAGGTTTTAAAATGTTCAAGATCTTTCAAAATGAAGTACAAAATCAACTCAACAAGTCGATTAAAGTTCTGCGCACCGATAGAGGAGGTGAATACCTAAATGATGCTTTTCAAGATCATCTTAGGAGTTGTGGGATTGTCTCACAACTCACTCCACCTGGAACACCACAACATAATGGTGTGTATGAGAGGAGGAATCGAACCTTATTGGATATGGTTCGATCTATGATGGCTACAAGCACATTACCTCTATCATTTTGGGGTTTCGCTTTGCTCTCCGCGACCCGTATTTTAAATATGGCCCCAACCAAAAAGGTGGAAAGGACACCTTTTGAGATATGGCATGGAAGAGTTCCATCCCTATCATACTTAAGGGTCTGGGGTTGTGAGGCTTACGTTAAGACTCCCACCCCAAACAAATTGGAAGTTCGATCCACCAAGTGTATCTTTGTTGGATACCCTAGAGATTCTATGGGATATTATTTCTATGATCCACTGGAACAAAAGGTGTTTGTTGCCAGAAAGGGTGAGTTCTTAGAAGCAAAGTTTCTTATGGAAGGAACTAGCAGTAGAACAGTGGATCTTGAGGAGGATCAAGAACCACGACCCGATGCACGTTTGGTTGAAATTGGCACTCAACATGAGGATGTTGAGAATGATCAAACGGTTGATCAATACGCACAAAACGTTCGCAGAAGTGGTAGAACTAGTAATCCACCTGAAAGATACGGATTTTTCATGGATGGATGCTATGTGGTAGATTCAGATGAACCAACCACATACCATGATGCAGTGTCCAATTTGGATTGTGACAAATCGCTTGAGGCCATGAACGTTGAGATGCAATCCATGTATGACAATCAAGTTTGGGAACTTGTTGAACCACCTCTTAACTCCAAGATAGTTGGAAGTAAGTGGGTTTTCAAGAAGAAAACTGATATGCATGGAAACTTGGATACTTATAAAGCTAGACTTGTAGCAAAGGGTTTCACTCAAACTCAAGGGGTTGATTATGATGAAACCTTCTCACCTGTTGCGATGCTAAAGTCTATAAGGATATTGTTTGCCATAGCTGCTCATTATGATCAAAACGGCTTTCCTAAATGGATATCTTGAGGAAGATGTCTATATGGTTCAGCCTGAAGGTTTTGTCGATCCAAAACATCCTAATAAACTATGCAAGTTAAAGAAATCAATCTATGGATTGAAACAAGCATCTAGAAGCTGGAATCACCGTTTTGATGAGGAGGTAAAGAAATTTGGCTTCATCAAAAATGCTGATGAGGCTTGTGTGTATAAGAAGGCTAGTGGGAGCACAATAACTTTCCTGCTATTGTATGTTGATGACATACTACTATTTGGAAATGACATTCCAACCTTGGGAGGTGTAAAAACCTGGCTTGGAAGTTGTTTTTCCATTAAGGATCTTGGAGAAGCCGCCTATATTCTGGGAATAAAGATCTATAGGGATAGATCAAGGCGGTTGATTGGTATGAATTAAAGTGCATACATTGAAAAGATCTTGAAAAGGTTCAAGATGGAGAACTCTAAGAAAGGTACCGTACCTATTCAAAGAGGAACGATATTGAGTACGACTCAATGTCCTAGCTCAAAGGATGAGCAAGATAAAATGAAGGCAGTCCCATACGCATCTGCTATTTGATCCATCATGTATGCAATGATATGCACTCGACCGGACGTGTCATGCGCCTTAAGCATGACAACTCGTTACCAGCAAAATCCTGGAAACAGTCATTGGATGGCTGTTAAGAACATACTTAAGTACCTAAGGAGGACAAGAGATATGTTCCTAATCTATGGATCTGGTGATGAGGAACTCGTTGTAAAAGGTTACACGGATGCGAGTTTCCAAACCGATCGTGATGATTCTCGGTCACAATCGGGATATATTTTCATTCTGAATGGAGGAGCGGTCTCATGGAAGAGCTCCAAACAGGATGTGGTGGCTCTATCAACTACAGAATCAGAATATGTCGCCGCCTCATTGGCAGCTCAAGAAGCTGCATGGTTGAAGAAATTCATTGCCGATCTAGGGGTTGTCCCTTCCATTCAGGAACCCCTAGAGATCTTTTGTGATAACGAGGGTGCGATGCTCAAATCAAGGAACCTCGTGGTCATCAAAAGACTAGGCACATTGAGCGGAGATTCAACTACATACGAGATGAAGTTGAAAAGGGAAAGATATGTATTCGCAAAGTTCACACGGATCAAAACATTGCGGATCCTCTCACGAAGCTCCTTGAAAAGGCAAAGCATGAAGCTCATACTTGTGCCATGGGACTTCGATATTCTAGTGATTGGATTTGATCTGTAAATTTTGTATTTGGATATGTGGAACTCTTTATTATTTGAATAAAATTATTTGGTTATAATGTTTCAATTAAGGTTCCAATTTAGCATGTTTAATCCATGAGTAAATTGTTTACTCTAAATGTCCGTAGTCGTTCATACTTGTGCGAACAAGTGTGAGGGTAAGATTATTATGAACTTGGATTAGTTGATATTCATAAGGATGAATATAAAGCAATGGGTTGCTACCAAGGTTCATAGATATTTGTGGGATACAAATATTGGACTAACCCGCATCTCAAATTTTACTACACGGAATCTTATTGATTGATCATAAGTAAATTTGAGTAAAGGCGAATATCATTTGGTATCCTCCGACCTGAGATACATATTGGGTTTTGATATTCACCAAGTATTATACCTTGAGCTTATTCTTCACTATCCTGAAATAGTGGACAGGTTATAAGGGTATATTCAGGTATGACACGAGGTGTTTGTGAGAAACGTATGTAGTCAAGATGGAATTTGTTCCTCTTATTCGTTGAGAGTAAGATGTCTAAGGCCTGATTAAGTTAAATCAACAAGGAATGATCATTCTGTGTCCTTGGATTTAACATGACATCTGTAACAAAAGGATAGATGATTAATTCACCTAAATCATTTCAAGTAGGATACTTGAATGGGATGATGTTATTGAATGGCTATAAGTCATGCGTATTAAGGGTAGTAAACCGTTGTTAGGCGGTATTTACTGCTTGCAATAAATCTTCTATGAATCTTGGGCAAGTGGGAGATTGTAGGATTCTATGTGCCCAAGACACTTAGAATATTGATGTGGTTAGTACGTTATGATCCAAGTCGGGTTATACCCAATAACAAGCTTTGCAATCACCGACAACTATTCAATTGATGATATGATCATGCAATTAAATAGTAACACCAAATTTAGAAAATGGGTTTTCTAAATAAGTTGCATATGAGATTGAACAATTTATATGGATATTTTGTTTATAGATAATGTTTGTAATGTTATTTAAGTTATTTAAATAACATCAAATAATTAGTGAGTGTGTATGTGTTATTCTAATAAAAGGTTTATTGAATGAACAACTTTTAAAAATGACTTGTTAATGTGTTATATTTCATTTTAACTTTTGGGGGGAAATCAAAAGAAACCAAGAGGTTTCGGCCGCCCTTAAGGATGGCCTCCTCTTGGTTTTTGTTGCAACTTCTTGAAAACATACACACATTAGATACACATTCACTCCATCTCATTTCTCTCTCACACATGCAATATAACAACACAAGAAAAAGGGTTTTCTTGTTCTTGTTGAAGAGAACTCGACTGAAAGGATTTTCCAGAAGAGTTACCCTTCGTTTTGGTGTTCAATCCTAGCATCTAAGGTGTTTTGTGATAGTGCTTGGGGTATACTAGCTTGAGGGGTCCTTCCTTGGAGCCTTGGCCGAATTTCTAGCATCTAATCACTCTACCTTGGTCGACATTTCAGCTGGAGAAAGGTAGTTAATCACAACTCATGTAGTTGATCATGTTTTGTCTGTCTGTTTCTTTGTCTACCTGAGGTTCTTGTGTTGAAGCCATAGTCTCTTGCACAGGGCTTTCTTGAACTGGGGAGAGAGTAGGAGCATGCTTGTAGAGTCTTTTATCTCTCTTCTCCTCTTTGAATTGGAGAAGTAACCTTGCATCCTCTTTTTCTTTCATCTCTCTTGACACTTCCATGTCAGCCAGTTCATTTAGTTGCTCTAAAGGGAGAGAAATAATCTCATCTATGTCATAGTTCCTGGTCTATAGGTAAGTAATCCTGATTGCCCTCAACTCATCATCTTGAGTGTTTGGTCTGGGAGCAGCCTTGATTGCAGCTTGCATAAAACCTGAAGACCTAGAGGAACTTTCGCCCCTTAACTTCCTATTCCTCTCTCTCTCCTCCTCCTCAATTTCCTCAGGAGTCAAAATCCTATTCCCTTTGTCACCCACAGACCTTTGTGACTCAGGGTAGATAGAGGTTTGGCCTTCATTGCTTGGTGTAGCATCCATGCTCTGGACAGAGAGAGGTTGTGAGACACCTTCACCAGTAGGTGTTTCACCGAGGGAATGAATTTCTAAAGCAGTTGTTTGTGTGACAGGGCTCTCAGGCTCTATCACTGGGCCTTCAGCCACGGTTTTCCCTTTGAAGCTAATCTCAGGGTCTGCCTCAGCATCCAGTTGACCAATGACATTACCTGATTGCCTTTGTCTCCTTCTTAGGCTGAACTCTTCAGTAATTCTGTCTTGAATTCTGAGTGCCAACCTGTCAGCTTGTCTTGATTTGCTTGGATTGACAAGTGGGAAGTTGACCAGATCAAGACCTTCATAGTAGTTCAAGGTTTAAAAATCAAATACTTCTTGTTGCCCTTGAACTCTGTGAAGAATGAGGGCTCTTCTATCAGCATCATACCTCCACCCAATGATGTAGTTTAAAGTTCCTTGAGGTGGGGATGACATAGCCCTTGGTATACCTTCCTCAAAGAGACTCCTGATGATAGAGTCTATAGAGTCCACATTAATGTGAACTTGAGGAAGTTGCTGAGTATGCACAATTGCAAGTGAGGATGGTGAGTCCTCAATGTTCATACTCTCTGAAGAGCTCCCAGGTTCTGTGTCTGTAATGACTTTCTCCTCCTTTTTGGTAGCATCACCCTCTTGCATAGGTGAGCTAGAGGTTAGGTCAACAACATTCACAGGTTCTTGTGTTCCTGGTTGAACTATTCTTAAAGGTCTCCCAGCTAGTTTTTCCCTGAGATAAGATATCTCAAGTTGCTGATCATTGACCCTGTTATGAAGGGTAGTCACCTGAGATTCAAGGTGACTAACCTTGGAGACTAAATAGGAGCATGTTTTTGACAGTTTTTTGCACCTTTAGTCTTAGATTCCCCTCTTCTTCATGAGAAGAATCATTGGTGGATGAGATGATTGGACCAAAGTCCTCTCTCTCACCACCAGCTTCAGGTCCTTGGCTGCTGGATTCCCTCTGCTCATTGACATTCTCAGTTGAGATGTCAATGGACTGAGTTGCCATGGTTGAGGTCTTAATAATGTAATCACTTGCAAAAGTGAAAGCCTCTTCCATATGGATATCCTGAACATGTTCAAAAGTATCCACCTCAGTGATAGGTGACTGATGTGGGCTAGACTGAGGAGACTCAGGAGTACTCATCTCTCTTTGAGTAGGGGAAGAGAAGAGAGACTCATGGTACTCACTGAAACCTAAGTCTTCATCAGTATAGAATGAAAGGTTGGGAATGGGTTGATTTAGATTCAAAGGCTGGGGATGGTAACTGTCCCCTAATGGTTGGTCACTTGAGTGTTGAGACTCAGGGTGAAGGCTTAAGGCAGTTGGGCTTGTGAGCTCATCAGGGTGAGCATGAAGAACCTCAGGCTTGATTGTTGATGAGATGGGAGTGGTTTGCTCCTCAGGGGAAGTGGGAGCTCTAGTGTCCACTTCCTCCTGTAAAGGTGAGTATATGGGGACCTGCACAAACTCAATTGCTTGAGCAGGGGTTCGTTTGGATTTTCTTTGGTAGGTGAGGGTTACTTGAGGTCTTTTTAGTGGTAGAGAGGTAGAAGGTGTGGGTTCAACACTAGCTTGTGTTGCTAGGTTGTCACCTTGAGCAATGAGCTCTAACATTTTGGGGACAAGGGCTCTTTCTACCCCTAAGAAGCCTACAGTTGGCTTCTTCATGATTTTAAAGATGTCGGGCTTCATCTGTCCCAATTTAAGAATATTATCTGTTTCCCTCAACTGTGAGCCCAGTTCACAATTGAGAATGTGTTGAACATATCTAGGAAACATATAATACTCTAAGGAGTCCAAGTTAGCAAGCAAGTTTGTATAGACAAATTGAGAGTACCTGAACTTGACCCCTTGAACCATTCCATGCACTATGAAGGAGAGATCCTCAGAAATATGGTCCCACCCTCTATGCTTGTTTGAAAAGCTGTGGATAACCACATGAAGTAGGTATTTCCACTGGGATGAGACCTTCCCTTTCCTGAAGGTCTTTACAGAGAAATCTCTCTCATAGCCCATCTGGTCAAAGGAATGATTGACAGCTTCCTTTGGGAAGGACAACTCACATTCTTCATCATCCAGCTGCAAGTGAGTGTTGATGATGGCCGGAGTGATGAAGATTGTCCTCCCTTACACTGTGGCAGACAGTGCCTTCTCCCCATCCATGATGACCTCTTGGCAGGTCTTCTAGAATTCAAGCAGATGATCCTTGTATAGAGTAGGATCAATGATTAGGGAGGTTAAGTAATTTGATAAAGCTAAGAAACGGCAAATCTCTATGAAACTATCATCTTTCTCAGAGCTTAACAGAGCAACCTGATTGTGTTGCCTGTGAAGCTGCATGGAGAAATCTGGGTTGTTTCTGCAGTTAAGGTTGGCCATTTTAGAAGCTTAAGGATGAAGAAAGGTGAAAAGCAAAGGCGGTTTGGGAATTAGGTTTGAGGAATAGTAGAATTGAAGAAGATAGTGAGGGAGAGGGGGAACCGTTGGGTATTTATGTGAAAAGGATTTGAACCAAAGTTAATGAAAGAGGATAAACTTTGAAATCCGAATGTCGGTCCCACCTCTGAAAAAGTAGTTTACTTTTGCTCAAAAAGTAGTTTTCTTGGAATTCGAAAAGCTTCCGAAGGTAAATTATCTTCGGAAGTTTTAATTAAAAAGCTTTCGAAGCTAAAATGACTTCGGAAGAATTTCCTGAGAATCTTGAAGATTTTGCTTCGGAAGAGAAATAAACACTTGAATGCTTTGTATATAAGACAACAAAGCTTCCGAGAGTTAATTTTGCTTCGGAAGGAAAAAGTCCTTAAAAACAAATAAGTGTCTAAGACAAGTATTTAAGCTTCGGAAGATAGATTGAAACCTCTTCCGAAGGTAAAATTTCTTAGACATTTATTTATTTTGAAGACATGATTTGCTTCCGAAGGTAAAAATATATCTTCCGAAGGATTAGAAAATTTTCAAGAATCTAAGGAAAGTCTTCAAAAAGGATTTTATATCCAAAGAAAACATGAGCTTATGAAAGTGATGAACTAGACAACTTAGGACACACATATTTTAAGAAATAATTAGAATTAGTTTTAAGAAAAGATCTACTCAAAGTTAATCATCCCAATAGCTGATATTATATATTTAAATCTTTGTTCATCAAAAGCTTTTGTAAACAGATCAGCATATTGTTCATCTGTATGAACTTTGACTAGTTTAATTAATCCCTTTTCATAGTTATCTCTTATTAAATGATACCTGATATTGATGTGTTTGGTCCTTGAGTGCTGCACAGGGTTCTCAATGATAGAGATAGCACTATTGTTGTCTATGTGGATAGGAGTCTCCTTGAAGTTAAATCCATAGTCCAGCATCTGATTTTGAATCCAAAGCACTTGAGCACAGCAACTTGAAGCAGCAATGTATTCAGCCTCTATAGTTGATGCGAACACACAGGATTGTTTCTTGCATTGACATGATGCAACCACCATAATCACTATCTGTATAAGCATACAGATTGAAGTCAGGATTCTTTGGATACCATAAACCAAGTGTTGAAGCACCTTTGAGGTATCTTAGAATCCTTTAGGCAGTGATGAGGTGAGACATCTTAGGGTTGGCTTGATATCTTGCACAAATACATGTAGCAAACATGATATCAGGCCTGCTAGCTGTAAGATACATAAGAGACCCAATCATAGCCCTGTATAATTGTTCATCTACACACTCCCCCTCAAGATCAGGTCCAAGGGAGTGGTTTCTGGCTACAGGTGTCTCAGCAATCTTGCAATCAGTCATGTTGAACCTCTTGAGTATGTCCTGAACATACTTTGACTGACTTATGAAGATACCATCTTCAACTTGCTTCACTTGAATTCCCAGAAAGAAATTGAGTTCTCCCATTGCACTCATTTCAAATCTGTCTTTCATCAGCTTCTCAAAGTCTTTGTAGAGCTTTGGATTAGTTGAACCAAAGATGATATCATCTACATACACTTGAACTAGCAATATGTCATTTCCCTGTCCTTTGATGAAGAGAGTTCCATCTATAGTACCTCTCCTGTATCCATGTTTGCAAAGATACTCAGACAATGTCTCATACCACTTCCTGGGTGCCTGATGCAGCCCATAAAGAGCTTTGTCAAGCTTGCAGACATAATCAGGATGATCAGGATCTACAAAACCAGGTGGTTATTTGACATACACCTCTTCATCAATCACTCCATACAGAAAAGCACACTTCACATCAAGTTGAAAGACCTTGAAGTTCTTGGATGCGGCAAATGCCAGAAATATCCTAACAGCTTCTAATCTTGCTACAGGAGCAAAGACATCAATGTAGTCAATCCCTTCTTCTTGTGTGTATCCTTGAACAACTAGTCTAGCCTTGTTCTTGATGATAATGCCTCTATCATCCTTTTTATTCCTAAACACTCATTTGGTTCCAATGGTAGTCTTCCCATGAGGAAGAGGACAAAGGTTCCAAACTTTTTGCCTTTTGAATTGAAACAACTCTTGTTGCATAGCTTCAAACCAACTTCCATCCTTTAGAGCCTCATCAACTTTCTTTGGCTCTATCTGGGATAAGAAACAAGAGCGAAGACAAACATTTGCTTCATGGGTTTGTCCTCTTGTTCTTACCCCTGTAACAACATCTCCAATGATGTTTGTGGTGGGGTGAGACTTGTGGATCCTAAGCTGAGGGATCACAGCAAGTTGCAGAGAAAGATCCAAATTTGAAAAATTTAGATCTGGCATAGATGATTCACCCTCCACATCACCAAACTTATCAAGATTGACTTGATCCAATGAGTGTGTGACATCATTGATGTTGTCATCTATGGTGTGGTTGTTAGCATCAAGGAATTCTTGATCACTGTCACCACCACCATTGTTGTCTTCTACAATTGAGGTATCTTTATCTGGTTGTGGAGCTTCTGAGCTGGAATTTGAAGGCACCCCAGGTGTATCAGCTGAATTTGTCATTGTAGTGCTGATAGAAACGTCATTTGCTGAAGTAGTTCCAACTAGAGCTGAAGATGTATGAGTTGAAGGTCTTCTTAGCTCAAATCTTGGATCAGGATCACCTATATTTAAATTTTCTGCAGATCCTGAAACATTCTCACAAGATTTGTTAAAACAGCTGGTAACTAAATCAAGATTAAATAGCCAATCAGGACCAGAACTAGCTATACAGGGTGTGTGTTCATTGAAAGTCACATTGGCTGACTCCTCAACAATTCTAGTTCTAAGATTGTATACTCTATAAGCCTTTGCCTGGGAAGATTATCCAATGAAGTGTCCATCATCTGATTTCTCAGCAAATTTGGCAATTTGATCTTTGGTATTCAAGATGGTGCAAGGACATCCAAATGACCTGAGAAAACCAATGAAAGGTTTTCTCTTGTGCCAAAGTTCATAAGGAGTCTTACCATGTGTCTTAACTACTAAAACTCTGTTTTGCACATAGCAAGCAGTATTTACTGCCTCTGCTCAGAAGGTGATGGGCAGTTTAGAGTCAGCCAACATAGTTCTTGCAGCTTTAATTAATGTCCTGTTTCTCCTCTCAGCAACACCATTTTGCTAAGCAGTCCTGGGAACACTATATTGTCTTGTAATACCTTTTTAATCACAAAATGTATCAAGGATTTGATTCTTGAATTCAGTCCCTTGATCCCATCTTATGGTTTTGACCTTGTGATCACTTTGATTCTCAATTTTTAAGATGAAATTCTTCAGAATCTCAGGGGTCTCATCCTTAGTTCTAAGAAAGAAAACCCAAGTGAATCTTCTAAAGTCATCTGTGATCACCAAACAATAAGAGGTCCTTCCTAGACTCATTACACTGGTGGGGTCAAAGAGATCCATATGCAATAAGTGTAGGGGAGTAGTGATGGAGTTCCTTTCCTTAGGCTTATGAGATACCTTATGTTGCTTCCCTTTCAGGCATGCAACACAATGATCATCACTTGTAAACTCTTTCTTTGGCATTCCAGTTACCAAATCATGTTTAATTAATTTATTCATGTTTTTAAAGTTTACATGGCACATTCTTTTATGCCATAGGAAAGACTCATCACTATTGGCTTTAGACAGAAAGCATGAAACTTCTCCGGAGGGAGATGTTTCTTGCAAGTCCATCTTGTACATGTTCCCTTTCCTGGGGGCTCTAAGCAGGATGTGCTCATGAGGAATGACCACTCCAAGCTTGAGAACAATGCACTCATGCTCAGTAAATAGCATGTTATGACTCTGATCACAAAATTGGGATACACTCAGAAGATTGTACCCAAGCTCCTTGACAAAGTTTACCTTTTCAATGCTGAGCTTACCATTTGTGACCTTACCCCTTCCAGAAATGTAACCACCTTCATCTCCTCCAAAAGCAACTGGTCCTCCATCAATCCTCTCAAAGTTATGGATTAGAGACCTATTGCCTGTCATGTGCCTAGAACAGCCACTATCAATGATCCAGACATTTTTGTTTCTCTTGAGCTGTTCCTGCACAAAGGAAATGATTAGTTACATTTGGAAACCCAAGCCTTATTTGTCTTGGGCTCACTAAGTATAATAGAATGCAATGCAACAGTAATAGATCCTATGGTTGTGCTAGGAGGATCTTGAGCTGTTGTTGATGGTAAATCTTTAGTCACTTGGTCTTTCTTAGACTTCCACACCACCTTTGGAGTCTTGGACTTGACCTTCAAAACTTCGGAAGCTTTTGGGACTTTGGAAGTTTTGATGACTGATCCTTCGGAAGATTCTGCAGTCACTGCAGCAGACTTCAGTGCTTCGGAAGAATTCCTTTCTTCCGAGACCAATTTCTCTTCCGAAGGTAATTTTCCATTTACCTTCTTCTTTGATTTGGAGCTTTCGAAGGAAACAGACTTTCCTTCAGAAGCTTGAATCTTCTTGGAACTCTTTGAAGTCTTTGTCTTGGTCATATGGACAGTACTTTTAGGATTGTATGGACAATGCTTAACAATGTGAGAGATACTTTCACACATGACACACAATATTTTCTTCTTCCCAAGAGTCTTCTTATGAGAACAAGACTGTCTTTGGTCACATCCCTTCTCCACCTTCATCTTTGCAGATGCTGAGACAGTTCTAATGGACAGAGAACTGTTCTTGGAGTTTGATGGTCCAGGCTGTGCAGCAGTGGTACACAGCAGATCAGTCTTCTTCTTGGTACTGAGATGATTTGAACAAGAACAAGAACTCTTAGCTGGAGAGTTTTGGTTGATGTCTTCAGTCTTTACTACTTCAAACCTTGCAGAGATAAAACCTTGTTTCTGCTTAGAGTCAAAAGTAGCCTTGATCTCTTGAGCCTTCCTTGCTTTTCTTTTGCTCTTCCTGATCAAGTTCTTTCTCATTGACTTGGTCATCACAGTAATCTTCTTCTCCTCAGAAGGATAGTGGCCCTTCTTAGAATCCTCCTCTTCACTCTTCTCAGAGGAATTCTTCACTATATCTTCTTCATCCTCTTCACTTATGGGATCTATGAGAGGAAACTCATCTTCACAAGTTCCACACCTAGGAGATCTTACAGACAAGATCGTGTGGAGGAGCTATCTCATTGGATCCCAGTACCTGTCTATTTTGATAACACACCTTGTTGTGCAGGGATGAGGATATCATGTTCTTGAAGGTCTCTTCTTCAAGAACACTCTTTTCTGCCCTGGCTTTGCTGATGACAAGCTCAGCCTGGCACTCAGTCAGCTTGGTTATGAGATCTTTGATTTGAGTCCTAAAATCTGTATGCTCATGTTTTAGAACTGAAATGGTTTTCTCTAAGTCCTTTATCTTTAGTTTATAATCATTTTCAGACTTTCTAAAATCAGATTTTAAAATGTTTAAGGACTCAAGATCAGATCTCATCTCCAAGTTATAGGACCTGTATCTATTAACTTTAGCAATGCATTCAGGAGTACAGAGATGTTCCAATACCTTAGCTTCATCATGATCTGCCATTAGTGCTTGGTTTGGAGAAGCATCTTCCACCTGAAAGCTCCAGTCAAAGCCTCCTTCTTCAACAGCAATAGCAGCTTGCTGCTTTGGCTTCTCATTCAGAGGGGCTTTCTCAGCGTACTTTGGTCTGGTTTGTGTTTGGCCACCATTTGTTTTAGGTGCCTTACACTCTCTAGCAAAAGGGCCCATCAGGTTACAGTTGTAACACTTGACTTTGCTTTTATCCAAGCCAAACTTTCCACTGGTTGCATTTCTTGGAAACCTCCTTCAAGTTCTCTTGTAGAACTTCTTGGCTCTATGAGTGAGAATAGCCATTTGCTGGACTATTTCCATATATTCCAGATCATCTAGATGGATACAATCCAGGTCTTCAAGAGTGAAAAGAGAGTTGCCACAACTTTCATCAGAAGACACAAAGGCTTGAGAAGAACTTGTCCTTGGAATGGGCTTCCTTGAGTGTAGTTCTCCCTAGGTGTCTCTAGGAAGGTGATGAAAGGACCGTTTGGTGAATTTTCAGGGTAGCATATGAGATGATGTTGGGGTTCTATGCTATCCCTTTCAACCACATGCAGGGCTGAACCCAATTGATTGTTGGAGTTGCCAGAGGAACCTAGCATGTTCATCTCCATCTGGTCACCACTGAGAATCCCATATAACTCTGTCAGAGTAAGAGTTTTAAGATTTTCAGTCCTCTTGATCACCACACAATAGTGTGTCCATTACGTAGGAAGTGAGGACATGAACTTCCTTACAATGTCTCTATTTTCAAGAGGAACTCCTCCATCCACAAGGGTATCCACTATCTCAACATACCTGAAGTATTGCTATGTCATGGTTTCACCTGTTTTGAAGGTGAAGTTTTCAAACTGCTGCTTCAGGAGATACTTCTTGTTCTCCTTGGCTTCAGAGGAGCCTTCATACATCAGTTTTAGTGCATCCCACAGCTGTTTAGCTGTTTTGCATTGAAACCTCTGTATACAGAGTTTTGAAGGGCAGTTTGAAGAGCTGTCATGGCTTTTCTGTCAATCTCTACTCTCTTCCTATCTTCATCAGAATAGTTAGCCACATCTTTATGAATCATACCAACACCAGTAGCAGAAGGAGTGCTGGGTATGAAAGGTCCATTTTCAACAGATTCCCACATTCTTGAGTCTAGAAACCTGATGAAACCTTCCATTCTCATACACCAGGTATCAAAGTCATCAAGCGTGATCAGTGGGGACTTGTTCATGGTTCCAGTTTCCATATCAGTCTTTGAAATGGCTGCCATTTGAAAAGTTTAGTATTTGTGTGTGTGAGAGATCTTAAGATGGTAAGATCTTATATCAAGAGCCTGAGCTGCTCTGATACCAATTGCAGGACCGGTGAAGGGCGGTCACTTACAACACAACAACACAAAGAGGAGATTAACTAAACTTTAATCAAATAGTAAACTGGATTAACCACAAGAATGATACTAAGAACACAAGTAATGAGAAGAGACAGAACAAGAGAACACAAGAGATTGGGTTTCAAGGATGCATTATATTGCTTTCTCAAGTTCTATTACAAGTGTTACAAAGCATAAAGAAAGATACTAGAACATGCTTTGAAAGCTAGCTGGATACAATTGACTAGACACAAACAAAATCAATTGTAGAGTCAAAAGGCATATCTGCCTTTTGACTTGTGACTATGACATGCCATAGCTCACATCCTAATATATTACAAAAAGGATAAAAGTACATAAAGTAGAAAGCATAGGCTCAAGACCTCAATGTACAGTTACCAAAAGCATGGACCTTTCACCAACTCATGTAAGTTGGTGACTTTACAGAGTTGCAGCGGAAAGGTGGTCCAACTTTATGGTAAAGTACATCAGATAAAGGCATATCCCTAAAAGTCTTCGGAAGAAATCTGCCTTCACTATTTGGCTTCGGAAGACTTTGTCTCAGAAGCTTCGGAAGATTTCACTTTTGGCTTCGGAAGATATTGGTCTTGGCTTCGGAAGATTTTACACTTAGAATATTTCTAGTGCATGGTGTAAAACTTCCGAAGTATCTTGCAGGATCGGGTTTGTCACTTAAACACTTGTGATTCTCTCAAACTCGCTTATAATAACACTCAAATCAGATGAAGCAATGCCTTTAACAAGAGTTGATAATAATATAATAAGTAATCAAAGGAACAAGCAGAAATATATTTTCAAGGTACTTGTATATATTACTTCTCAACTCAAGATTACAAGAAACTTACAAGCATGAAACAAGAGTTACAATGAGAAACTATATATACTAGATCCTACAGCCGGTTATACTTGATACCAGCTGGAAACCTAAGACTAAAGCATATACTACAATGCTATAGTTAAGGTATCTTAGATAACGTATTATCTAAGATATGGTAGTCATGACATGTCCATGACTTACCTTTTGTCACCAACTAAAGATGGCAACTGTACTTAACATAAAAAGGTAAACAGTGGATTAAAGTATGGTCAACTACATGGCTTTTGAGAAAACGCCATGCAGTATCTCAGAGATTTGCAGCGGACTGTCAGACAGGCCATACTTATGTCCACTGGATAATAATAGGATCCGAAGGTTAACTGGCTTCGGAAGAACAAGTTCTTCCGAAGCCAGTTATACTTCGGAAGATGCTTCTATTCTTCAGAGGCTTTGAGGACTTCTTGTACTTTGGAAGTTGACTTCAGATCTTTGTCTCTAAGTCTTGATCTTTGGAAGTAGGTTCTTTGTCTTCAGAAGTTGGAGTTTTCCTTCGGAAGTGCATTTTACACTTAGACTTCGGAAGAGCTCCTTCTTCCTTCGGAAGTTCCATACTTAGCTTCGGAAGTCCTTTGTATGTTGTACTCAAAATCTTCTAAGTGACTTAGTTTTGGTTGCAACAGCCTTTCTAGATCCAACAAACTCCCCCTAGGCTGATGCTACCAAAACTTCACTTATTTCTGCTTCTCAAAGCTTTCAGCACCAGGAACAAAAGATATTTATCTGTCTCTCTGTTCTTCCCGGAAGTAGTGCTGAGAAGCTTGTACAAGTCATTCGTGGATAGGAGATCCAGTCTATCACTTTGAATGACATGCACCCTCTGTTGTGTCCCCTTGAAGAGAGTTAGTTGACGGGAGTTATAGTCATACTCCCATCTAACTATGGTCTCAAGTTCAGGACCTTCAACCATTTGAAGAAAGGCTTTGCCTTTGGTTGCTGATCCTTTCCTTTCCTCCTCCTCTCTCAGTTTCAACTCCTCTTCAACCTTGCTTCTAGCAGTAAGCTCGGCCATATGAAGGCTGCCTAGATGATTTCTGATATGGGCAGCTACATCGGAGTTTGAAGGGTTGGAGAATGGTTTCTCTGCTAACTCAGCAATGTCAAACCTGCTTAAGTGTAGCAGAGATGAGGCACTCAGCCTGTTGAGCTCTCCATTCTCTCTCTCAACAACAAAGTTCTGAGAAGAGTCTTCGAACCTCCACTGAGTTATCTTCTTTCTGGGTGCAAGAGGATGTCTTGGTACCCTGTCTCCTTTCTTTGTATCCAGTAGAGTCACCAGCTTTCTCCTCAGCTTCTTTCTTCCTCATTCAATGTATCTGAATTGAGGCCAAGGAGTTTTGCAGCTTGGTCCAAAGTTCCTCTGGGCAGATCAAGAAATTGATCTCTTGTGAAGGAACTTGAGGATCCATCAACATAAGTCAAGTTGACTGAATCCTCCTCACAGGAGATGTCGCTCAGAGTTGTACAATTGATGAGCTTAGTCTTGACCGCCTTGAATTCCTCCATAGAGAGATGTTTGGAAGGCTGAGGGGATGGTTTGATTGGTTGTTGGGTAGGTTGAGGGGTTTGGGTTCTGGCTAAGGTTTTGGGTTGGATGATGGGTAGTTTAGGTGGTTGAGGTGAAGAGGTTGGTAGGTGTGATGGTGTAGGTTCAGGGGTGAATGGTTCAGAAGTGGGTTCGGTTTTGATTGGGAAGGGAAAGGGTATAGGTTCAGGTTGAGGTTGGGTTTGGATTTTGGGTTGAGAGGTTGCTTTGAAGGTCATCCCCTGTCCCCTTCTATACATCTCTTTCCTTCTCCCCGCGCGAATGTCAGCCTTGATGTCACTGACATGTCGCTGGAGAGTCTTCTTAGACATGGGACCCACCTGCCTGCCAGAGAAGCTGTGAGCTTTGAGATAACTCTTCATCCAGGCTTTCTCACCTATCTTCTTGGCAGCAGACAGTCCAGCTTCTTCTTCTTTCTTCTTCTTTTCCACAAGCTTCTCCCTTGCAGCTCTCTTTCTATCCTTCTCCATTTGATCTTGCTCTTTATTGAAGAGCCATAAGATCGTATCACTGTTATGTGGAGACAATTCCTCTTGAGAGAATCCTCTGGAGAGTAGGAAAGTGATCCTTTCTCTCCTGAGCTGCAGATCAGCTTCCCTTTCCTTTCTCTGCCTTTCCTCTTCTAAGGCCAACCTTGCAGCTTCTTCTTTTTGCTGTTTTAGCAGCAAGGTTGCCTTTTCCAGCTCTATCAACTCCTCTAATGGTCAGGAGTACATCTTCAGAAGCAGCCCCTAGACTGACAAGTCTGTCTATAACCTCTATCCTTCTTCGATTGTTGACTGCCTCCTGGTTGGCTGCAGCTGCTTTGGTACTTGCAGCTAACAGTTTCCCAGTTGGTAGTCTACCTTTCCTTTTGAGCTTCTCCAACCTTTCTTCTTCCTGTAGCTCTTCCGAAGTCATCTTCCTCTTGCCTTTTATGTCTTCGGAAGTGCTAGACTTTGGTGGTTCTTGGATAGAAGATCCAGGTTGAGTGGTAGAGGTGGGAGCTGGAGTCAATGCAGATGTTAGAACCAGTGGTTGGGTGAGAAAGTCCTCCCTATTAACCTCAGATGCAAGTTCCAGAATTGCATCTGTGACTATTAGATCATCGGAAAGAGAAAATAGTCCTTCCGCAGCAGCAATCTCAGCTTCGGAAGTTTGAGCTTGTTCTTCCGAGGCTTTGAATTGTGCTTCGGAAGTCTGTGAAAATACACTTTCTGTCCCAACTGTTTCGATTGCTGGGCCATCAGTCCTAGTTTCCCCTTCGAAGTTAATCTTAGGTTCCACTTGGACCTTAGGTTGACCAACTTCCTCAACAGTGGTAGGAGGTGCATTCAACCTCTGAAGCTCTTGAGCTCCAAAGTAAATCACAGACATATCTGGGCTGGGCTGTTCTATGAGGGATTCCAAAAGGAACTTGTTGAAGAACCTGTTGAGATCCTGGAGCATCCTTTGATCCACCTGAAAGACAACTTGAAGAGGCTCAGGGAAGATGGCAGCTTGTTGCATTGGATACTTTGAGCTCAAAGAAGTAAGAGCTTGACTTTGGGTTTCCTGTCTTTGGCTTTGTCTCTCAACACTCTCCCCCTTTTTTGGTAGCATCATCCTGAGAGCTAGATGAGCTAGAGGAAGAGGTCAAGGAGACCTGAACTGGTACATGCCTAACAGATCTCTCAATCTGTTTCTCAGCTAGTTTGGCCTTGAGAGTTTCAATCTCAAGTTGCTGAGTGGCAGACCTATCCTCTAAAGTCTTAACCTTTGATTCAAGGTTTGAGACTTTAGAAAGTAGGTCTTGAATGGTGAGTTGCATACTTCCGTCATCTTCTTTTGAAGAATCACGGGGAGATGAGGTAACATACCTGGTATGTTCATCCTCACCACCAGATGTGGTTTCTTGGCACCCTGGTTTCCCTTGCACAATGATGTCTCTTTCAGAGGCATCAAAGGGCATGGTTGCCGTAGATTCAGTCTCACTGTCGTTACCACTGTCCTGAGGATCCATTGAGGCTCCTTCAGTAGTGGCAGCTGAATCTACATGAGTCCCCTCCATATTAGTGGGCTTTGCTGGTGTGGGCTAGAGATAAGGGGTCTCTCTAGGCTCTGTTGATCCTTGAGAGGGTGTTGTGGATCAACTTCATCACCTTTAAGAGACATAATCTCTTCACCAGCTCCGGTCAAAAGGTCAGTAAAAGAAAAGGAGTGAAGACCTAATGACCCGGGACTTTGATCAATGTCAAAAGGCATTGAGCTGTCCCTTTGTGGCTGCTCAGGGGAGTATAGAGACTCACCCTAAGGGCTATCAGCTAGGGTTTTGGGCTCATGGGTCTGAGACTGAGGAGACTCAAGACCCATATTGAGGTCAATAGTGAAGGATGGGTGGACCTCTGGCTGAGTGGGAGCCCTTTGTTCCACTCTAGCCTTTTTGGATTGAAGAGGAGGGGCTTGTTCAATCAGAGTAGATTGAACAAGGGTTCGTTTGGACGTCTCTAATATGTAACAGTAATGGGTGGAGAAGGTAGATTTGGGATGGTGAGGGTAGTTGCTGGTGTGGGTTCATCACCTGTGGGGTGAACAGGGATGTCACCAGGAGCCATGGCTCAATCATACCTGGAAGTTAGGGCGGTATCTCTTCCAGTGTAGTTGGTAGACACTCTCTTCAAGATCTTGAAGATGGTCGGCCTCATGGGGAGCAGACAGAGCAGCTGCACAGACAAGCTTACCCTGATCCAGCTCACAGTTGATGATGTGCTAGAGAAACCTGGGATACATAAAGAATGTGTCCCTTTGAAGATTTCCCATAAGGTTAGTAAGCACAAACCTTGATAGTTGAAGCGGAGGCTTTTACCAAACCGTGAACTAAGCACCCAAGTTCATACGGGATTTGATCCCATCCCCCAGATTTGTTAGACAGTGAAGACCACAGCAGCAGGAACTTCCACTTGTAGGAGAAGTTGAATTTGTAGACCGTTGACCTGCTTACATCTCCACCGTATCCCATTTGGAGATAAGAACTATCTAAATCTGATTTGGGGAATTCCGTCGGAGCGCCCTCATCATGGAGCTCGAGATGCTCCCTGATGATCTGTTCAGAGATGACCAACTCTTGGCTACAAATGCTTGACCTTATAACTCGAACCCCGTTTAAGGTTTCAATCCGACCATTTGCCCAAAATTCGGACATTTGGTTTGAGTAGATTGTAGGGTTTACAGTCAAAGCAGTGTAGTATGAAGATTGGGTTAGGAAAGAAATGATATTTGAGAAGTCAGCATCCCTTGAAGAGTCAAGGAGTGCGACCTGGTTGTGCCGAGGGTTTAAGGCCATTGAAAAAGATGACAGAAGAATAGTTCGGAGTAAGGTAAATTGGAGAAGAAGAAAGCTTTTAGGGCAGTAATTTGGGTAAAAAGAGTGTAAGTGATTAACCGGAAGTATTTAAATGGGTGAAATGGCGTTTAAAGGGTGGTTTGGATAAGATGATGTGAGGGTTTAGTGGATGATGTGACATGGGCGGTAAGGTTAGACCATTTAAATAATCCGACATCATTAACAAAATCTTTACTTTTTACAGTGTGGGGCCCAAAAGATTTCCGTTACACAGTAAAATCTTTCTTCCGGATATAAAGCATTTCCGAAGGTAAAGTTCTTCCGAAGGCAAATCTACTTCCGAAGGTAAATTGCTTACTTCCGAGAGTATATGTTGCTTTCAGATGGAGTGTGTTAAGTGCTTCGGAAGTAGATCTGAGGTGAACTCAATCGCTTCTTCCGAGACTTAACACTCTTCCGAGAAGAAAATTATCCTGTGAAAAATTTGCTTCGGAAGATATGCAAGATATCTTCCGAAGGTTAATTTCTCTTCGGAAGAACTTATACTTAGATAAATTTTAAGAAAAGATCTTTTGTAACAGGGCTTAGATTGTTTTGACATAAGACTTTACACATTAATAGGTTTTCAATTGAGATTAACTAATCAATGTTTATCATCCTAATAGCTGTAATGAGATATTTAAATCTCTGTTCATCAAATGCTTTGGTGAACAAATCAGCATATTGTTCATTTGAATCAACTTTGATTAGTTTGATAAGATTTTTCTCATGAATATCTCTAATGAAATGATACCTGATATCAATGTGCTTTGTCTTGGAGTGCTTCACTGGATTTTCAGTAATGGATATAGCACTGTTGTTGTCAATGTGGATAGGAGTGCTCATGAAGTTGAATGCATAGTCTATCATCTGGTTTTGAATCCACAGCAGCTGAGCACAGCAAATAGCAGCAGCAATGTATTCAGCTTCAGCAGTTGATGTAGAGACACAGGATTGCTTTTTGCATTGCCATGAGATGATCCTTCCACCAATAAATTGACATCCACATGATGTTGATTTCTTGTTGATGTTGCAGCCATCATAATCGCTATCAGAGTAACCATAGAGATTAAAATCATTATTTTTGGATACCAGAGACCTAATTTAGGTGCTCCTTTGAGGTATCTGAGGATTCTCTTGGCAGCAATTAGGTGAGACACCTTTGGAGCAGCCTGATATCTTGCACAGATGCAAGTTGCAAACATGATATCAGGTCTACTTGCTGTGAGATACATCAGAGAACCAATGATTGCTCTATACTGATGTTGATCAGTATCCTCCCCCTCAGAATCAGGGCAGAGATCATGGTTTCTGGGTATAGGTGTCTTTGCTGCTTTACAATCCTTCATATCAAATCGCTCTAAGATATCATTGACATACTTAGATTGATTGATGAAGAACCCTTCCTTCAATTGCTTTACCTGAATTCCAAGGAAAAAGTCCATTTTTCCCATGGAACTCATCTCGAACTTCTTCTTCATAATGCTCTCAAAGTCTTTGCACATTTGGTCATTTGAGGAACCAAATATGATATCATCAACATAGACTTGAACAAGCAAAATGTCTTTCCCAGACTTTCTAATGAAGAGAGTCATATCAATGGTACCTCTAGTATAACCATTCTTCAGGAGAAATTGAGACAATGTCTCATACCACAGCCTAGGTGCTTGGTGCAGCCCATATAGAGCTTTATCCAACTTGCACACATAGTTTGGATGTTGTGGGTCTTCAAATCCTGGAGGCTCGCATACATAGACTTCCCTATCTATATCCCCATATAGAAAGGCACACTTGACATCAAGCTGGTAGACAGTGAAATTCTTGGATGCAGCATAAGCAAGGAAGATCCTAACTGCCTCAAGTCTTGCAACAGGTGCAAAGACATCAGTATAATCGATTCCTTCCTCTTGAGTGTATCCTTGAAACAGCAGTCTTGCCTTGTTTTTGATAATCAAGCCTCTATCATCTCTTTTGTTCCTGAATACCCATTTGGTGCCTATAGGTACTTGACCAGATGGTAGCGGACATAGGTTCCAAACCTTTTGTCTTTGAATTGAAGCAGCTCCTCTTGCATTGATTCAACCCAGCTACTATCTTTCAAGGCATCTTCCACCTTCTTGGGTTCCATTTGGGATAAGAAGCATGAGTACAAGCAAACATTCCCATTGTGAGTTTGTCCTCTTGTTCTCACACCCTCAGAGACTTCTCCTATGATGTTTTCAGCTGGGTGAGTATTGTGAATTCTGAGCCTTGGAATCACCTCCACTTGCAAAGATAAGTCCAAGTTGGACATATTTTGCTCAGGAGCTTGAATACTTGGTCCAGCTATTGTTTCAAGCTCATTCAATGAGGACTGATTGAATGAAAGAGAAACATCATCATTTCTTTGCTGTGAAGCATCATTAACAGTTGCCTGTTTCTTCAAAATGCTGCTTCCATCAGCTTGGTGTTGTGCAGGATCACCTGAAGAGATTTGAAAATCAGTAGGTGAATCCCTTGTTGAAGTTCCACTATCTCTTGAAATGGTTATGTCGTCAGATCTTTCAATAGTGGGAGCTTGATTTGTTGCAGCTCTTGGAGAGCTTGGAATAGGTCTGGGAAGCTCAAACAGTTGATCTTCATCAGAATTACTTTGAGCACCTGTTCCAGCTGAAACATTCTCACAAGATGGTTTAGAATAGTTTGGAAACAATTCTAAATCAAAGATATGATCAGGGCTATTCCCCCTAACACAAGGAGTGTGCTCATTAACTACAATGTTGGAAGATTCCTCAAATTTTTGGTTTTTAATATTATAAACTCTGTATGCTTTAGAATAGGAGGAATATCCAACAAAGATAGCATCATCTGACTTTTCAGCAAACTTTGCCAAATTGTCTTTTGTGTTAAGTATGGTACACGTGCTGCCAAAGGACCTTAGAAAGCCAATGAACGGTGGCCTCTTGTTCCATAACTCATAAGGGGTCTTTCCATGTGGCTTAACTACAAGAACTTTGTTCTGCACATAGTATGCAGTGCTGACTGCCTCTGCCCAGAATGTTAGAGGCAGCTTTGAATCAGCTAACATAGTCTGAGCAGCCTCAATAAGTGTCCTATTTCTCCTCTCAGCAACACCATTTTGTTGAGGAGTTCTAGGAGCACTGTATTGTCTGGCAATCCCTTTTGAGTTACAAAATGAGTCAAGAACAAAGTTCTTAAACTCCGTCCCTTGATCACTTCTAATTATTTTAACCTTGTGATCAACTTGATTTTCTATTTTAAGAATAAAGGATTTTAAAGTTTCAGCAGTTTCATCTTTAGTTCTTAAAAAGAATACCCATGTAAATCTAGTAAAATCATCAACTACCACAAGGCAATATGATTTCCTTCCAATGCTCATTATACTTGTGGGACCAAATAGATCCATGTGCAATAAGTGTAATGGAGTGGTGATGGAGTTAACAACTTTGGGTTTATGAGAAGACCTGTGTTGTTTCCCTTTCAGGCAAGCAACACAGTTATCTTTGCAGAAAAATTCCTTTTTAGGCAAACCATGTACCAAGTTATTTTTAGCCAATTTATTCATTGTCTTAAAATTGACATGACACATTCGTTTATGCCATAATGTTGACTCATCACCATCAGCTTTGGAAAGAAAGCATAATACTTCTCCCATTGGGGAAGCATTGTTCATATCAAGCTTGTACATATCCCCTTTCCTGGGAGATCTAAGAAGCACCAATTCCTGAGGAATCGTCATCCCAGGTTTGAGGATGATGCACTCATGTTCTGTGAAAAGCATTTGATGCTTTTGATCACAGAATTGAGAAACACTTAACAGATTGTGTTCAAGCTGTTTGACAAAATTAACTTTGTAAACTTTTAACTTTCCATTGGATATACTCCCTCTGCCAGAAATATATCCTCCGGCCTCACCTCCAAACTGAACAGGACCTCCATCATAATGTTGAAATTGTTGAAGGAGAGATCTGTTCCCTGTCATGTGCCTGGAGCATCCACTATCTACAATCCAAATGTTGTTATTCTTGTCATATGGATGTCCCTGCACATAAGGTGAGATAATTAGTTTTGACTGGAAACCCAAGCCTTATTGGTCTTGGGTTCTTCCAATGACAGTGACATAATTGAACCAAAATTTATGCATGGGGGTTCAATTGGTGTCTTTGAAGAAGAGGTTTGGGCTACAGCATCTTCCTTGATCTTCCATTCCATCCCTTGGTTGATTATAGAAGATGAGCTTGTTGAAGCTTTTGTAGCTTGGCATTCTTCCGAAGCTTCTTTCTTTTCGGAAGAGACCTTCACCACCTTTTCTTCCGAAGCAGTCTTCTTCTGGGATGGTTTCACGGGGACTCTTTTGTTTTTCTGAGTCTATGCAGCGTTAACTTCCGAAGCCTTTTTCCTTTCGGAAGAAGAGTTTTCTTCCGAGAGAAGCCTTGCTTCGGAAACAAGCTTTCCCTTTTTCATCACTTGAACCATTTGATATGGTCCAAATGTGAAACCTTCCCTGACTCCTTCTCTTTTAACATTATTTGCATAACGTGTGCTAGCAGGATTGTAGTAACAATCTTTAGCCATGTGGTTTTGCAGACCACACATTATGCATGCAATGTTAACTTTCTGGGAATGAGAGGGTTGCTGTTTCTTGTTCTTTTTCTCCTCATTAGCAACCTTTCCCTTTAACTTCCGATCCTTTGGTAGGATAGGAGTACTAGTACTGTACTCTTTTCCTGAATCAGAAGGTCCAACCACCTGGAATCCAGCTGATATGAATACACCCTTTTGCTTTGGGTCTATCTTTAGCTTGGATTCAGCCACCTTCTTGGCAGTTTTTCTGGCTGCCTTAGCTCTGCTTCTTCTGGCTTTGGTGGTCAGGGTTTGATCATCATTGGCTGGGGAGGGCTTGATTACCTGTTCCTTCCCTGTGATGGTCATGGTCTCCATAGTTGCATCACTCTTTGACTCTTGAGAAGGTGGGTCAACAGATGGAACCTCTTGCTCTTCAGTACCACACCTTGGTTGTCTTACAGACTCATAAGAGTGTGGTGGAGCAATTTCATTGGTTCCCAACCCACCTTTGTTTTGATAACAAAGCTTTCAGTGAGAGGATGATGCAAGAACGGCTTGGAAGTTTTGCTTAGAAATAGCATACTTCCTGGCTTGAGCCTCAGCAGTGACAAGCTGGGCTTGAGACTCAGTCAATTTGGATATTAAATCCTTGCTTTGAGTCTTGTAGTTTGTGTGTTCATGTTTTAAGAGGGACACAGTTTTCTCTAACTCCTCAATTTTTCTTTGGTAGTCAGATTCAGCCCTTTTAAAGTCAGATTTTAAAAACATTCAAAGACTCGATATCAGATTTAATTTCCATATTGTAGTCCTGATACAGTTTAACCTTAGCAATGCAAGCAGGGGTACAGAGATGTTCATATACCTTGTTTTCATCTGTTCCTGCCATGAGTGCTTGAGCAGGAGTCACATCTTGAACCATGAAGCTCCAGTCAACTTCTTAAGCCATTGCTGCAGTTTCAGTTGACTTTCCGGTGGGCTTTGGTGTAGAAGGATGTGTGGAGGCCTGTGAGGTTCCCGGGTTGGACTTGGGAGCCTTGCATTGCCTTGCAAAATGACCAAGTTCGTTACAGTTGTAACATTTGGCCTTGCTTTTGTCAAACCCAAACTTGCTGGTGATTGGGTTCTGAGGGAATTGCCTTCCAGTTCTTTTAAAGAACTTCTTCGCTCTGTAGGTTAGAAGAGCCATTTGTTGGACTATGTCCACATACTCTATGTCATCCGGGCTAAAACACTCTAGATCGTCAAAGCAGTATTGATAGTCATTTGAGTGCCCACTCCCTGAGACAAATGCACAGCCCTCCTGAAAGGAGCTTTGCTGAGCTTGTTGAGACCTTGGAGTCTCAGGGAATGTTATGTAGGGCCCAGAGGAACAAGATGGCTGCTGGGTGTAGGTCAGGTACTGCTGAGACTGGGAGATGCCTGAGCCTTCAGCAACCATTAAAGCGTTGCTAGCAGGAAGACTCAAGGGTCTGCTTGTCTGGTGACCCCTCTTGCTTTCCATTTCCAAACGGTATCCATCAAGGATCCCATAGAGTTTGGTCATGGTGAGTGTATTCAAATTCTCTGTTCTCTTGATGGAGACACAGTAGAATGTCCACTCATTGGGTAGAGCACTCATAAACTTTCTAGTAAGGTCTCTGAGTTCATGAGTGATTCCCACAGATTGAAGGGAAGAGATAAGATCCATGTACCTGAAATATTGCTGGCTAAGAGTCTCTCCAGCAACATATGTGAAGTTCTCAAACTGCTGCTTCAGTGAGTCATTCTTTGAATCATTCGAGCTTGAGTACATTTGAGCAAGAGCATCAAAGAGTTCTTTGGCAGACTTACAATGCTCAAACCCCACCATGATGGAGTTTGGGATTGCAGTCATAAGAACAGTCATAGCATTGCTGTGTATGTCAAGCTTCTTCCTGTCTTCATCAGAATAATCTTAAACGGCTTTCTCGATCATGGCACCGTTTCCACCAGCTACTTTTGGCTTATACGGGCCATTGACGATGGATTGCCACATCTTGCTATCCTGGTACCTGATGAAGCCTTCCATTCTTCTGCTCCAAGACCTGAAGTTTTCAGGGGCGATGATGGGAGCTTTGGTCATCGTTCCCATCTCAACTTCAGATTTGTTAAGGGCCATTTTGAGTGAGGTATAAGGAGGAGTGAAAAACTGGTTGATTAGGATGGTAAGATCTCACAATCAAGAGCCTAAAATGCTCTGATACCAAGTGCGGGATCGGGTTTGTCACTTAAACACTTGTGATTCTCTCAAACTCGCTTATAATAACACTCAAATCAGATGAAGCAATGCCTTTAACAAGAGTTGATAATAATATAATAAGTAATCAAAGGAACAAGCAGAAATATATTTTCAAGGTACTTGTATATATTACTTCTCAACTCAAGATAACAAGACACTTACAAGCATGAAACAAGAGTTACAATGAGAAACTATATATACTAGATCCTACAGCCGGTTATACTTGATACCAGTTAGAAACCTAAGACTAAAGCATATACTACAATGCTATAGTTAAGGTATCTTAGATAAAGTATTATCTAAGATATGGTAGTCATGACATGTCCATGACTTACCTTTTGTCACCAACTAAAGATGGCAACTGTACTTAACATAAAAAGGTAAGCAGTGGATTAAAGTATGGTCAACTACATGGCTTTTGAGAAAACGCCATGCAGTATCTCAGAGATTTGCAGCGGACTGTCAGACAGGCCATACTTATGTCCACTGGATAATAGGAGCGTCTTCCGAAGGTTAACTGGCTTCGGAAGAACAAGTTCTTCCGAAGCCACTTATACTTCGGAAGATGCTTCTATGCTTCCGAGGCTTTGAGGACTTCTTGTACTTCAGAAGTTGACTTCAGATCTTTGTCTCTAAGTCTTGATCTTTGGAAGTAGGTTCATTGTCTTCGGAAGTTGGAGTTTTCCTTCGGAAGTGCATTTTACACTTAGACTTCGGAAGAGCTCCTTCTTCCTTCAGAAGTTCCATACTTAGCTTCGGAAGTCCTTTGTATGTTTTACTCAAAATCTTCTAAGTGACTTAGTTTTGGTTGCAACAGCCTTTCTAGATCCAACACATCTCTACTTCAGTTGTTTAGTGCATTGCTTGCAGAGAGACTTTGCATGTATTGGCTGCATCAGACTTATAGGAATCCTTACAAGCTTTTTCTCAAAAGGTGATCAGAGAAAGCATGTCATCCCTATATTCGAAAGAAATTAGTTTTTGGCTTCGGAAGACTTTGTCTTTAAAGCTTTGGAAGACTTCATCTTTGGCTTTGGAAGATTTGGTCATTAGCGTTGGAAAGATTTTACACTTAGTATATTTTCTCTGAGTTGTGTAAAACTTGTAATGTAACTTTACTTTGCACTTCATGCATGCATGTTGAGAGCTCTTTGGTTGTTTTGGTTGCATCAGCCTTTAAGTGTAAACCTTACATCAAACACGATCGTCTATTTTAGGTTTAGGATCAATGATAAGTTATAGTCATTACCACAAATGTATAATATAGGTCTATTCGTTAGAAGATTTGTACAAAACAGATTAAAAAAATTAATAAAGTGGATCTTCAATAGGTGTAGTGTTATGGTTGCACCACTACTATTTTGGATTGACATCTTTGTATCAAATGAGGCAAATCAGTATATACAACTACTAATGGTAGAAGAAGTGTATCGGTAGTGTAAGGCCATGTTCCCAGAACGCTTACAGTTGGACATTCATCGCACATAATGTTTACTACACGTTACAATACATTGGACTAATAAAAACATTGCAGCGGAATAATTTAACAAAAACCATTTAATGCATTAATAATTACTTTGGCTAAATAATACATCTTTGTTAAAGTTAAAAAATGATGTTAGTTGTATTACAAAACAAAAATATCATTTTTGCATAAAATGGATGCCAATCTTTATTTACCAAGTAGCTTCACCCTCGTGCCACCCTCAACAACAAAGTACCTGCCAACTGAAAATGCATAAAAGTCAGTGTTAGTGAATGAGTTCTAGTTTTATATATAAAATACTTTTCCATCATTTAAAACATTTTTTTACTTTCGTACATGATCATTCATCGTACATACATCAAGATAATACTAATATTATCTTTCATTATCGTACGCATTTGTCCATTTCATACTTTTTATTATCTTTCAATTTCATCCAGATCCTGTCATATGCTAAACCCCCCTCTTTGGGCACAAAGCCACTTCATCTGGGTTTAAGCGACAACGATCCCGTTTCATACATCCAGAGCAGTCACAAAGACCGACTCCCCTGCGTGTGAACCCTCAATGGTTAGCTAAGATCGCACGCTATATGACACACAGTTGGGCTAAAAACTCTCAATGAGTTGTGAACCTCCTTACATTCCGCTTGCAAGACTTTTATTTGTTTATTCATTTAGTTCCGCTTCACATTATCTTTAATCTTTCGCTTCATTAAGATAATACTTTACGTACAATAGCATAAACACACCACGTAAAACCAGGCAATAATACGTAATAAGGAACCTAAAGAAAACAGGCCACATCATGCATAACATCAGCAAACATAACCACTAAAACATCGCAGGTCTTAGCCTCCGAATTCCATTTTCCCAAAATTTCAGATATATTTCTAAGGCATTTAGGCGCAGGAGCACTATGCAAGCGTATGGGCACTATGTGGGGGCATGGATACTATTCGGGCGCATGGGAAAACTTAGGCGCTCGAACACTGCTTGGGTGCATGAGCCATACTTAGGCGCATTGGTAATGGGCGCATGGGGAACTAGGCGCATGGGAACTTAGGCGCATGCGCACTTTATGGGGCGCATGCGCACTTTATGGGGCGCATGACCAACTGTCCTGTTCGGCCTACACTAATTTCAGACCTAAATCATCATTCTTACATGCTCTTACTCATTCTAACATTCTAAACACCTAAAATAGGCATATAAATAAGAAACATAGCCAAAGTATACCCAAACATACATACACTCGCATAAACATAAGAACAAGCTTTCGGTTCACAAACCTAACGTTATAAAAAGTTAGTTACATAAATTTTCAGCCCCTAATCAAGTTTAAAACAGTAAAACCAAGGATCTAGAACTCACCTGCAGCAGCCTTAGAGCAAAACTGCGCCAAACTCAAAGGCACTAGGAGTTCAAACACCTAAACACACCAAGAACACACAACTGAACACACACAAACACATAAGGGTCGGTCCAAAGGCTAAAAACCCATCTGAAACCGATCAAAACACAAGAAAAACTCACCTTAAACCGATCTTCTTCTTCTTCTCTCTAAAACCGAAGGAAACTCTGTCTCTCTCTTTAAAAACTGATGAAGTTGGCGTAGCAGGGGGTGTGGGAGGTCATGCCCACCTTTTTAAACATAATTATATCAAAGTTTGCCTCTTGCATAACATTAACCCCTTAACTTGGGTTATTTTACTTTTCTTTCTTTTTACCCTTCTTTTCTTTTCTTTTATAAATTCGGGTGTTACAAGTCCACCCCCCTTATATAGGTTTCGTCTCCGAAACCTGTCACCCTCAAACAGTTGTGGGTAATGATGTCTCATCTCTTCCTCAGTCTCCCACATAGACTTGGATCCCTTCCTATGCCTCCATTGTACTCGTACCAGTGGAACCACTTTATTTCGTAGCCTCTTCGCTTTCCACTAGTTTCATCACGTAATTGAGTCATTCGTTTACTTTGATGTCCTTCAGTGGTACATCGTATCTTCATCAGCTAGGCACTTTCTAAGATGAGATATATGGAATGTTGGATGAATCCCACTTAACTCATCGGGCAGCTCCAACCTATAGGCCACCTCTCCTACTCGAGCAATGATTCCGAAAGGCTCTATATACCTTGGGCTCAACTTACCCCGCTTTCAAAAGCGGTTGATACCCTTCCAAGATGAAACCATCAGCATAACTTTATCGCCCACCTTGAATTCAATCGGTCTACGTCTCTTGTTGTAGATACATGTGTACCTAGTTTCTAAGCTTAATGTAATATGTCTTTATTGTCTTACACATATGTAATTGAATGGGTACTTAATGAAATACAAATGTGGTTATGCTTATAATGTTTATTATTTCATTGTTTAGTAGTTTAACGCTTATTGAACTGACTATATAGGTTTGTGGATGTTTGAATGAATCTTGATAATGTAATGATTAATGAATACATTCAAAATTAGTAATATGAAGTTATCATGCGAATGGCCCATGCGAATGGACCATACGCATGAACAACTTCATGCGAATGACTCAGTCGCACGACTGAACAACGAGACTGGATCAGTCGCACGAGTGTAACATAAGATTGACTCAGTCGCACGACTGAACACTCAGTCGTGCGAATGGATCAACCACATGGCTCAATCGCATGACTAAACCATGCTAATGGTTCAGTCGCCCGAATAAGAAACCCTAACCTATAAATACCACTTAATTCGTGGAAAAACGTAACAATTCATATCACTTCGTTTACAGACATACCCTAGTCGTCCAGAGACCTCTTAGAACCTGTTCCAAGTTCACAGATCACACTAGATCGATTCCATATCGCTCTTAACGTTTAGATTCAATCCATAATTAATTCTTCCGGTGTTCTCACTGATTGGATCACCAATCAAATAGGATTCCGCACTATTTGATTCGGTATACACGTTAATCAGTTAGTATTTCTCTCAATACACGATCCTAACAAGTGGTATCAGAGCTTTGGCTCTTGATTACGTGTGATTCAATCGTTTTTGATACAAAAATTGTGTTTTTTCACTAAAAACGCAATCTTTTTGTGTCAAACGGTGTCTTAGACGTCTCCTGCTCGTAAAGTTTTGTTTTTTCCGGCATACGGAAATTAGGGTTAGTGAAAATTCGTGTTTTTACGGCCAAAACACCTTAAACCTATGAATTTTCGAAATCCAGCAGCTTCAGTCGCACGATTGACTCAATCGCACGAATGGATACATTTGCATCCCTCATACGCACGATTGAACTCATTCGTACCTCCATTCGTACGACTGAGTAGTCTATTTGCATTGTCCAACCGCACTTGTTCATTCGCCTGACTGACTCATCCGCATTAGTTCAGTCGCACGATTGAACCATTCGCATTGTTCAATCGCACGAATAGCCCAATCACACACCTTCATTCGCACAAGTGAAACAGTTTGTTCCAAAGACTAAAGTTAATCGCAATAGAGGACCAATACTCAGCATTCACAGCAGGGAGAGACTCACGTATTCAGAATTTACTGCTACTGTAGAGTGAAGTAGGGAATCACAACAAACCCCCTAATCTAATCACGTTAGATGAATTCCCACACTAGAAGCAACGTTTCGAGATCTACTTAAATGGAGTAGATCCCAATATGTGGGAAGCAATTGAGACGGGGTATAGTATGCCAGTAGGTGCTGATGGAGTCAAACTTACACTAGGTGGCATGACTGATGGACAAAAGGTCAAGTACAATGCTGAAAAGAGAGTCTATGCTTTGCTTACTCAGTCAGTTCCTAAGGACATCTTTCATCAATTTCTGAGAACAAGCAAGCGAAGAAACTGTGGGATGAATTGGAAAAACGGTATGACGGGAATACGTCTTTAAAAGCTATAAAGGCCAAAGAGTTGAAGAAGGAGTTCGACAACTTCTATTCGATGGGTAATGAGAGCTTGGATGACGTCATCGATCGGTTCTACCACTTGATGAGTGAGCTGCACACTCATGGGGTCACAACGACCATGGAGGACAAGGTGTTAAACTTCACAGATGTGTTACCAGAGAAGTGGGCTTCTTTTGTCTCCAATCTCAGACATAATGGTATGCTAGAGAAGTTGGATATAAATGATTTCATTCTGAAGCTGAGAGAGGAAGCATTAAGGATGAAATTCAGAGCTCAAAAGTCTTCTTATACTTAGAATCCGGCACTGTACAACGTGACTCCACAAGCCAAAACATCTGGAGCACCACTTCAGACAGCTTTTGTGTCAAGTTCAGCTGGTCCTTCCCAAGCCTCTACTTCAGGGTCAGAAACGTCAGGGTCGTCTGGTACCCAATACATTGCATCTGAAGAAAATGCTACAAGACTGAAGACCGAGAATCTCGGTAATGTGACAGTAGAAGTAGCAAGAGAGCACATGGATCTCTTAGCAGCTGTAGTCGACTCGTAAGATGGACTAGTTGCTGGGAGAATTGGAAACTGCCATTTGGAGACGAGGACTACGAGCAGGTAGATGAGACAGAGCTGGAAAGGATGGATATAATGTGGGCCTTAGCAAGTGTTGTCCGGAGAGGTAAGAAGTTTGTTAAAAAGACCGGACAAAACTTGGTTGCAACTAAGGACACTACCTTTGGTTTCGACAATAGCAAGGTGACCTGTTTCAACTGTGGAGAAAAGGGGCACTTCAAACGAGAGTGTGTGAAGCCCAAGAAAACTAGAAACGGGAATCCATTTTCGTCCTTCAATCGTCAAGATAAGCCAACTAGCAGTCCTACTTCTTCAAGCAAGGATCCTAAAGCCTTGACTGCCCATGATGACGAGGGACAGGACTGGAGCTTTCGGTTTGTCTCACCGGGAGAATCCAACATTGCTAGTGTTGAAGATTTAGATGATGATTCAGCTGGTGAAGGAGATATTGCAGTGGAACTCGCGATGTCAAACATTGAAGAGACTGCAACTAAGGTCAACTACTTGCCTGAAGAAGGGACAACTACAACAACATCAGAATCACCAGATGCAGAAACACCAGACTCTCCTTTGATGGTTGATTCCTCAGAACCTTCTCAGGTAAGTACTACTGACCAACTTTTCAATAATCATGCTTGTTCTGATTGTAATAAATTTAGGGAGAGCATTGACTTTAAATTTGCTAGGTTATTAGATCATAATGATAGCTTAGTAAAGGATTTGGAACTGTGCACTGAAGCTAACAGAGTTCTAAAACAAAATGAGCATAGTTACAAAGAAAAGATAGACCTATTGAACAAATAGCTTAGGGAAACAGAAGTAGTAGCCTTTACCAAGCTAATGACATTAGGTACTATCTTAACTCCCTAGAAGACACTAAGAAACAAAAAGCATTTTTAGAAGTAGAAGTTAATTCATTAAAGCAAAAACTGCATAATTGGGCAAGTTCATCTCATATTGTCCAACACTTAGTGAGAGAGTGTAACAATGGGGAGGGTTTGGGATATAAAGTGGTTCCACCACCACCTGAGACCTTGATGAACACTAAAAGTAAACCAATCAATAACAATCCAATTAAGGATCATATGGTGTCCACTCCTCTTGTAAGTGATCCAGATTCCACATGTACATCAATTGAATATGGAATTAAACAAAAGGAGGTCACAGCAAAGAAAAAAGGTAAAATGCCTTGTGTTAATCTGGAAAAAGAGTTTGAAAAGGTAAATATAAAGTCTGGGTCAAACAAAGTCAAATCTGAACCTAAAAAGACTATTACGGTTAACCAATCACGTGTTTCATGTCAAAGTCTAGATAAACAAAATGGAAATGATGTTAATAATGTTAAAACAATTAATTTGTTAAACAAGATAAAACATCAAAAGAAGTAGAGTCAAAACCCAAACAGAACAATGTCACTCGGGTGTCACACACGTCTCCACAAAGACAGTTAAATCATAAAGTTGATAGCAGATCATGCTACAACTGTGGAGAGTTTGGACACATTGCGTCTAAGTGTCCTTACTATCAGACACCTAGGAAGAAAGTTGAACTTCAGGAATCAAAACCTAGGTCTTCTAAGAGGAGCTCTTTGACTCCACCTAGAAGAGCTAGTGAACCTAAAGTTCAACCTGTTAGCTAGTCGTCTATTTATCACAAACAGGCCTTACACAAAGCTGGTTTATGGAAAGAAAAGTCAACCTCATTGTCTGATGATGAGGACAAGAAGACACCTGTGCTTCCCTCATCATCTAAAGGTCAATGGGTTGAATTTATAATGTGTGATGCCTTTGGGAAACCCAAGCCAGTAAAGGCTTGGGTTCCTAACCAGAACTAATGTTTTCAATTTAATGTGCAGGGTGTTCGCTATAGTGCTGAAACCAACACGTGGATTGTCGATAGCGAAGCATCCAGGCACATGACTGGGAACAGGGCACTCTTATCAAACGTCAAACAAATAAAAGTAGGCCATGTTTCATTTGCGGGTAACAAAGGAGGGTATATCACAGCTCAAGGGGAAGTGGGAAATCAGAAAGTGAAGTTTGATAAAGTAAACTACGTTCAACAACTTCAAAACAACTTACTTTTTGTATCCCAAATATGTGACAAAGGCTTTAAGGTTATATTCAACAACAAGAAGTGCTATGTCATGAAAAAGGACTATGTGATCCCGGAGGACCAAGTCTTAATGTCTGCCTCAAGATATAATGACCTTTATGTCTTGGATCTTTCAAAGGCCTCCACAACGGATCATCAAGTTCAGTGCTTCTTGTCAAAGGCTACTGAGAAGGACTCCATCTCCTGGCATCGGAGAATGGGACACATTAATCCACAGAAAATGAACCACTTGATCCAGAATGATCTAGTGAGAGGAGTTAACGTCAAAAACTTCCAACTTCCGGATTTCTGTGTGGCATGCAAGAAAGGCAAACAGACGAAGAAGTCTCATAAGGAAAAGAAATTTCATTCCATCAAGCTTCCTCTTGAACTTCTTCACATGGATCTGTTTGGTCCAGTTAGTACAAGAAGCATTGCAGGCGACTTATACTGCTATGTGGTTACTGATGACTACTAAAGATTTTCCCGGGTAATGTTTCTGAAATCCAAATCAGAAACATTTGAGTCTTTCAAGGAATTAGTAACTACACTGGAGTCTCTCTACAAGCTGAAGGTAAGACAGGTACGCTCAGACAACGGAACCGAGTTCAAGAATAAGTGGATGGAGGCTTACTGCAAGGAAAAGGGAATTGTGCACCAGTTCACTTCTGCCTACACGCCTGAGATGAATGGCGTTGCTGAGAGAAAGAATCGCAGCTTGATAGAGACAGCACGGACAATGCTAGCAGACTCAAAACTGCCTATCCAATTCTGGAATGTGGCAGTGGCAAATGCGTGTTACACGTTAAATCAATTTCTGGTAGTTAAACGCCATGGAAAGACATGTTACGAGTTACTACACCGACGTAAACCTAATCTAGAGTATCTCGAACCGTTTGGCGCACCGTGCACTCTACTGAAGAAGACTCAAGAGGGAAAATTCAGCGAGAAGGCTGAAGAAGGTATCTTCTTAGGATACAACATACCGAATAAGAGAGTTTACAACAACTCAACGGCTCTAGTTGAAGTGTGGTGTAACGTGGACGTTCAAGGATACACCACCCCACCTGCTGGAAAAGGACCCGCCTTCTTTTTCGACTATGATGGATTCTTCAAGTCCTTCAACATACCTATCTCCACTTCTGACGAAGAGTTAGCAACCAAGAAGATGTATGATGTCTTGAACTCCCCGTCACAAGGTTCAACATCATCTGGTTCACAAGGTGACTCGTCTCACCACTCAGGGGGAGCACTCGAAGTAAGTGACTCCTCCTCAGAAGATAAAGCTGTGGAAAATGATCAGAACAATCAGGAGGAACAGGTTCCAATTCCTGCAAGTCCACAAGCATCTAATAGTGATGCCTCTGCGTCTTCGGAACCTCAAATTCCTACTGCCTCAGATACAGAACCAAACGTTCATAATCTTGACTCTAAGGTAGTTGTTCCCACCACTCCTGGATCACGCTTAAATGTCTATCATCCTCTGGATAATGTCATTGGAGATGTCAGATCAGGAGTGCAGACAAGAAATCAGCTATATTCGGCTGATCATGCCTCGGTAATGGAAAAAGGATACCTTCACAACGGTGCTTATCGTTGTTTTGTTTCGCAGTTTGAGCCAAAATACGTCAGTGAAGCACTAAATGATGAGGCATGGGTGAGTGCCATGCAAGAAGAACTTCTTCAGTTCAAGAAGTTAGGTGTATGGACTCTGGTGGATAGACCTAAAGGTGCTAAGGTCATTGGCACCAAATGGGTCTTGAAATGCAAGAAAGATGACCAAAGCATCATCATCATGAACAAGGCTCGACTTGTAGTTCAAGGATTTCGACAAGTCGACGGAATAGATTACAATGAAGTGTTTGCACCCGTGGCAAGAATGGAAGCCATCTGCATCTTCCTTGCCTATGCATCATATATGAAGATTAAAGTTTATCAATTGGATGTGATGAGTGCATTCCTTCATGGTGAAATCCGAGAGACAGTGTACGTCAGTCAACTCGAGGAATTTGAAGATCCATATCATCGGGACAGGGTTTACAAACTCGACAAGGCTTTATACGGGCTTCATCAAGCCCCCAGGGCCTGGTATAAGAAACTCTCGACTCACCTTGTAAAACACGGCTTTCGCAGAGGTGTTATTGATTGCACACTGTTTATCAAAGAGAAAGATGGTGATTTACTGCTTGTTCAAATCTATGTTGATGACATCATTTTCGGGTCAAAGAACGAAGAATTATGTAAAGAGTTTGAAGCAGTAATGAAGGGTGAGTTTGAGATGAGTGCCATGGGAGAGATGAAGTTCTTTCTCGAGTTACAGGTGGATAAGACACCAAAGGGAATATTCCTACATCAGATTAAGTATGTATGAGATATTCTCAGTCGGTTTGACATGGAGAATGCTTCTGCAGCTGGGACTCCACTTGCTACAAACCATGATGTAGCACCCGACGAGAATGGTGATCTGGTCGATGCCACCATGTACCGAAGGAATGATTGGATCTCTCATGTACCTCACTGCCTCAAGACCTGATATCATGTATGCTACAAAACCACAAAAACATGTCTTAGTTTTGTTTTTCAGTTTTGGTTCTTTTATTTTGTTTAATTTTTGTCAATTTAGTTTGTTAAACATCGGACTATGCCATGGAATTCAATCGGGGATTTAATCACCTAAAAGGGTCACGTCTGAGGTAACCACACATGTTTTCAAATGTCAACTGAGTCACGTCTGAGGTGACAGTGTTTTATAAAGATCACGTCTGAGGTGGTCAAAAGTTTTTCAAGTTAAAATGATCATGTCTGAGATGATCAAATGCTCATAAAGTTTAATCAAAAGTTAAAAGAGGTTTAAGTGAAGAATGGACATGAGTATGGACCATTCAACCGAATGGCTTATCATAATGAACCATTCGACCGAATGAGAGTGTGCGAATGAGTCAGTCGCCCGACTAAACTCCAGTCGGCTGACTGAATGTGATCGACTGAGCCAATCGCACGACTGAGGTCCATTCGCCCGAATGAACCGAGAGAATGGGTCCAGTCGCGCGATTGAAATCAGATTCAGCATAAAAAGAGCCATAGTCGATCGCATTCAACTCATCACCCTCAATCGCCCTAAGATCGCACAGCCTACCGTTACTCTGCCAAAATTTCCTCTAACCCAAATTGATTACATATTTTAATATTCTGACGTTCGCTGGTGCATATACAGGTAAAATGCAGTGTGACCATGCCAAAGACTCCGTCGATTAGACTCCAAAATCAAGAAATTGGCCCTAACTAGACCCGAGACTGTAAATGAACTAATAACCTAAGTAAACCAAGTAAAATGTTAAAATTAAAGTTATTAGGTTATTAGTTTAGTGATTGCGAGTCTAAAGAACCATTACACGATGTCTAATTTAAGGTTTTGGTTAAAAAATTCGAATCTCAGTCGACCGAACAGTGGGTCATGCGACTGGACGCCAGGATGAACTCCAATCGCACGATTGAGCTGGTCGAATGGCTCAATCGGCCGAATGGATCATACGACTGAGCTCAGTCGGCCGACTGAACCAATCGCAGGCTTAGTTAACCGATGGAACTCAATCGCAGGCTAAGTCACCCGGTTGAACTCAATCGCCTACTCAGTCACACGACTGAATCCAATCGCATGCCAAGTAAACCGACTGAACACAGTCGCATGGTTCAATCGCATGAATGAACCAGAATGAATTCAACCAGGTTAATTAAGATTGATTTGTTTCGTGTGGTTATCTAATGTCTACGTGTCTTGTGTTACAGATTGATGGCTGATAGATGGTCTATCAACCCCAAGCACAACATCTGTGCTCACTTAGATTCCACGACTCGGAATGGTGCCGAGTTTGCAGGGATCATCGCTTTCCTTAAGCGATCCAGGATCTACCGACCATTTCTACACCATGCACCCCTTACGGGTCTATACAACAGGCCTTCTGGGAGAATGCATCGGTTGATCGATCACGTGAGCCGTACCGCATAAGGAGTTCTATCTTTGGTTTGGATATAGAGATCACCGCTGAAGACATTCAGCGTGTACTTGGGTTGGGAGATGATACAGACCACCCCACTAGACTTCACCCACTGACGGTGAGAGGGTGCTTCATGAGGATGAAGTATGCTGGGGATATCAACGCAGGGGTGCTCAACAAGAGCAACCTGTGTCCCCAGTACAAGTACTTGGCACACGTCATCCTCAAGTGCTTAGCTTCATGAAGGGGTGGGTTCGATGACCTTTCAGACCAGATACAAAATGCCTACGTGGCATTGGTGCTGAACCACCCTTTCAGCTTTTCTAGCATGATCTTCTCTTATCTGATAGAGAACTTGGAGGCGAAGGGCAAAGAGGGTTTCTGCATGTACCCTAGGTTCTTACAGTTGATCTTTGATGAGAAGCTGCCTACACTGCCAAAGGAGAGCCCTTGTGGCATTAGAGATTATGGATGATACGACGCTGGGTCGTATGAAGGTTTACTGGGGAAAGCAGGTCAAGCCCCCGGTAAAGAGACTCATAGGCCATCTGGCCAAGGTGGACTACGTGGCGACGGGGAGGCGTAAATGGCGTCACGAAGACAGTGATTCAGATGTTGAGCAGCTAGAGCTCCCAGACGATGATTCAGACGACGATGATAGCGGTGATGGTGGAGATGCAAGCCCCACTCAACCGAGGGCCCCCGCTGCTGATATAGCATCTCCAGCACCCACCCACGGAGAGACAGAGGCTGCAGGGTTCCATCAAGATTTCCAACCTGATGAGGAGGAGGAATCTGACGAGGAGCCCCTAACCCGCACTGTGGGGAGCCGGATGGTTGCCAGCGATCAAGGAATTCGGGAGGTTGGTGGACACCCTGGCAAATCTGGGGAGGCTGACACCGATCCTACTTATGCTCCTGATCAGTCTAGCAGTGTTCTAGGGGGAGCATCCACCTCGAAGGGATCGAGGAAGAAAAGGATGGCTCAGCTCCACTGGTTGAAGAAGAAGAAGAGAAGGTTGACCTTCATCACCACCACCACTACTACCTCCACCTCCACCACTCCACCTACTACCACCACTCCACCTACCACAACTACTACCATACCACCCACCATTACTACCACACCTCCACTCTCCACTACTACAGCCATACCTTCACCAGTTATACCTATACCACCACCCATCTTTACCACAGCTACCACCACTACCACCACCCATCAAGCCGGGACTTCATCACAGGTCCCACTGACTTTTGGATCCTCTCTGCCCTCCGTTGGGTTAGAGGAGCAGCTGGCCAATCTAAACTGAATTGGGCTTGAGTTGCTTGCTACTGATGAGCAACGAGCTACACAGCTAAACCAGCTGATGGAGCTCAATGCTGCTCAAGCTCATCAGATAGCAGCTCAGAGTCAGGAGATTGCTGAGCTTCGTGAGCTGCAGACTTCATCAGTACAGAGGATAGATGATCTTGAGGTGAAAAACAAGAAGCTAATGTTGCGACTCAAAGGCTCCAAAAATGAGCCCCTCAAGATCAGAGAAGGTGATGATGATGGTGATGATGATGATGATGAGGATGAAGATGATGATGTTGATGATGATGATGATGATGATGATGAAGAAAGTGATGATGATGAGACAAGTGATGATGAAGAGACTAGGGAAAGGCAGAATGATGATGATGATGAAGAAGGAGATGCTGCTGCATCTGCCTCAGCTCAGGGTCGAGAGAGACGTACAAAGTGAAATCAAGACCAACGAGCTTCGTCTTCTGCCTCACCTACTGATGAGCCTGCGATTCAGGATAAAAATTAATGATTAGACATTTATGTATTTGAAAGCTTTTGTACTTGAATTATGTATTAAACTTATGTACTTAATGTTTATATAATGTTAATGTGTTTCTGTTTTGATTATTAACTAATGATTGATGTGCTACATGGCTAAATCAAGCATATCCAAATTTTCAGAGGGATGAATACGATGTTGCTCCCCTTCAGCAGGTCAAGACTCAACTAACCATGATTCTTGATCTGCAAGGGATTGTCAGGAGATCAGTGAGTTACACCCCTAAAGAGGGGTAAATAATTCATGATCTTACTAACGAGCAACTGGCCGAAATGTTCAAGCTCAATCCTGATGAGATTATCAAGGACGCTCCAACCTTTGAAGCAACCAGTGACGACGGGCTGAACGACATTGATGAGATCGAGATCGAGGACGTCACTGCAGAGCACTATCCAGTGTATGCTGACAAAGAGGGAAATATGGTTCCCAACCTGGGTGATTCCCTGGTCAGTGATACATTTGACATAATGGATAAAATGGAACAAGTGTCCGAGAAGATTGAAGAACAAGCCGAAGCCTCAGACGCCGATGTCAACATCCGAAAGGCTGAATGAGCTGCATGTTTTGAGGAGATCCGAGCCCAACGCGCTGCTCCTAAACTGAATGTCTACACCAAGCTCTACAAAGTGAAGAAACATCACAAGGTTTCAGGCAAGATTATCGCGTGGGCCCATTTTGATGATCTTAACGTATACGTGGTAAAGAGAGAGAAGGGTATTAAGTACTTTAGATTCCCACATGATCTATAGACTCTACTTGGTTTTGAGCTCAACCAGCTGGCCAAATTGAAGCTGTTATATGCTGACCCAAGAAAGATGTCAGGCTGGTTTAAGGCTGCATTGAAGAGAGAGTACCACACCAGGTGGGTCAACTTCAAACCTCAACAACCTACGAGGTATATCAGAAAGTCTGAAGTTGATGCCATAACTGGAAAGCTTAAGATAGTGCTGAAATGGAGTCCTCCACATACGATGTCAAGAATCCTTCTAAGGGAAATTCCACAAGACTTCGCTCCACACTTTAAGTGGTGGTATTATGATTGGAGAACAGGGGAGGCAGTCATAGTTCTGAACAAAAATGGAAATATGGAAACTATCAGGGTATTTGACCCCATGTGGCTCACCAACTTGTCAGCTGATGATGTCTACACTCTATACAAGTGGCCACTGTTCTATGACTCGCAGGATATTGTACAAGCCCTCCAATTCCAAAACGTTATCAGACTCTGCTTTGCATTTAAAATACATGCAGGAGTTACAAGAGAGGAGAAGTACAAGAAATTTGAGGAGCTTATGAAGAATGTAAGACAATAGATGAATCTAGGTCCAAGGGGGAGTTTGTAGATACATGTGTACCTAGTTTCTGAGCTTAATGTAATATGTCTTTATTGTCTTACACATATGTAATTGAATGGCTACTTAATGAAATACAAATATGGTTGTGCTTATAATGTTTATTATTTCATTGTTTAGTAGTTTAACGTGTATTGAACTGACTATATAGGTTTGTGCCTGTTTGAATGAATCTTGATAATGTAATGATTAATGAATACATTCAAACTTAGTAATATGAAGTTATCATGCGAATGGCCCATGCGAATGGACCATACGCATGAACAACTTTATGCGGATGACTCAGTCGCATGACTGAACCAGGAGACTAGATCAGTCGCACGAGTGTAACATGAGATTGACTCAGTCGCACGACTGAACACTCAGTCATGCGAATGGATCAACCGCATGGCTCAATCGCACGACTGAACCACGCTAATGGTTCAGTCGCTCGAATGAGAAACCCTAACCTATAAATACCACTCAATTCGTGGAAAAACGTAACATTTCATATTACTTCGACTACAGACGTACCCTAGCCGTCCAAAGACCTCTAAGAACCTATTCCAAGTTCACAGATCGCACTAGATCAATTCCATATCACTCTTAACGTTTAGATTCAATCCATAATTGATTCTACGTGCATTCTCACTGATTGGATCGCCAATCAAATAGGATTCCGCACTATTTGATTCGGTATACACGTTAATCAGTTAGTATTTCGTTCAATACACGATCCTAACACTTGTCAGCATACGACTTTTGCCTATCTTTTTCCACTTTAATAAAGGCCTTGATCACCATAATGCTCCCCAACTCTTTCTGTCTAATATCACCTTAACATACGGGCGTTCTACACCTCCTACCATATAGCATCTCATATGGCAGCACACTAGTGCTGGCATAATAACTGTTGTTGTATGAGAATTCAGCTAACGGTAAGTGTTCGTTCCAACTTCTTCTAAAATCAATGACGCATGCTCAAAGCATATCCTCAAGCGTCTGTATAGTTCTCTCTGACTGACCATCCGTCTGAGGATGATAAGCCATATACATACATATATATATATATACATATATATATATATATATATATATATATATATATATATATATATATATATATGTAACCTCGTCCCTATCGTATCATGAAATCCCTTCCCAGACTTGGATGTAAACCGGGTGCCACGGTCAAACACAATAGACACAAGTACACCTTGATGAGTTACAATCTCCTTGATAGACAGATCCGCTAAGCTCTCAAACAAATACGTTTCATGGATCGGCAGAAAGTGACCACTCAGCGTCAGGCTGTCAACTATCACCCATATAGCATCGTACCCCCTTGCTGTACGTGGTTGCTTTGTAATAAAGTCCATGGTGATGTGCTTCCATTTCCACTCGAGTATATCCAAAGGTTGTATCTTTCTGTATGGCTTCTGATGCTCCGCCTTCATTTTTAAACAAGTAAGGCACTTACTTAGATACTCCGCTACCTCACGCTTCATTCCCGGACGCCAATAATCTTTCTTCATATTATGACACATCTTTGTATCACCAGGATGAGTGGAGTATCGAGTTTTATGAGCTTCATCCATGATTCGCCCTCGTAGGTCACCGTAACGAGGGATCGACATCCGTCCGAAACGGGTTCTAACTCCGAGAGTGTTTTCACCCAACTCTGTGACTAGACCTCTCATCCCTTCAGAGTTAAGGTGATCTTCTTTCAACGCCTTATCTTGGAATAACTTGACATGTGTCATCACATCGGAGGTCATCACCAACTGGTAAGCTTTCACCCGGATTGGTTCGGGTCTCTCCTTTCGGCTAAGGGCATCCGCCACTACATTGGCCTTCCCCGGATGGTAATGGATCTCACAATCATAATCCTTGATAAGCTCCAACCATCTCTGCCTCATGTTCAAATCCTTCTGCTAAAAAAAGTACTTCAAACTCTTCTGGTCTATGAAGATAGTGTACTTCGTCCCATATAAGTAGTGTCTCCATATCTGCAACGCAAAGACCATAGTCGCTAGCTCCAAATCATGAGTACCGTAATTAGCCACATCAATCTTCAATTGTCGAGATGCATATGCTATAACCTTCCCTCTTTGCATCAACACACAACCCAACCCGAATAAGGAGCATCCGAATAGACCACCAACTCAATCACAAAGAATCCTGTGCAGCACTCAAGGACAAAGCACATCACTATCAGGGATCATTTGATTAGAGATAACTTTGAAAAGGGATTAATCAAACTAGTCAAAGTTAATACAAATGAACAATATGCAGATCTGTTCACCAAAGCTTTTGATGAATAGAGATTCAAATATCTTGTATCAGCTATTGGGATGATTAACTTTGAGTAGCTTTTCTTAAAACTTAATCATATTATTTCTAAAACCTGTGTGTCCTAAGTTGTCTATTTTATCACCTTCATAAGCCCTTTTTCTCTTTGGAAGAAAAATATTTTTGAAAGACATTCCTTAGATCTTTGAAAATGTTGATCTTTTTTATTCTTTGGAAGATTTATAATTACCTTCGGAAGGTACTTATGTCTTAGAAAACAAATTACTACTTCAATAGTTTTACCTTCGGAAGAAATTTCTGAAATATCTCCCGATGCTTAAAATTAACTTAAGTACTTCTATGTCTTCAAATAACAATTTTCTTCCGAAAGCAATTGACCCTTAGAAGTTTTTATTCCTCTTAGAATAAAAACTCTGAATAATAAATCTCTTCCGATACAAAATTCTCAACAACCTTTGGAATATCTTCCGAAGCCAATTTGCCTTCGGAAGCTTTTCTTCAGAACTTCTGAAGCAAAATAACCTTTGGAAGAGTTCTCGACTTCCAAGAAAACTACTTTTTGGGCAAATGTAAACTACTTTTTCTGAGGTGGGACTGACATTCGGATTTTAAAGTTTATCCTCTTTCATTAACTTTGTCTTAACTCCTTTTCACATAAATACCCAACGGTTCCCCCCTCTTTAACTATCTTCTTTATCTACACTATTCCTTTAACCTAAATTCACCGAAACCGCCTTTTCTCTTCAACTTCCTTCACCCTTAAGCTTCTCAAAATAGCCAGCCTAAACCACAGAAACAACTCTGACTTCTCCATGCAATTTCATAGGCAACACAACCAGGTTGCTATGTTGAGCTTTGAGAAAGATGCTAGTTTCTCAGAGGTTTGCTGTTTTCTTGTTTTATCCAACTAATTCACCTCCCTAACCATTGATCCTACTCTCTATGAGGATCATCTGCTTGAATTTTGGAAGACCTGTAAAGAGGTCATCATGGATGGGGAGAAGACACTGTCTGCCACAGAACAAGGGAGGACAATCTGCATCACTCCAGCCATCATCAACACTCATCTTCAGCTAGATGATGAAGAAGGTGAGTTGTCTTTCCCAAAGGAAGTTGTTAATCATTCCTTTTTGTAGATGGGATATGAGGGAGATACCTCTTTTTAAAGACCTTCGTGAAAAGGAAGGTCTCATCCCAGTAGAAATACCTGCTACATGTGGTTATCCACAACTTGTCAAACAAGCATGGAGGGTGGAACCAAATTCCTAAGGATCTCTCCTTCATAGTGCATGGAATGGTTCAAGGGGTCATGTTCAGGTACTCTCAGTTTGTTTACCCGAATTTGCTTGCTAACTTCGACTCCTTAGAATATTACATGTTTCCTAGATATGTTCAATACATTCTCAACTGTGAACTGGTCTCACAGTTGAGGGAAACAGGTAATATTCTTAAATTGGGACAGATGAAGTTCAGCATCTTTAAAATCATGAAGAAGCCAACTGTAGGCTTCTCAGGGGTAGAAACAGCCCTTGTCCCTAAAATGTTAGAGCTCATTGCTCAAGGTGACAACCTAGCAACACAAGCTAGTGTTGAACCCACGCCTTCTACCTCTCAACCACCAAAAAGGCCAGAAATCACCCTCACCTACCAAAGAAAATCCAAATGAATCCCTGCTCAAGCTATTGATCTTGTGCAGGCCCCCATATACTCACCCATACAAGAGGAAGTGGATACTAGAGCTCCCACTTCCCCTGAGGAGCAAACCACTCCTATTTCTTCAAGGATCAATGCTGAAGTTCCTCATGCTCAGCCTGATGAGCTCACTAGCCCAACTGCCTTAACCCTTCACTCTGAGTCTCAACACTCAAGTGAACAACCTTCAGGGGACAGTCACCATCCCCAGCCTTTAGACTTAAATCAACCTATTCCTAACCTTGAATTCTTTACTAATGAAGACTTAGGTTTCAGTGAGTACCATGAGTCTCTCTACTCTTCCCCTACTCAAAGAGAGATGAGTGCTCCTGAATCTCCTATGTCTAGCCCACATTAGTCACCCATTACTGAGGTGGACCTCTCTGAAACTGTTCAGAAGATCCATGTGGAAGAGGCTCTCACTTTTGCAAGTGATTATGTCATTAAGACCTCAACCATGGCAACTCAACCTATTGACACTTCAACTGAGGCTGTCAGTGAGCAGAGAAAGTCCAGCAGCCAATAACTTGAAGCTGGTGGTGAGAGTGAGAACTTTGGTCAAATTTTCTTATCCCCCAATGATTCTTCTGATGAAGATTAGGGGAACTTGAGACTAAAGATGCAAAAACTGTCAAAAATATGCACCTATTTAGTCTCTAGGGTTAGTCACCATGAATCTCAGGTGACTACCCTGCAAAAGAGGGTCAATGATCAGCAACTTGAGATATCTTATCTCAGTAAAAAACTAGCTGGGAGACCTTTAAGGAGAGCTCAACCAGGAACACAAGAACATGTGGATGTGATTTACCTAACTCCTAGCTCACCTATGCAAGAGGGTGATGCTACCAAAAAGGGGGAGAAAGTCATTGCAATCACAGAACCTGGGAGTTCTTCAAGGAGTATGGACACTGAGGACTCACCATCCTCATTTGCAATTGTGCATACTCAGCAACTTCATCAAGTTCACATTGATGTGGACTCTCTATACTCTTTAATTCAGAGTCTCTTTGAGGAAGGTATACCAAGGGCTATGTCATCCCCACCCCAAGGAACTTCAAACTACATTATTGGCTGGAGGTATGATGTTGATTGAAGAGCCCTTATTCTTCAAAGAGTTCAAGGGCAGCAAGAGGTGTTCAACTTTCAGACCTTGAACTACTATGAAGGTCTTGACCTGATCAACATTGCACTTGTCAACCCAAGTCAATCTTGACAAGCTGGCAGGCTGGCACAAAGGATTAAAGACAAAATTACTGAAGAGTTCAGCCTAAGAAGGAGACAAAGGCAATTAGGTAATGTCATTGGTCAACCAGATGTTGAGGCGGACCCTAAGGTTAGCTTCAAAGGGAAAACCTTGACTGAAAGCCCAGTGATAGAGCATGAGAGCCCTGTCACACCAATAACTACTTCAGCAATTCATTTCCTCAGTGAAACACATGCTGGTGAAGGTGTATCACAGCCTCTCTCTGTCCAGATCTTGGATGCTACACCAAGAAATGAAGGCCAAAACTCTCTCCATCGTGTGTCACAAAGGTCTGTGGGTGACAAAGGGAAAATGATTCTAACTACTGAGGAGATTGAGGAGGAGGAGAGAGAGGAAGAGGAAGCTAAGGGGAGAAAGTTCCTTTGGGTCTTCAGGCTTCATGCAAGCTACAATCAGGACTGCCCCCAGACCAAACACTCAAGATGATGAGTTGAGGGTAGTCAAGATTACTTACCTGTAGACCAGGAACTATGAGATTGATGAGATTATATCTCTCCCCTTAGAGGAACTTAATGAACTCGCAGATATGGAAGTGTCAAAAGAGATGAAGAAAGCAGAGGATGCAAGGCTGCTCCTCCAAATCAAAGAAGAGAAGATACAGAAAAGACTGTACAAGCATGTTCCTACTCTCTCCCCAGATCAAGAGAGCCATGTGCAAGAGACTGTGGCAGCTACACAAGAACCTCAGGTAGACAAAGAAACATATAGGCAAAATATGATCAACTACCTGAGTGTCACAGGTCTCTACCAGGCATCTGCACTTCTTCCCTTGTCCTTTGAGTACATTGAGTTTGAGTATCTCAAACAGCTTGAACTTCAAGTGCTCCAAAAACAAAAGGCAACAAAGAGAAAGATGAGGGAAGAGGCTACAAAGTCAAGAGCCATCATCCAAAAAGCATGAAGAAGTCTACTGACAGACAATGGATGTTGAGCTTCTTGAAGCTATATGGATTCTCCGGAAGGAGACTTGGCCCTATGTCTCTATCCACAATGGATGAGCACATTAGGGTAATCAAGCATAAGATTAAAAGTGGAGAGCTAATTGACTTACACGCCTCTCCAAGTCAAGCTCCTCCTGAATGGAGGTTAAGGTTGAACAACTTGAGACAACACAACCATGACCTCCTGTTGAGTCTCAGCAAGCTTCATCTTCTGATCCACAGTAGGGTCAAACTCCCTCTCCTTCTGAAATTATGAGGGAGGAACACCAAACTGAGCATGACAAGACTGATCAACAAGGTGCTGCAGACCAGTCTTCTCAGTTAACGTCTTCAAAGAGGAAGAAGAGGATAGCTTCTTAACCAAAGTCAAAGAGGAAGAAGAAGTCTGAATCATCCACCTCTATACCTCAGGGTGAGTCGGATCAACCTGAGGAAGTGCATGAAGAGGTAGCCCAATCAACTCCATTTCAAGTGGCTCCTCTTGCATCTGAGAGACCCATCTATCCAGAAAGATGGCATGTGATCAGAGATTAAGGTGGTGAAGATGTTTATACATGGCAAGACTTATTCAACCTATCTCTGAATTATCTCTTTAAGATGAGAAGATACTATGAGAGTCTGAGTGATCCTAAACATCTAATGAAGAAGGGCATGGTCATTAGCATAATGAGGACTGTTAAAAGCTGAAGATATACGAATATTAGGTAGCATCAGCCTTGGAGGAGTTTGTAAGGATTCCTATAAGTCTGATGCAGCCAAAACATTCAAAGTCTCTCTGCATGCATGCACCGAAGCACAGAAGTAGAAATGGTTCGGAAGTTTTACACCTTGCACTAGAAAATATTCTAAGTGTAAAATCTTGCGAAGCCAAGACCATCATCTTCCGAAGCCAAAAGTGAAGTCTTCCGAAGCTTTAAAGACAAAGTCTTCCGAAGCCAAAGAGTGAAAACAGTTTCTTCCGAAGACTTTTATTAACATGCTTTTATCTGATGTACTTTACCATAAAGCTGGACCACCTTTCCGCTGCAACTCTTTTCAGTCACCAACTTACATGAGTTGGTGAAAAGGTCCATGCTTTTCGTAACTGTACATTGAGGTCTTGAGTCTGAGCTTTCTACTTTATGTACTTTTATCCTTTTTGTAATATATTAGGATGTGAGCTATGGTATGTCATAGTCACTAGTCAAAAGGCAATCTGCCTTTTGACTATAAATTTAATTTTGTAGTTGTCTAGTCTTATGTATCCAGCTAGCCTTCAAAGTATGGCCGGCTATAAGATGTAGTATAAAGTATCTCAAGTATTGTAACTTTCTATCTATGTTTTGTAACACTTGTAAAAGAACTTGAGAAACAATATATATCATTTTTGAAAACCATACACTTGTGTTGTTTGCTATCTTGTTCTCTTTCATATAAAGTTACCAGTTCCCTGTTTGATTTGTTAAGTCTTCTATAGAACTCTCCTTATTGTATTGTTGTGTTGTAAGTGCATACCCTTTAACGATCCTGCAAAGTTTGATACCTCTGAATTTACGCGAAATCATCAAGGGGTTCTTAAGACAATGTTGTATGTCCAATTCAAGCAATATAATTTAATTTGCAAAATAATGATTGTTGTTGATCTATAGTTTGGGTTGTGTCAGATTGGATAGAACAAAAACTTCTACAGACCAATAACCAATATATACGAATATTTATCAACTACTATAGTTGATACATAAATTGTACAACTGTAATTTTTTAAAAATATTCTTCACTTAGTATATTGCATAAATTACACGCTTGAAATAACAAAATCAAGTGGAATAAAACGACAACCTCTAAGCTGTACAGGTACGTGGTATTTATACTAAAAAAACTAAACATCATAAACTCGAGGACGCTCACAGTCAAACAAGCATAGCATAAAACATTTAATGCCTACCAACTATTATACATACTTTCCATTTATACCTACCAACTGTAAAGGTACAAGGTATTGCAGTGAAAACATAATTTCCATTTATAATTATACTTGTGCCAAAACATCATGTCATTTCCTTTAAACATAAAAAATGGAATCAATATAAACATCATTCCTGAAAAATATGGATGCCAGACTAGAACCATGCCAATAGCTTTCATATCCATGCTTGCACCTCGTCAGCATTATCAATCACCTACCCACTATTATACATACAAAGTCAGCGACTTTGAATGAGTTCTAGTTCTATGATAATGTAATTTACGTTCACTTAAAACTATGCTTTTTTCATACGTGAACATACATCAACACATACATAACAATACGTTCCTTTATTTATCTTTCATCATCGTTTCATTCCTTTCATTCATTCATCATTATCTTTCGTTGAAATGGATCCTTTCCATGTGGTAGACCACCAACATTATGCACGAAGCTAGTATTGAGCCGAGACTTATAAATAAACCCCTAAACATTATGCACAAATCTGACTATAGTACCGGGGTAAAGTGACAATGATCACGGATCATTTATGGTCAACCTTAAGGATTAGACCCCTTAAGTGCATCCTCATGTGCTAGCTAAGCCTCACTTCAATTGAGCTAATAACAACATGGTTGTGTGTCTCCATTCATTTTGATTGCAAGACTTTCATTCATTCATTACATTCCATTTTTTATTATCGTTATCTTTCACTTTTATTACATATAAATTACTTAGAGTAATACATAACATACCAAGTAAAGACATATCATAAAGCTTTATCATTTATAAAATAATTAGAAGATGACAAGATAACACATAGCACAGCAAGTCACGCGAGAATTAAGCCCACAAGCAAGTATAACCTCACGCAAGAACGTCACCACAATCAGACCCTTGCACAACAAGTTACCCATAGGTGAGATCTTAACCTTCAAGCTAGAACTTCCTAGTCGCACGAGAAGTTTACATAACTCCAACCCTTGCAGCCCAAGTCATCAATCATTCGCACATGAACTATACATGCAAGAACTTACCAGTTCTAAAGTGAAAACATGAAGTTTCCAGCCTAAAACCACTAAATCATGACCATAATCAATCATCACTTAACCATTTTGAAACCAAACATCAGCATAAACAGCACAAGCAAGGTAGTATGCATAATACCCCCAAAACACGTATAAACCTGTATAAAAAGTGGCTAAAAAATCACTTTTGAAGACTCTAACAAAAAACCGACTTTCCCGAGAGCTTTTTGAATGATAACTACACATTCATGCATTATATTTATCAATATTCATTCCTTGATACATAACTTGAATCATTACATAGTTTGCATACCTTAAACACCTCAAATCTTCATTTTCTCAATCTAACGGCAGCAATTCTTGCATGAAAAATGGGATAGATAGGTGCTATCATCTAGTTATAGGATCCCCAAATACATCGCATGGGTTCTCATGCGAGATATTTCTATCACGCGGGGACTATTCTTGGCATGAAAACTTTCTTATTCATTTATTCTATGAAAATTTCAGGGTGTTACACATAATCAATTGCAGGACCAGTTAAGGGTGGTCAATACAATCAGTTTCACGATAAATAGAGACTTAGAACACTTAATAGATCAAATAGAGAATCGGGTTTAAGTTGATGATACTATGAACACAAGTAAGTATGATATAGAAAAAAGAACAAGAACAAGATAAAGTTTAGTTTTCAAGAATGTTGTATATTGTTCTCAAGTTCTATTACAAGTGTTATAAATAATGAAGATAAATATAAGAACCTGAGATTTTTTATACTACATCCTACAACCGGCTATACTTTGAAAGCCAGCTGAAAACACTAATCTAAATAACAAGATCAATGTATAGTCAAAAGACAGATTGTCTTTTGACTTGTGATTATGACATGCCATAGCTCATATCCTAATGTATTACAAAAAGGATAAAAGGTACAAAAGTAGAAAGTTACACACCAATGACCACAATCTACAGTTGACAAAAGCATGGACTTTTTCACCAACTTATCTAAGTTGGTGAGTCTTCGGAATGGCAATGAAAAATTGTTTTGCTTTTTGTCTAAAGGTGATTAGAGAAAGCATGTCTTCTCTAACTTTGAAAGAAATCAGTCTTTGGCTTCGGAAGACTTTGTCTCTGAAGCTTCGAAAGACTTTGTCTCTGAAGCGTTGGAAGACTTTGTCTCTGAAGCTTTGGAAGACTTCGTCTCTGAAGCTTCGAAAGACTTCATATTTGGCTTCAGAAGATTTGGTTTTTGGCTTCAGAAGATTTTACACTTAGTATATTTTCTCTGAGTTAGGTAAAACTTTTAAAGTAACTTTACTCTGTACATCATGCATGCATGTTGAGAGCTCTTTAGTTGCTTTGGTTGCATCAGCCTTTAAGTGTAAAACATTCAATGTTACCTTTCTGGGGGCTCTGAGTAGGACATGCTCTTGAGGAATGACCACCCCAAGCTTGAGAACAATGCACTCATACTCAGTAAAGAGCATGTTGTGTCTCTGATCACAAAATTAGGATACACTTCGTAAATTATACCCAAGCTCCTTGACAATTTTAACTTTTCAATGTTAAGCTTACAATTTGTGACCCTGCCCCTTCAAGTAATATAACCACCTGCATCTCCTCTAAAAGCAACTAGCCCTCTATTAATTTTCTTAAAGCTTTGAAGCAAAGAGCCATTGCCTATCATATGCCTGGAACATCCATTATCTATGATCCATACATTTTTATGGTCTTTAGTCATTCCTGCACAAAGAGAAGATGGTTAATTACATTTGGAAACCCAAGTCTTACTGGTCTTGGGCTTGTCAAAATGAGCTGAAGACAATGCAACAGTGACTGATCCTATTTTCAAGCTTTGAAGATCATCTCTTATTGTTGATGAAGAACTTCCTGTCACATGATCTTCCTTTATCTCCGAAACCATCTTTGGAAGATTAGACATGACCTTCAACATATTGGTAGTTTTGACAACTTCAGAAGTTTTGACAACTTTAGAAGTTTTGGAGACTAGACCTTCGGAAGATCTTGCTTTTGTTGCAGTAAGTTTCAGTACTTTGGAAGCATTCCTTTCTTCTGTGACCAAATTTTCTTCTGAATGAAAGTTTTCACTTATCTTCTTTTCTACTTTGGAGCTTCCGAAAGGAAGATATTTTCCATCTGAAGCTATATTCTTCTTCTTCTTCTTCATAGAAGTCTTCTTCTTGGTCATGACTTTTAGGATTGTAGATGCAATCCATGGCAAGATAAGAAGCACTATCACACATGGTGCAATCAACTGGCTTCCTTCTAAGAGTCTTCTTTTGAGTAGAAGGTTGAGCATGATCACTTTCCATTTCCATCTTCATCTATTGTGTAGCAGTGGTACATAATTAATCAGACTTCTTTTCATCATAAGGATAAGTTGGACATGAACTAGAAATCCTGGTATTTGAGTCCATAGTCAAATCTATAGGCTTCTCACTTCAAATTCTATAGATATAAAGACTTGTTTCTGCTTGGAGTTGAAGATGGCCTTCATCTTTTGAGCCTTCTTTGACCTTCTCTTGGCTGCTCTGATCAAGTTCTTCCTCTTGGACTTTGTCATCCCTAGTTCTTTCTTCTCCTTAGGAGAATAGTGACCCTTCTTAGGATGATCTTCTTAACTCATCTAAGATCCATCCTTCACTATCTCATCTTCATCCTCTTCTTTAATGAGGTCTATGAGGGGAAACTCATCTTGACAAGTTCCACCCCTTAGATATCTTACATATACTAGAGTATGTGGAGGAGCTATCTCAGTAGATCACAGTCCCTACTTATTTTGATAACAAACCTTTGCATGCAAGGATGAGGATATAATGTTCTTGAAGGTCTATTCTTCAAGAACACGTTTTTCTACCCAGGTTTTGCTGATCACAAGCTCAGCCTAGCATTTAGTTAACTTAGTGATGAGATCTTTGATTTGAGTCTTGTAGTTGGTGTGTTCATGCCTAAGAGTTGAAATATTTTTCTCTAGATCTTATATTTGATTTTTATAATCACTTTTAGCTCTTTTAAAATCAGATTTTAAGATGTTTAAGGACTCAAGGTTAGATCTCATCTCCAAGTTATAGGACGTCTATCTGTTAAGTTTAGTAATACATTAAGGGTTACAAAGATGTTCCAATACCTTAGCTTCTTCATGATCAGCCATCAGTGCTTGGTTTGGAGATGCATCTTCAACCTGGAAATTCTAATCAAAGCCTCCTTCAACAACAGCAACTGCAGCTTGTTGCTTGGGCTTCTCAATGTGTGGAGCCCCATCAGTGTAGTTTGGTCTGGGTTGTGTGTGACCACCATTTGTTTTTCACGCCTTCAACTTCCTAGAAAAGTGTCCTATTTGGTTACAGTTGTAACACTTCACCTTGATTTTGTCCAGCCCAATCTTTCCATTGGTTGCATTTCTTGGAAACTTCCTTCATGTCCTCTTGTAGAACTTCTTGGCTCGATAAGTGAGAAGAGCCATCTGTTCGACTATCTCCATGTACTCCAGATCATCTAGATGGACACAATCCAAGTCTTCTATAGTGAAGAGAAAGTTGCTACTACTTTCATCAGAAGATACGAAGGCTTGAGAAGAGCTTGTCTCTTGGAATGGACTACCTTGGATGTAGCTCTCCCTTGATGTCTTTGGGAAGGTGATGAAAGGATGCTTTTGTGAGTTTTCACGGTAGCAAATGAGATGATGTTGCGGTTCTCTCCAATCCCTTTCAACTACATTAGGGGCTGAACTCTGCTGATTGTTGGAATTGCCAAATGGATTTTGCATGTTCATCTTCATCTGGTATCCATTGACAATACCATACAACTCAGTGAGAATAAGGGTCTTGAGGTTTCTTTAGCTTTATTAGACCCCTCATACATAAGCTTCAGTGCATCCCATAGTTGCTTGTAGTTTGCACTTCTTGAAGCGTCTGTAAATAGAGTTTGGAAGAGCATATTAGAGGGCAGTCATGGCTTTCTGATCTACATCAATCTTCTTCCAGTCTTCTTTTGAGTAGTCAGCCACTTCATGTTGTCTTGAGACTTGATGAAGCCTTCCATTCTTCAGCCACTTCTTGAAGCGTCTGTAAAAAAGGTGCATGGTACATGAGTTCCTGAGACAACAGACCCCACATCATGTTGTCTTGAGACTTGATGAAGCCTTCCATTCTTTGGCACCAAGTATTAACATCATCAGGAGTGATTAGTCGAGACTTTGTCATGGTACCGGTTTCCATATCAGCCTTTGTGATGGCTGCAATTTGAGATGTTAAGTGACTTGTGAAACTGAGAGGAGTTAAGATGGTGAGATCTTGCAATCAAGAGCCTGAAATGCGCTGATACCAATTGCAGGACCGGTTAAGGGTGGTCAATACAATCAGTCTCACAATAAGGAGAGACTTAGAACACTTAATATATCAAATAGGAAACCAGGTTTAAGTTGATGATACTATGAATACAAGTAAGTATGAGACAGAAACAAAGAACAAGAACAATATGAAGTTTAGTTTTCAAGAATGTTGTATATTGCTCTCAAGTTATATTACAAGTGTTACAAAGCATGAAGATAAATACAAGAACCTGAAATTCTTTATACTAAATCTACAGCCGACTATACTTTGAAAACCAGCTGAAAACACTAAGCTAGACAACAAGATCAATGTATAGTCAAAAGGATGTTTGCCTTATGACTTGTGACTATGGCAAGCCAAAGCTCACATCCTAATATATGATAAAAAGTATAAAAGGTACAAAAGTAGAATGTTACAGACCAATGACCATAATCTACAATTGACAAAATCATGGATCTTTTCACCAACTTATCTATGTTAGTGAGTCTTGAAAATGGCAGCAGAGAGTTGTTCAGCTTTTTCTCAAAAGGTGATCAGAGAATGCTTGTCTTCTCTGTATTCGAAAGAAATTAGTCTTTGGCTTCGGAAGACTTTGTCTCTAAAGCTTCGGATAACTTCATCTTTGGCTTTGGAAGATTTGGTCATTAGCTTTGGAAAGATTTTACACTTAGTATATTTTCTCAGAGTTGTGTAAAACTTCTAAAGTAACTTTACTCTGTACTTCATGCATGCATGTTGAGAGCTCTTTGGTTGCTTTTGTTGCATCAACCTTTGAGTGTAAACCTTACATCAAAGAATGCAAAAGAAGAGATAGAGAAATTGAAAGAAAATGTGCAAGACGAATTGCTAAGGGTTGAGAATGCAAAGAAAGATGAAAATGATTTGCTAAAGTTATTGATGAAGATGAAAAGATAAAGAAACTTCAAGATGAAAATGATTTGCTAAGGGTTGAGAATACAAAGAAAGATGAATTGATTGTTGATTTAGAAGAAAAAATAAAAAAGCTAAATGAAGATATGGAGAAATTTAAAGAAAATGTGCAAGAGAGAGAGAAAGAAACTAAAGCTTCTTTGATTGAGAAAGATAATGAAGTAGGATCCCAAGTTATAGTGGTTGGAAAGTAGACTGAAGTTGAAAAAGGCAAAAGAAAGATAGATGAAGTCGAACAAGAATCTGAATCTAAAGCCAAAGCTCAAAAGATTGTTGAAGGAACATTGCATGTTGAGGAAGAAGAAATCCAAAAACAGATAGAAGCATTAGATGACCTTGACTCAGACTTTCCTGATGAGTGGTATAATGAAATATTAGAGGATAAAGATGTTTGTGAAGTTGATTCACCGATGATGAATGTTAATAAAGATGTTCCAATTCCAATAGACATTAAGGACAAATATATTATCTTGTCAGACAAAAGTATAACAGAGTATTTTTAGATGGAATGACAGTGACTCTAATAAATGAAGAGTATGAAAAGTGTATGATTGTAGAGTCGTCAGCACTGGTTGATCCGAATGAAATCAGCTTGGAACATGGTGAGTGGGCACCAATGAGTGAGAGTATAAATATTGATGACATTCCTGAGAATGAATTGCACCATTCTGATCACAAAGATATGAGTATCCCTGCTCTAAGGATGTGGTTGCAATCAAGGAACTATCCATGGAAGAGACTCAAAAGACTGCAAGGAGAATCTTTGAGAAAACTGGTGAGAAGTTTCCAAGAAATAGAAAAGATGTATAATAAGATGATTGTGTTAGACATGGATAACCTACAGTATTTGGAAATCACAAAGAGGACTAAGGTGTTGAAATCTCAAGAAATAAAGTCCATGGAGTTAGTAAAAAGAATGTTTCCCAACACTGAGCAACAAGCTTATAAAGATGATTTGGATCAGAAACAGCTATGGAATAAGGTAAGATCTACTTGTGATTTGGTAAAAAAACATTCTTCAAACAGGACAATCAATTTCAGAGCTACTTAATGCTATGATTGTGCCTGATAAAACCAAAGATGTAAAGATAGTTGCCTGGAAGTATGACGAAATGTTTGATGCATTCTTGATAAAGAGAGTAAATGCAATATGTGATGTTTATCATTTTTACTATAATATCATTACTTTGCCAGTGCAAGACTTGAAAGAATTACACAAGTTGCCTCTGATTAATCCTACCAAGGCTGCAAGAGGAGAGAACTTTGTAAAATTACTTGATAGAGGAATAACAAGAATACCATCTTTTCTTCAAACATGATGTGATCAAGAACATAAGTCATATTTTGATACATTAAGGAGAATTGAGAAGAAAGGAGAATCAAGATCAAAAATCGAAGATAGATATTTGGAAGCGTTTGGTGATAAGTACTTTGAGAAAGTGACAAATTTTGGATTGATAGTAATAGATGGAACTCAAACGACTAAACCAATCCTGAGATGGTTTTATGATTATGATACTTTTCATCTGAAGCTAGTAAGAAACGAGGATGATTGGGACAAGGATATGATAAGCCTATTTGGAGTTTTTGAGTTGAAATTACTTCATCTGAGCTACATTTCATTTTTATCAAACCATATATTTGAGCAAGTGTCATCTGTGGATGCTGAACATGACAGGAAATACTTTATGACAATTATTAAGGTGATGAACGCAGCCATGGAACGGATTTCCTTAAGGAAAGCTCTGGCTTATGCAAATATTGTCAAGAAAGAGATTCCTAATATATTGTTCATGAGGATATCTAGCAAAGGCGTGTTAGAGGTACATGTGAATGATCAATCCAATCCTCTTGAGTTCTATGCAAATGTGGAGATAGCAAGTCTGTCAAAGGAGACTCTCTAGGTGATGGATGCTATGGAAATAAAGACAAATGACTCTAAACTCGAGCAATGGAAATTAGCAGAAAAGTTTAAGTCTTCAATAAAGAAAGCATTGCGAGAACTAGAGCTGTATAAGGAGAAGCCCATATTCAAGATAAAAGAGGAGCCTAAAGATTTTTTTGACTGAAGACAAATGCAAATCTTAGGGGGAGTATTGTGGAGCCTTGAAGATTAGCATTAGTTTTTAGTTTTTGTTTTTGTCATAGTATAGGGACTTATTTGTAAATATATGTTCCTTTGTTTCTTTGATTAGTATAATTAGGATTATATGTATTTTTGCAGGTAGACTTTGAATAGAACTCTCTCATTTTGTACATTGTAATCCTTTGCTAATATCAATGAAACTTCTGTGAATTTTTGTTATATTGCTTAGTTTGATTACTTTGTTCAAATAATTGTCAATTTCATTACATCATTAACACAGATTGATCCATTTGAACCCATCAATCTATGAACCAGTGAATATAAGTATAGTCCTTCTGACAAACCACTGCAACCTCTGATATACTGCATGGCGCTTTCCCACGCCCATGTAGTTGACCATACTTTATTCCACTGTTCATTGCTTATCAGTTAGTATAGTTACCAACTTTAATTGGTGACAAAAGGTAAGTCATGGACATGTCATGACTACCAAATCTTAGATAATATTTTATTTAGTTACAGTTACCAATGTAGTATTTGTTTAGTCGTAAGTTTCCAGCTGGTATCAAAGTATAACTGGCTGTAGATAGTAGTATATATAGTTTCTCATTGTAATTCATTTGTATGCTTGAAATATTCTTGTAAAACTTTGAGTTGAGAAGTAATATATACAAGTATCTTGAAAAACCTATCATCTTGTGTTTTGCTTACTTAGTATATTATTATCAACTCCTAAGGGATTATGCATCATCAAACCGAGTGTGACTTAGTGAGTTTGAGAGATAACATTTGTGTTGAGTGACAAAACTCAATCCTGCAATTGGTATCAGAGCCTTTTAGGCTTTTGATTGTGAGATCTTACAATCCAAATCAACCTTTTTCTTCACTCATAAACTCACCTCACTTAAAAATGGCCCTCAACCAAAAGTTATCTGAAGGAGAAATAGGGACGATGTCTAAAGCACCCATTATCACCCTTGAGAACTTTAGATCTTGGAGCAGACGCATTGAAGGCTTCATTAGGTACCAAGATAGCATGTTGTGGAAGTCTATCCCCAGTGGCCCTTACAAGCCAAAGGTTGCAACACCGGCTGGAAATGGTGCCATCATAGAGAAGGCTGTTAAAGACTATTCTGATGAAGACCACAAACGGCTAGAGATCGATAGGAAAGAAATGACTTTTCTTATGACTGCCATACCCAACTCCATCATGGTGTGATTCGAGCATTGCCAGTCACCCAAAGAACTCTTTGATGCTTTGTCTCAGATGTACGTTAGCTCTAATGACGCCAAGAAAGATTCCCTGAATCAACAATGTTAAAACTTCACTTATATTGCTGGAGAGACCCTCAACCAGTAATACTTCAGGTACATGAATTTTATTTCATCGCTTCAGTCTGTGGGAGTGACGCTTGAAATGAGAGATCTCTCAAGAAAGTTCATGAGTGCACTTTCAAATGAGTTGAATTTCTACTGTGCCTCTATCAAGAGGACAGAGAAATTAAACTCTCTCACTATGACTAAACTATATGGCATCCTTGATGGATACTGTGTAGAGATGGAAAACAAGAGAAGCCACCAGGTGAGTAGACCCTCAAGCCTTACTGCTAGCAACGCTCTAATGGTTGCTGAAGGCTCAAGACCCCCCAACCTCAGCAGTACCTGACTTACTCCCAGCAGCCATCCTGTTCTTTTGGCCATACATCACCTTTCCTGAGACTCCAAGGTCTCAACAGGCTCAGTCAAGTCCCTTCCAGAACAGTTGTGCCTTTGTCTTAGGAAATGGGTATTCTAGTGACTTTCAATTTTGCTTTGATGATCTAGAATGTTTTAGCCCAGATGATGTTGAGTGCATGGACATTGTCCAACAGATGGCTCTGCTAACTTACCGAGCAAACAAGTTCTTTAAGAGAACTGGAAGACAATTTCCCCAAAACCCAACTAATAGCAAATTCGGGTTTGACAAGACCAAGGCAAGTGTTACAACTGTAACTAGCTAGGTCAGTTTGCCAAGGAATGCAAGGCTCCTAAATCCAATCCGGGAACCACTCAATCCTCCACACATCCTACCACACCCAAAGCCGCTGGAAAGTCAACTGAACAACACACAGCTATTGTTGCTCAAGAGGTTGACCGGTGCTTCATGGTGTAGGATGTGACTCCTGCTCAGACATTGATGGCTGGAACTGATGACAGCAAGGTATTTGAAAACCTTAGTACTCTAGCTTGCATTGCTAAAGTTAAAATGTGTCAAGACTACAATATGGAAATTAAATCTGATATAGTCTTTGAACATCCTTAAAACTGATTTTAAAAGGGCTTAATCTAACTATAAAATGAAAACTGAAGAGCTAGAGAAAACCGTGTTCTCTTTAAAACATGAACATACCAACTATAGGACTCAAATCAAAGATTTAATCTCAAAATTGACTGAGGCTCAAGCCCAGCTAATAATTGCTAAGGCTCAAGCCAGGAAGCATGCTATTTCTGAGCAAAACTTCCGAACCATTGTTGCATCATCCTCCCACTCAAAAAATTGTTATCAGAACAAAGGAGGGTTGGGAACTAATGAAACAGATCCGTTATATTCTTATGAGTCTATCAAACAACCAAGATATGGGACTAAAGAGCAAGAGGTTCTGATTGTTGACCCACCACCCTATGAGTTGAAGAATGATGCAACTATGGAGACCATCATAGGGAAGGACCAGGTAAGACAACCCATTCCCACCAGTGATGATCATCCCCTAACCACCAAAGCCATAAGAAAAGGCCTAAGGCAGCCGGAAAAAGTGCCAACAAAGTGGATGAGTCCAAGCTGAAGATAGACCCAAAGCAAAAGCGTGTGTTCATTTCAGCCGAATTCTACGTGGTTGGAAACTATGATCTAGGAAAGGAGTATAGTACCAGCACTCTTGTCTTACTAAAGGATCAGAATTTGACAGGGAAGACTGTTGATGAAGAAAAGAAGTGCAAGAAACAACAGTCTTCATATCCCATAAAAGTTACATTGAATGCATAATGTGTGGTCTCCATAACCACATGGCAAAAGATTGTGACTACAATCCTGCAAGCACACTTTATGCAAATATTGTTTAGAAAGAAAGAGTCAAGGAAGGTTTCACATTTGGACCTCATCACATGGTCCAAGTGATAATGAAAGGAAAGCTTGTTTAAGAAGCAAAGTTGCTTTTGGAAGAAACTCATTCTTCTGAAAGGAAAATAGCTTCGGAAGATAAGGCAAAGAAAATTCAAAAGAACAAAAGAGTTCCTTTGAAACCTTTTGAAAAGAAGACTGTTTTGGAGGAAAAGGTGAGGAAAGCTTCTTCCAAGAAGAAAGAAGCCTCGAAAGTAGGCCATGCTGCCCAAGCTTCATCAAGCTCATCTACACTGATCAGCCAAGGGATGGAATGGAAGATCATACAAGATGCTGCAGCCCAAACCTCTTCGTCATAAACATCTATTGAACCCTCATGCATACCCTTTGGTTCAATTATGTCATCATCATTGGAAGAGCCCAAGACTAACAAGGCTTGGGTTTTCAATAATAACTAACCTTTTCACCTTATGTGCAGGGACATCCACATGACAAGACTGACAATGTGTGGATTGGAGATAGTTGATGCTCCAGGTACATGATTGGGAAAATATCTCTTCTTCAACAATTTCAATTTTTTGATGGAGGTCCTGTTCAATTTGGGTGTGAAGTCGGAGGATATATTTTTGGCAGAGGAAGTGTATCCAATGGCAAGATAAAAGTCGCCGTAAACTTTGTCAAACAGCATGAACACAATCTTTTAAGTGTTTCTCAATTTTGTGACCAAAAGCACCAAATGCTTTTCACAGAACATTAGGCATTATCCTCAAACCCGGGATGACAATTCCTCATGAATTGGTGCTTCTTAGATCTCTTAGGAAATAGGATATGTACAAGCTGGATATGAACAATGCTTCCCCATTGGGTGAAGTATCATGCTTCTTTCTAAAGCTGATGGTGATGAGTCAAATCTGTGGCATAAACAAATGTCTCATGTTAATTTTAAAACCATGAATAAATTGGTTAATAATAACTTTGTACATGGTGTGCCAAAAAAGGGATTTTTCTGCAAAGATAACTGTGTTGCATGTCTGAAAGGTAAGCAACATAGAGCATCTCATGTATCCAAAGAAGTTAACTCTATCACCACTCCATTACACTTATTGCACATGGATCTATTTGGTCCCACAAGTATAATAAGCAATGGAAGGTAATCATACTGTCTTGCGATTGTTGCTGATTTTACTAGATTCACATGGGTATTCTTTTTAAGAACTAAAGATGAAACCACTGAAACTTTTAAATCTTTTCTTCTAAAAATAGAAAATCAAATTGATCACAAGGTTAAGATTATTAGAAGTGATCAAGGGACTGAGTTTCAGAATCAAGTTCTTGACCCATTCTGTAACTCAAAAGGGATTGCCAGACAATATAGTGCTCCTGGAACTCCTCAACAAAATGGTATTGCTGAGAGGAGAAATAGGACACTTGTTGAGGCTGCTCGAACCATGTTAGCTAATTCAAAGCCGCCTCTAACATTCTGGGCAGAGGCAGTAATCATTGCATGCTATGTGCAGAATAGAGTTCTTGTAGTTAAGCCATATGGAAAAACCCCTTATGAGCTATGGAACAAGAGGCTACCGTTCATTGGCTTTCTTAGGTCCTTTGGCAGCAGGTGTACCAAACTTAACACAAAGGACAATTTGGCAAAATTTGCTGAAAAGTCGGATGATGCTATCTTTGTTGGATTTTCCTCCAACTCTATTGCTTATGGAGTTTACAACATTAAAAATCAACAATTTGAGGAATCATCCAACATAGATGTTAATGAGCACACTCCTTGTGTTAGGGGGAATGGACCTAATCATATCTTTGATTTAGAATTGTTTTCAAACTATTCTAAACCTTCTTGTGAGAATGTTTCAACCGGAAGAGGTACTCAAAGTGATTCGGATGATGACCAAGTATTTGAGTTGCCCAGACCTCTTCCAAGTTCTCCAAGAGATACTAAAACTCAAGCACAATTGGAAGATCTGAAAGTATAACTATCTCAAGAACCAGTGGAGCTTCTACAAGTTGTCAACTAAGTGAGCCTCAAAACTCATCCAGTGACAATGCACAACACCAAGTTGATGAAAGTAGCATTTTGAAGGAACAAACAACTATTAATGCTGCTCCACAACCAATTGATACTGATGATGTATCTCCTTCATTGAATCAGTCCTCATTGAATGAATGTGAAACATCAACTGGACCAAGTGTTCAAAACCCTGAGCTATACTTTTCTAATTTGGATCTATCCATGCAACTGGATGTAATTCCTAGGCTCAGGATACACAACACTCATCCAGCTAAGAACATCATTGGAGATGTTTCTGAAGGCGTGAGAACAAGGGGACAAACTCACAATAGGAATGTCTGCTTGTACTCATGTTTCTTATCACAGATGGAGCCAAAGAAGGTAGAAGAAGCCTTGACAGATAGTAGTTGGGTTGAATCAATGCAAGAGAAATTGCTTCAATTCAAGAGACAAAAGGTTTGGAACCTATGTCCACTACCGTCTGGTCAAGTACTCAATGGCACAAAGTGGGTACTCAGGAACAAGAGAGATGATAAAGGCTTGATTATCAAGAACAAGGCAAGACTAGTAGTTCAAGGATACACACAGGAGGAGGGAGTTGATTACACTAATGTCTTTGCACCTGTTGCAAGACTTGAGACAGTGAGGATATTTCTTGCTTATGCTCCATCCAAAAACTTTACTGTCTACTAGCTTGATGTCAAGTGTGCTTTCCTATACAGGGATATAGACAGGGAAGTCAATGTGTGCTAGCTTCCAGGATTTGAAGACCCACAACACTCCAACTATGTGTGCAAACAGGATAAAGCTCTATATGGGCTACACCAGGCACGTAGGCTGGGGTATGAGACTTTGTCTCAGTTTCTCCTAAAGAATGGCTACACCAGAGGTTTCATTGACAAGACTTTATTCATAAGAAAGTATGGGAAAGATATTTTGCTTGTACAAGTCTATGTTGATGACATCATACTTGGTTCCTCAAATGACTAAATATGTAAGGACTTTGAGAGCATTATGAAGGAAAAGTTTGAAATGAGCTCCATGGGAAAAATGGACTTTTTCCTTGGAATTCAGGTAAAGCAGATGAAAGAAGGGTTCTTTATCAATTAATCTAAGTATGTTAAAGACATTAGAACGATTTGATATGAAAGATTATAAGCCAGCAAAGACTCCTATACCCAGAAATCACAATCTTTGTCCTGACTCTAAGGGGGAGGATACTGATCAACATTAGTATAGGGCAATTATTGGATCTCTGATGTATCTCACAGCAAGTAGACCTGATATCATGTTTGCAACTTGCATATGTGCAAGATATCAGGCTGCTCCAAAGATGGCTCACCTAGTTACTGCCAAGAGAATCCTTAGATACCTTAAAGGAGCACCTAAACTGGGTCTTTGTCATCCAAGGAACAACAACTTCAATCTCTATGGCTACACTAATAGTGACTATGGTGGCTGCAACATCAACAAGAAATCAACATCAGGAGGATGTCAATTTCTTGGTAGAAGGATCATCTCATGGCAATGTAAGAAGCAATCCTGTATCTCAACATCAACTGCTGAAGCTGAACACATTGTTGTTGCTAGTTGCTATGCTCAGCTGCTATGGATTCAAAATCAAATGCTAGATTATGGATTCAACTTCATGGGAACTCCTATCCATATTGACAATAAGAGTGCCATTTCTATTAAAGAAAATATGGTTAAGCACTCCAAGACAAAGCACATTGACATTAGGTATCATTTCATTAGAGATATTCATGAGAAAAACTTGATTAAACCAGTCAAAGTTGACTCAAATGAACAATATGCTGACTTGTACACCAAGGCATTTGATGAACAAAGATTTAGTATCTCATTACGGATATTGGGATAATAAACATTGATTAGTCTATCTCATTTGAAAAACCTTTTCAAAATATTTCTTGTCTTTGTCAATACAATCTAAGCCTTATTATAAAAGGCATTTCTTCAAAATTGGCTAAGTATAGGTTCTTCTGAAGAGAAATTAACCCTTGGAAGATATCTTACGTATCTATCAAAGTAAAATTCCTCCAAGTTAATCTTATCTTCCGGAGAGTTTTTAGCCTCAGAATAAAATTTGGTGTTATATTCTTGATGCATGTATGTCCCTAGATCATGATACGAAATGTAATAGATCTTGTTTGTCTGATTATGATGTAATATGAAATGATTAATGAAATGATATGGATTGTTTGTGATTTGTAATGTCTAATATTTCATTAATGAGTCGATAGTGAATTGGTTGATTAGGTTTGTGATTGTTTGAATGGTTACACATCAAGTTATATTAATTGAAACATTCAAACTTAACTTAATGAAGTTCTCATGCGAATGGACCACACGCATGAATTGTTGATACATATATGTCCCTAGATCAGGATTTGTAATGTAATGAACTTGTCTGTCTGTTTTTGATGTAATTGTATTTGATTAATGAAATGATATGAATTGGTTGTTACTTGTGATGTTTAATATTTCATTAATGAGTTGTGATTGAATTAATTGGGTTTATGAATGTTTGAATGAGTGCACATTAAGTTATATTAAATAGAACATTCAAACTTAACTGAATGAAGTTCTCATGCGAATGGCCCATGCGAATGGACCACACGCATGAATAACTTCATACGATTGACTCAATCGCACGACTGAACCAGGAGACTGGATCAGTCGTATGATTGACACATAAGATTGACTCAATCGCACGACTGAACACTCAGTCGTGCGGATGAATCAACCGTATGGTTCAATCGCACGACTGAACCATACTTATGGCCCAGTCGCACGATTGACCAATACTAACCTATAAATAGACCCAATTCGTGGGAAAACGTAAGCATTCATCCTATTACGACTCCAGACGTACCCTAGCCGTCCAGAAGCCTCCCAAATCGTTCTCCAAGTTCATAGAACACATCAGATCGGTTCCTAATCGATTTCTGACGTTGAAATCAATTCTTGATTGATTCATCGTGTGTTCTCACTGATTGGATCGCCAATCAAATAGGATTCCGCACTATTTGAGTTGGTTTAACACGCAATCACTCGGTATTTCGTTCAAATACCAGGTCCTAACAAGTGGTATCAGAGCATTGGCTCTTGATTTCGTGTTGATTCAATCAAGATTACATAAAAGTTTGTGTTTTTGCACGAAAAACGCAATCTTTTGCATCAAAAGTGATCTTGGACGTTCCCTGCTCATCAAAGTTCAGTTTCTACGAACCTAGACGATTTGGACTTGCAAAATTTCGAATTTTTACGGCTGAAACCCGTCAAACCTAGAAATTTTCGCAAAACAGCAGCTTCAGTCGCACGAGTGACCCATTCGCACGACTAGACTCATTCGCATCGTTCATTCGCACGACTGGACCTAGTCGCACCTTCATTCGGACGACTGAACCCTTTCATTCGCATAGCTCACACGAACCAGATTCATTCGCACGACTGAACCAATCGCCCTGTTCAGTCGCACGGTTGAACCAATCGCAGAGTTCATTCGCACGAGAGGACCATTCGCATTCTTCAGTCGCACCAGTTAAAGTTGATTTGATTAGACTCTAAGTTTAGTAACCATGGAAGATCAGATGTCAGCCTTTACTGCGGGGAAGGACTCAAGAATACAGAACCTGCTGCTACTTGAGAGTGAGGTGGGTATTCACAATAAACCACCAAAGCTCTTGACGTTAGATGAGTTTCCTCACTGGAAGCAACGTTTTGAGATCTACCTCAATGGGGTAGATCCTAATCTATGGGAAGCTATCGAAGTAGGGTATAGTACACCGGTGGGAGCAGATGGAGTGAAACTAACGTTGAGTGGGATGACTGATGCTCAGAAAGTTAAGTATAATGCTGAGAAAAGAGTTTATGCTATGATAACTCAGTCGATCCCCAAAGATATATTCCACCAGTACTCAGAGAACAAGCAGTCCAAGAAACTGTGGGATGAGTTAGAGAAAAGGTATGATGGGAATGCATCGTTAAAGGCAATCAAAGCAAAGGAGTTAAAGAAGGAATTCGATAACTTCTCATCAATTGGTAACGAGGGGTTAGATAAAGTCATAGACAGATTCTACCACTTGATGAGCGAGTTGCATACACATGGAGTGGAGACAACTATGGAAGAAAAGTAAGCAACTTCGCTGATGGATTGCCTGACAAGTGGGCCTCATTCGTGTCTAATCTTAGACAGAATGGGATACTTATAAAGCTGGATATAAATGACTTTATTCTTAGACTGCGTGAAGAAGCACTAAGGATGAAGTATAGAGCACAGAAGTCATCATATACACAAAACCCAGCTTTATACAATGCCACGCCTCAAGCTAAGACTTCTGGAGCACCTCTCCAGACAGCATTTGTGTCTAGCTCGTCAGGTCCTTCACATGCTCCTACTTCTGGATCAGACACGTCAGGGTCATCATGTACCCATTATATTGGATCAGAAGCAAGTGCTACTAAATTGAAGACCGAGAATCTCGGTAATGTGACTGTAGAAGTAGCACGAGAGCATATGGATCTTCTCGCCGCAGTAGTTCACTCATATGATGGACTTGTAGCTGGGAAGATTGGAAACTGTCACTTGGCTGATGAAGACTACGAGCAGGTAGATGAAATGGAGCTGGAAAGGATGGATATAATGTGGGCCTTAGCTAGCGCTGTCCGAAGGGCGAAAAAGTTTGTTAAGAAGACTGGACAGAACTTGATAGCTACTAAGGATACTACTTTTGGTTTTGACAAGAGCAAGGTGACTTGCTTCAACTGTGGAGAGAAAGGGCACTTCAAAAGGGAATGTGTCAAACCAAAGAAGACGGGTAATGGGAACCCGTTCTCATCCTTTACTCACCAAGACAAGCAATCCTCTAGTTCTACTTCATCAAACAAGGACCCAAAAGCCTTGACTGCTCATGATGATGAAGGACAGGACTGGAGTTTTAGATTTGTCAACCCAGAATCCAACATTGCCAGTGTTGAAGATCTTGATGATGATTCTGCGAGTGAGGGTGATATAGCAGTTGATATAGCAATGTCACACAGTGAAGAAACAACTGCAGCTGAAGTCAGTTACACACCAAAGGAGGAAACTTCCAAGTCAGATTCAGAAAAGTCAGAATCACCAGAACCAGAGACGTCTGATGCTGCGTTGATGGCTAACTCCTCTGAAACAACACAGGTAAGTACAACTGACCAATTGTTTAATAATCATGCTTGTTCTAACTGTGATAAATTTAGGAATAGCATTGATGAAAAATTTGCTAGGTTATTAGATCACAATGATAACTTAGTAAAGGACTTACAACTATGCACTGAGGCCAATAGAGTTCTAAAACAAAATGAGCATAGTTATAAGGAAAAGATAGACCTATTGACTAAGCAACTTAGGGAAACCGAAGTAGTTGCCTTTAATCAATCAAATGACATTAGGTACTATCTAAACTCCCTAGAGGACACTAAGAAACAAAAGGCAGTTCTAGAAGTAGAAGTTAATTCATTAAAACAGAAACTGCATAGTTGGACTAGTTCTTCACACATAGTTCAACACTTAGTGAAAGAAAGAAATAATGGGGAGGGATTAGGATACAAAGTGGTTCCACCACCACCTGAGACCTTGATGAACACCAAGTCTAGACCAGTAAACAACAACCCAATCAAGGATCATGTGGTGACCACTCCTCTTGTTACTGATCCAGACACATCATGTTCATCTACTGAATCTGGACAGAAACAAAAGGAGGCCACTTCAAAGGCAAAGGGTAAATTGCCTTGTGTTAATCTGGAAAATGAATTTGAAAAGGTTAACTTAAAGTCAGGGTCAAACAGAGTCAAATCAGAACCCAAAAAGACTTCAAATGTTAATTTTTCACATGCAACAAGTCTAAAACCAGTTAACCAAAAGGTTGAACAAGTTAAACAAGTTAAATCAGTTAAATTTGTTAAACCAGAGAAAACATCAAACATACAAGAGTCAAAACCTACGGTAATTGATGTTACTAAAGTGTCACGCATTTCTCCACAAAGAAAGTCAAACTATAAGGTTGATAGCAGATCGTGCTACAACTGTGGAGAATGTGGACATATTGCTTCCTTTTGTCCTTTCTATCAGACACCTAGGAAGAAAATTGATCTTCAGGACTCTAGACCTAGGTCTTCTAAGAGGAGTTCTCTAACTCCACCTAGAAGATCTAGTGAACCTAAAGTTCAACCTGTAAGCCAGACGACTGTTTATCATAAACAGGCATTGCACAAATCTGGTTTATGGAAAGAGAAGACTACCTGTGTGACTGATACTGATGACATGAAGGAATCAGAGTTACCCTCACCTTCTAAAGGTCAATGGGTAGAGTTTATGATGTGTGATGCCTCTGGGAAACCCAAGACAGTAAAGGCTTGGGTTCCTAACCTAAACTAATACCTTTACTTGATATGTGCAGGGTGTTCGGTATAGCGCTGAGACTAACACGTGGATTATAGACAGCGGAGCATCCAGGCACATGACAGGAAATAGAGCCCTTTTATCAAATGTCAAACAAATAAAGGGAGGGCATGTTTCCTTTGCAGGAAACAAGGGAGGATACATCACAGCACAGGGAGAAGTGGGAAATCAGAAAGTTAAGTTTGATAAGGTGAACTACGTTCAACAACTTCAAAATAACTTGCTTTCTGTTTCCCAAATCTGCGATAAAGGATTTAAAGTCATCTTCGACAACAACAAGTGTTACGTGCTGAAGAAAGACTATATGATTCCAGAGGATCAAGTTCTGATGACTGCTTCAAGATATAAGGATCTATATGTCTTGGATCTGTCAACAGCTGCTCCAACGGATCAAGAGGTGCAGTGCTTTCTATCAAAAGCTACTGAGAAGGACTCAATCTCCTGGCATAGGAGAATGGGACACATTAGTCAAAGGAAGATGAATCACTTGATTCAGAAGGACTTAGTAAGAGGAGTAAATGTCAAAAACTTCCAACGTCCTGACTTTTGTGTAGCTTGCAAGAAAGGCAAACAGACAAAGAAGTCTCATAAGGAAAAGAAAGTTCATTCAATAGAACTTCCTCTTGAACTTCTTCACATGGATCTGTTTGGTCCAGTCAGTACAAGGAGCATTGCAGGCGATCTGTACTGTTTTGTGGTCACTGATGACTACTCAAGGTTCACTTGGGTAATGTTTCTGAAATCCAAATCAGAAACATTTGAGTCATTCAAGGAATTAGTCACCACTCTGGAATCTCTCTACAAGCTAAAGGTTAGACAAGTACGCTCAGACAACGGGACCGAATTCAAGAATCAATGGATGGAGGCTACTGCAAGGAAAGGGGATTGTTCATCAATTCACTTCAGCATACACGCCTCAGATGAATGGAGTTGCTGAGAGGAAAAATAGAAGCTTGATAGAGACTGCACGGACTATGCTAGCGGACTCGAAACTGCCTATCCAATTCTGGAATGAGGCAGTAGCAAATGCATGTTATACACTGAATCGAGTCCTAATAGTCAAGCGCCACGGAAAGACATGTTATGAGCTACTCCAAAGACGCAAACCGAATTTGGAGTATCTTGAACCTTTTGGCGCACCGTGTACACTTCTGAAGAAGACACAAGAAGGAAAATTCAGCGAGAAGGCAGATGAAGGAATCTTTCTAGGATACAACATACCGAATAAGCGAGTTTACAATAACTCAACGGGTCTTGTAGAAGTGTGGTGTAATGTCGACGTTCAGAGATATACCACACCACCTACAGGAAAAGGACCCGCCTACTTCTTCGATTATGATGGATTCTTCAAATCCTTCAACATACCTCTCTCTCCCTCGGATGATGAGCTAGCAACTAGGATGATGTATGATATTCTGAATACACCATCTAGCACACAGGGAGAATCATCTACTCAGTCAGGGGGAGTAGTCAACGACAGTGACTCCTCCTCTGAAGATGAAGCTGAAGAAGATGATCAGAACAGTCAGGAGGAACAGGTTCCAGTTCCAGCAAGTCCACAAGCATCTACGAGTGATGCACATTCGACTTCAGAACCTCAAACTCCAACTACCTCAGATGCAGAACCAAATGTTCATAATCTTGGCTCTGAGGTAGCTGTTCCTACTACTCCAGGATCACGACTAAATGTTTATCATCCCCTTGACAATGTCATTGGAGATGTCAGATCAGGAGTACAAACCCGAAATCAGTTATACTCAGCTGATTACGCCTCGGTTATGGAAAAGGTTACATTCATGATGGTGCCTATCGATGTTTTGTCTCGCAGGTTGAGCCAAAATATGTCAGTGAAGCACTCAATGATGAGGCGTGGGTGAGTGCCATGCAAGAAGAACTTCTGCAGTTTAAGAAGTTAGGTGTATGGACACTAGTTGATAAACCTAAAGGTGCTAAAGTCATTGGCACTAAATGGGTACTAAAATGCAAGAAGGATGACCAAGGGGTCATTATCAGGAACAAAGCTCGATGGTGGTTCAAGGTTTTCGCCAAGTCGAGGGAATTGACTACAATGAGGTGTTTGCACCCGTGGCAAGGATGGAAGCTATTCGTATCTTCCTTGCCTATGCATCGTACATGAAGATCAAAGTCTACCAATTAGATGTAAAGAGTGCATTCCTTCATGGAGAAATCAGAGAAACAGTCTACGTGAGTCAACCAGAGGGTTTTGAAGATCCCTATCATCGGGATAGAGTCTACAAGCTTGACAAAGCTTTATATGGGCTTCATCAAGCTCCTCGAGCTTGGTATGAGAAACTCTCAACTCATCTTGTGAAACACGGCTTTCGCAGGGGAGTAATTGACTGTACACTGTTTATTAAGGAAAAGGATGGAGACCTACTGCTTGTACAGATATACGTTGATGACATAATCTTCGGGTCAAAGAACGAAGAGTTATGTAAAGAGTTTGAAGCAGTAATGAAGAAAGAATTTGAGATGAGTGCCATGGGGGAGATGAAGTTCTTTCTCGGGTTACAGGTGGATCAAACACCTAATGGGATCTTTCTACATCAGACCAAGTATGTAGGAGACATTCTCAGTCGCTTTGACATGGAGAATGCTTCTGCTGCTGGGACTCCACTTGCTACTAATCATGATATAGCACCGGATGATAATGGAGATCTAGTAGATGCCACCATGTACCGAGGAATGATCGGATCTCTCATGTATCTCACTGCCTCAAGACCTGATATTATGTATGCTACATGTCTATGCTCAAGATATCAGGCTAAACCAAAGGTCAACCATCTGATTGGGGTCAAGAGGATCTTTCGTTATCTGAAGGGTACACCTACACTTGGACTGTGGTACCCTCATGATGATGACTTTGAGCTTACCGCGTATAGTGACTCGGATTACGGGGGCTGCAAGATGAACTACAAGTCTACATCAGCAGGGTGTCAATTCTTTGGGAGAAGATTAGTTACCTGGCAGTGTAAGAAGCAGACATCGGTTGCCTTGTCAACCTGTGAAGCCGAATATGTTGCTGCTGCAAGTTGCTGTTCTCAAATCATCTGGATTCAACAGCAAATGCGGGACTACGGTTTAAAATTCTCATCTACTCCTATTTTTGTTGATAACTCTGCTGCAATTGCAGTAACTAAAAATCCGGTCCAACATCCTAAGACCAAACACATCGGTATTAAATACCATTTCATAAGGGATTGTTTTGAAAAGAACTTAATTGATGTGGTTAAAATTAATACTGATTTTCAACGCGCTGACCTCTATACTAAAGCTTTTGATAAACCACGTTTTCAATATTTATTAGAGGTCAACGGTGTTAAAAAGAAAAGTGAGGTAATTCCTGATGATGAAAATGTGTAGTCCGATGTCGTGTACTTAAATTTTATTTTTTATTTATTTTGATTTGTTTATTTGATGTTTATTTTATTTAAACTCATGTTCTCTTGCTGTTTATTAAAATCCTAAAATAATTAAACCAGAAATGATTTTAGTATTTTAGGGGGAGAATATGTCAGCAAGTTAACATTAAAAAAAAAAAAAAAAAAAAAAAAAAAAAAAAAAAAAAAAAAAAAAATGAGGGAGAAGGAGTAGAGAGCTGAAATAAGGTAGATTGTATTTGTGACACCGATTCAATACCTTTGGAAAATGATAGTACACAGGAACAAATCAAGAGGGACTTTAAAATTTAAGTTTTAGTAATATGCAAAAGTTCAAAGTAATAAATCTGTGTAGTCTAAGCAATACTAAAAGGAAAGATGATAGAAAACTGGCAACTCCTAAGGTGACACAAAGAAAGTAGACTTAGAGGCTGCTAGACCATATATGATATGTTGGTAGATTCAACACAATAGACAACTAGACCGGATTGGTGATTACAAGATAAAACTAAAGTGTTCAACTGACTGTGGGCGTCCATCTTATCACTGGTTAACACAATCAACAATATTCCAATAAGGGGTAATGAGCAATTAAACGCCACAAATGTGTGCGGATGACCATAACTAGAGCAAAGCAAAGAAAAAAAAATGAAAGACAAATGCAATAAAGCTAATGACTTATGTTGTTGGTGCATTTTGTGCAAAATAAAATAAGCTGCTCTAACAAGGAGATAGGTTATGTGCCTCTCTGCTGTGCGATGGCACTGACCTGAGGATAAGCATAACCTAGATATTCTAGAATTCATTGTTGTTTGCCGCCTCTCTGCTGTGCGATGGCACTGACCTGAGGACAGGCTTCTCTTTGAAAGCTCTAAGAATAGTCTCTTCTTGTAATAATACCCGTAGACCGCTCAAAAGCTCCTGAGGGATGTTGATTACCATATAAGTGTGGGATCCACAAGTGTTAGTTGAAATAATTACACCTAAATAAGTCACCAGTCTGTGTCAAAAGTCTGTGTATGGATTTAAGTGGACAAACATACTGACAATCATTGTGGCTACTTTCTCAAAGGTCCAAATCAATGTGAAAACCTAAGAGTTTCAGTATGATTTCCTTATGTTGCTAACGACTCTGGATGAACACCGAGAACTTGAGCATCAAAAGGTTTTATAACAAGTCTCAAATGATTTGAATTACCTGTATGATTCCAAAAATTGAATTGGTCCAGATGTGATCAACCTAAGTTGAAGCTATCTACTCCCGATCCAAATCCCGTAGATATCAATCTCTGGATTTATCTCTCACAAAAAGCCAAAAATATGTCTGATTATGTAATTAGTTTACCTTCTTAAATTAGTTCGTTTGTTTTAAGTTTTAACTTGAGTCAGTGTCGGACTACATCAGGAAAATCAGAAGGAATAAACTCACTAAAACGGGTCATGTCTGAGATGACCATATGTTCTTTGAAAAGTTATATCAGTCACGTCTGCGGTGACAAAGTATTTTTAAAAGGGTCACGTCTGAGGTGACCAAAGTGGTTAAAATGATCACGTCTGAGGTGATCAAAGTGTTTTCTAGATTAAAAGGATCATGTCTGAGATGATCAATAGTTCATAACGTTAATTAAACTAATATAAAAGAGTTAATGGTAAATTGGAAAATAGCAGAAAAATTAACTAAGTATGACCCATTCGCACGAATGGACCATACGTATGGTCTAACCATACGAATGAAGTCCATTCGCACGAATGGAACATACGATTAGTCCAATCGGATGCTTAAATGCGAACGAGTGAGTCAGTCGCACGACTGAACTTCAGTCGGACGACTGGAGAAGGGCGACTGACCCAATCGCACGACTGAGTCCCACTCGCACGACTGAAAGGTGCGAATGAACTCAGTCGCACGATTGGAACTTGAGTGGATATAAATAGAGGGGAGTCGGTCGCAGAGACTTCTCATTCGCAAAATTCCCCTAAATCGCATATAGTACCGTTACTCTGCCCAAATTTTCTGCCTGATTTTACTTGTTGATTCTGTGATACTAACAGTCGTTCATCATCTTACAGGTAATTGAAGTTCTATTCCATCAAAATCAGCAGAATGAAACCCTAATTGATGAATACGACTGTAACAGGCGAACCGAGAACTTCAAACCCTAATAACCTATTAAAACTAAGTAATATGTTAAAATTGGTTAAAATAGGTTATTAGGGAAGAGTAGGCGACACTAAAGAACCGGTTAATTGAATGTTAAAACGTATTCTGCGTAGATTTGATCTTGGGACGACTGAACAAATGAGACAGACGACTGGTCGTCTTGATGAACTTCAGTCGCACGACTGAAGGGTGCGAATCACTTAATCGCACGACTGAACCATGCGAATGAGACTCAGTCGCACGACTAGTGTAACCGCACAAGAGTTCATGCGCATGAGTCCAGTCGCACACTCAGTCGTGCGTATGAGGTCAATCGCACGTCTGAACCTCAATCGCATGATTCAGTCGCACGACTGTCTTCAGTCGTACATCCCCAATCGCATGACAGATAATGTTTATTCAAAGTTTAAGTGTTGCTTTATACTCTTAGCCAATGAAACTAACGTTTATGTTATTATGTGTTACAGATGGCGGGTAATTGGAATATGAGCACTAAGCACAACATTTGTGCTCACCTGGACTTGACTTCCAGGAATGCAGCCGACTTTGCTGGCATTATTACTTTCCTTCAGAGATCCAGGATCGCGTATGCTATATCTACTCCCTGCACACCGTACAGATCAGTGCAGCAGGCCTTTTGGGCTGGCGCATCAGTAGACAGATCCACCGAGCCTCACTGCATCAGGAGCTCGATCTTCGGTGAGGCTATCACCGTTTCTGAGGAGGATCTGAGGATAGTACTTCAGTTTGGGGACGATGCTGAGTGTCCCACACGTTTACACCCCCTCACTGTCCGTGGATGCTTCATGAGAGCCAAGTACTCTGGGGACATTAATGCCGGGGTACTCAACAAGAGTAACCTCTGTCCCCAGTTTAAGTACTTGGCCCACGTGCTGCTAAGTGTATAGCATCACGGAAGGGTGGTTTTGATGAGCTCTCGGACCAGATCCAGAACGCTTACGCAGCGTTGGTGCTGAACCATCCGTTCAGCTTCTCCAGGATGATATTCAGCTACTTAGTGGAGAACCTCGAGGGTAAGGGGAAGGAAGGCTTCTGTATGTACCCTAGATTCTTACAGATGATCATTGATCAGAAGCTTCCTTCCCTACCGAAGGAGAAGGAGGATGCTGTTATCCTCGAGGTCATGGACGACACGACTCTTGGACGGATGAAGGTCTACAGGGGGAAGCAGGTGAAGCCCCCTGTCAGGAGGCTGTTTGGGCATCTGGCCCGGGTTGATTACGTGGCGCCAGCGAAGAGGAAGTGGCGCCACGAGGACAGTGACTCAGACGTGGAGCACATTGCTATACCAGAGTCAGACTCTGATGATGATGATAGTGGCGATGCCGGGGATGACATGCCTGCCCCATCTAGAGGCACAGATACAGAGATTATTCCCCCGGGATCAGCCACTGCCGGAGAGGTCGCAGAGATGGCCGGCTTCCATCAGGAGTTTGTCGCTGGTGACATTGACGAGGAGGAGTCAGACGAGGAGCCCCTCACCAGGACTGTGGGAAGCAAAGTCGTTCCCACAGACCACGGGCTAAAGGTGGTCGGTGAGCACCCAAGGGACTCCTCGGCGAGAGATACTGACCCCAACTATGTTCCGGGGTCAGGGAGCAGAGTTGCAGGGGGAGCATCCACTTCCTCCGGGACCAGGAGGAAGCGGATGGCTCAACCACATGGGATGAAGAAGAAGAAGCGTCGGTTGACCTTCGTGACTACCACTTCTACCACCACAGCCACCACCACCACCACTACTGAGATTCCACCCATCACCACAGCTACCACAGCCACTACCCTACTACCACATCCACCACTTTACCCACCACCACTATATCTATCCCATCCATCACCAGACCATTCACCCCCACTTCACCACCATCAGCCCACCGACCCATATTCACCACAGCCACTGCCACCACCACCACACATCAGGCTGGACCATCAGCCCAGCCCTCACAGGTACATGGATTCACTCTACCTCACATTGGGGTAGAGGAGCAGCTCTCAGCGCTTAACCGGATGGTTATGCGTCTGCTTGCTGCTGACGAGGAGAAGGCGGCCCAGATCCGCAGACTGACCGACTTGGCTGCTGCCCAATCTCAGCAATTGGCAGAGCAAGCTCGGGTCATAGACCAGCAGAGAGTTGAGGTGGCCCAACTCCAAGATACTCAGGCTCAGTCCGCCAAACGTATTGAGGAGTTGGAGTCGACCAATAAGACGATCATGCTGAGGCTGAAGGGGTCGAAGGATGAGCCCCTGAAGCTAAAGGAGGGTGACGGAGACGACGGAGATGATGATGATGAAGATGAGGATGATGATGAGGGAGATGATGATGATGAGGAGACAGAAGAGGAGAGGACAGAAGGACATGACGATGATGACGAGGCAGAAGGAGGGGATGCGGCTGCATCGGCCTCTGCCTCAGGTCAGGAGCGCAGATCCAAACGTCGACAAGACCAGTCATCCACTACTTCTGCTCCTCCGAGCGACACACCACAGATTCAGGATCAAAGTACTGATTAGATGTTTTATTTGTTTATTTACTTTGTACTTGAATCATGTAATGAAAAACAAATGTATTAAATGTTTATATATATTAAGTTAAGTTAATGTATGTCTGTTTGATTAATTACTAATGATTTATGTGTTGAATGTTTATATCAAACAGATCCAAACTTTCAGAGGGATGAGTTTGACTTTACTCCCCTTCAAATGGTCAAGACTCAGTTAACTATGATTCTTGACCTACAAGGGATAGTAAGACGGTCTGTGAGTTATACCCCTGAAGAAGGGGAGATAATTCACGACCTGTCTGATGAGCAAATAGCTGAAATGTTCAAACTCAATCCTGATGAAATCGTGAAGGATGCTCCAACAGTGGACTCAACCAGTGATGAGGAACTGAACGACATTGATGAGGTTGAGATAGAAGACATCACTGCAGAAGAGTATCCTCAGTACGCTGACGCCGAGGGAAATGTGGTCCCCAATTTGGGTGAATCCCTAGTCAGTGATACTTTCGAGGTACTCAACAAGATGGAGCAAGAAGCAGAAAAGACTGCAGAAACAGCCCAAGCCTCCAATGCAGATGTTGATATTCGTAAGGCTGAATGGGCTGCCTGTTTTGAGGAAGTGAGAGCCCAGCGGGCTGCACCAAAGAGAGATGCCTACACAAAGCTCTACAAAGTCAAGAAACACCATAAGGTGTCGGGCAGGATTATCTCTTGGGCATATTTTGAAGACCTTAACGCATATGCTGTTAAGAGGGAGCAGGGCATAGAGTACTTCAGGTTCCCACATGATCTGAAGACTCTACCTGGTTTTGAGCTCAACCAGCTGGCTAAACTAAAGCTGCTGTATGCTGACACGAGAAAGATGTCAGGCTGGTTTGAGGCTGCCCTGAGGAAAGAGTACCACACCAGGTGGGTCAACTTCAAACCTCAACAACCTACGAGGTATATCAGACGGTCTGAAGTTGATCCCAGGACTGGAAAGCCAAAGATTGTGCTGAAGTGGAGTCCTCCGCGCACTATGTCAAGAATCCCTCTGAGGGAAATGCCACAGGACTTCACTCCCCACTTCAAATGGTGGTACTACGATTGGAGAACAGCTGAAGCGGTCATAGTCCTGAACAGAGAGGGCCAAATGGATACTATCAGGGTATTCGACCCAATGTGGCTAACCAACTTATCTGCTAATGATGTCTACACATTATATAAGTGGCCACTGTTCTATGACACTCAAGATATTGTACAAGCCCTCCAATTCCAAAACGTCATAAGACTCTGCTTTGCTTTTGAGATACACGCAGGAGTCACTAAAGAGGAGAAGTACAAGAGATATAAGGAGGTTATGCAGAAGACAAGAGAATAGATAGATCTAGGTCCAAGGGGGAGTTTGTTGATACATATATGTCCCTAGATCAGGATTTGTAATGTAATGAACTTGTCTGTCTGTTTTTGATGTAATTGTATTTGATTAATGAAATGATATGAATTGGTTGTTACTTGTGATGTTTAATATTTCATTAATGAGTTGTGATTGAATTAATTGGGTTTATGAATGTTTGAATGAGTGCACATTAAGTTATATTAAATAGAACATTCAAACTTAACTGAATGAAGTTCTCATGCGAATGGCCCATGCGAATGGACCACACGCATGAATAACTTCATACGATTGACTCAATCGCACGACTGAACCAGGAGACTGGATCAGTCGTATGATTGACACATAAGATTGACTCAATCGCACGACTGAACACTCAGTCGTGCGGATGAATCAACCGTATGGTTCAATCGCACGACTGAACCATACTTATGGCCCAGTCGCACGATTGACCAATACTAACCTATAAATAGACCCAATTCGTGGGAAAACGTAAGCATTCATCCTATTACGACTCCAGACGTACCCTAGCCGTCCAGAAGCCTCCCAAATCGTTTTCCAAGTTCATAGAACACATCAGATCGGTTCCTAATCGATTTCTGACGTTGAAATCAATTCTTGATTGATTCATCGTGTGTTCTCACTGATTGGATCGCCAATCAAATAGGATTCCGCACTATTTGAGTTGGTTTAACACGCAATCACTCGGTATTTCGTTCAAATACCAGGTCCTAACATGAATAACTTCATACGATTGACTCAGTCGCACGACTGAACCAGGAGACTGGATCAGTCGCATGATTGACACGTAAGATTGGCTCAGTCGCACGACTGAACACTCAGTCGTGCGGATGAATCAACCGCATGGTTCAATCGCACGACTGAACCATACTTATGGTCCAGTCGCCCGAATGAACAATACTAACCTATAAATACAACCCAATTCGTGGAAAAACGGAAGCATTCATACCATTACGACCCCAGACGTACCCTAGCCGTCCAGAAGCCTCCCAAATCGTTCTCCAAGTTCACAGAACACATTAGATCGATTCTCAATCGACTTCTAACGTTAGATTCAATTCTTGATTGATTCTTCGTGTGTTCTCACTGATTGGATTGCCAATCAAATAGGATTCCGCACTATTTGATTTGGTTTACACGCTAATCACTAGGTATTTCGTTCAAATACCAAGTCCTAACAAGTGGTATCAGAGCTTTGGATCTTGATTACATGTGATTCAATCAAGATTGCATAAAAGTTTGTGTTTTTGCACTAAAAACACAATCTTTGGTGTCAAAAGTGATCTTGGACGTTCCCTGCTCATCGAAGTTTGGTTTCTACGGACTTAGGCGATTAGACCTTGCGAAAATTCGAATTTTTACGGCTAAAACACGTTTAACCTAGAAAATTTCGCAAAACAGCAGCTTCAGTCGCACGAGTGACCCATTCGCACGACTGGACTCCATTCGCATTGCCCATTCGCACGATTGGACCTAGTCGCACCTTCATTCGTACGATTGAACCATTCGTTCGCATAGCTCATACGCATCAGATTCATTTGCACGACTGAACCAATCGCTTAGTTCAGCCGCACGATTGAACCAGTCGCAGAGTTCATACGCACGACTAGACCATTCGCATCCTTCAGTCGCACCAGTGACAGTTTGTTTTATTAGACTTAAAGTTATTCGTCATGGAAGATCAAATGTCAGCCTTTACTGCTGGGAAGGACTCTAGGATACTGAACCTGCTGTTGCTTGAGAGTGAGGTGGGTAATCATAATAAACCACCAAAGCTCTTGACATTAGATGAGTTTCCCCACTGGAAACAACGTTTTGAGATCTACCTCAATGGAGTGGATCCGAATCTGTGGGAAGCTATCGAGATTGGCTATAGTACACCGGTGGGAGCTGATGGAGTTAAGCTAACGTTAGGAGGGATGACGGACGCGCAGAAAGTTAAATACAATGCAGAGAAAAGAGTTTATGCATTGATTACACAGTCTATCCCCAAAGACATATTCCACCAGTACTCAGAGAACAAGCAATCCAAGAAACTTTGGGATGAGCTGGAGAAGAGGTACGACGGGAATGCTTCGTTGAAGGCAATCAAGGCCAAGGAGTTAAAGAAGGAATTCGATAACTTCTCATCGATGGGGAACGAGAGTTTAGACGATGTCATAGATAGATTCTACCATCTGATGAGTGAACTGCATACACATGGGGTGGCTACTACCATGGAAGAGAAAGTTACTAACTTTGCAGATGGATTGCCTGAAAAGTGGGCTTCATTCGTGTCTAAGCTGAGACAGAATGGAATGCTAGCAAAGCTGGATATAAATGACTTCATTCTTAAGTTACGAGAAGAGGCACTTAGGATGAAGTACAGAGCTCAGAAGTCTACATACACTCAAAATCCAGCTTTGTACAATGCCACGCCTCAAGCTAAGACATCTGGAGCACCTCTCCAGACTACATTTGTGTCTAGCTCATCGGGTCCTTCACATGCTTCTTCTTCAGGATCAGACACGTCGGGGTCTTCTTGTACCCACTATATTGGATCTGAAGTAAGTGCTACTAAACTGAAGACCGAAAACCTCGGTAATGTGACTGTGGAAGTAGCTCGAGAGCATATGGATCTTTTGGTTGCAGTGGTTCATTCTTATGATGGACTTGTTGTCGGGAAGATTGGAAACTGCCATCTGGCAGACGAGGACTACGAGCAGGTGGACGAAATGGAGCTTGAAAGGATGGACATAATGTGGGCCTTAGCTAGTGGTGTCCGGAGGGCGAAGAAGTTTGTTAAGCCAAAGAAGGGGCACTTCAAGAGAGAAGGGGCACTTCAAGAGAGAATGTGTCAAGCCAAAGAAGACGGGTAACGGGAACCCACTCTTGTCTTTCACTCGTCAAGACAAGCAAGCTACCAGTTCTACTTCATCAAGCAAGGATCCAAAAGCCTTGACTGCTCATGGTGATGAAGGACAGGATTGGAGCTTTAGGTTTGTCTCTCCAGGGGAATCAAACATTGCTAGTGTAGAAGACATTGACGATGATTCCGCGAGTGAAGGAGATCTAGCAGTTGAGATAGCGATGTCACATAGTGAAGAAGCAACTGCAACCGAGGTCAGTTACAAGCCTAAAGAGGAGACTACCACGTCAGAGACAGAAAAGACAGAATCACCAGAACCAGAGACATCTGATGCTGCGTTGATGGCTAACTCTTCTGAACCAACTCAGGTAAGTACTACTGACCAAATGTTTGATAATCATGCTTGTTCTGATTGTAATACTTTTAGAAATAGCATAGATGAAAAATTTGCTAGGTTATTAGATCATAATGATAACTTAGTAAAAGATTTGCAACTGTGCACTGAGGCTAATAGAGTATTAAAACAAAATGAGCATAGTTATAAAGAAAAGATAGACCTTTTGACTAAACAGCTTAGGGAAACCGAAGTAGTTGCATTTAACCAAGCTAATGACATTAGGTACTATCTAAACTCCCTAGAAGACACTAAGAAACAAAAGACAGTTCTAGAAGTAGAAGTAAACTCATTAAAACAGAAACTGCACAGTTGGACTAGTTCTTCACACATAGTTCAACACTTAGTGAGAGAAAGGAATAACGGGAAGGGATTGGGTTACAAAGTGGTTCCACCACCACCTGAGACCTTGATGAACACTAAGACTAGACCAATTAATAATAACCCCATCAAGGATCATGTGGTGTCTACTCCTCTTGTTAGTGATCCAGATTCTTCATGTTCATCTACTGAATCTGGAAACAAACAAAAGGAGGCCACTTCAAAGGCAAAGGGTAAATTGCCTTGTGTTAATCTGGAAAAGGAGTTTGAAAAGGTTAACTTAAAGTCAGGGTCAAACAGAGTCAAATCAGAACCTAAAAAGACTTCTAATGTTAATCTTTCACATGTTTCAAGTCAAAAACCAGTTAACCAAAAGGAGAAAGATGTTAAACAGATTAAAACAGTTACCTTTGTTAAACCAGAGAAAATATCAAAAGAACCAGAGTCAAAACCTAAAGTGATTGATGCTACTAGAGTGTCACACACTTCTCCACAAAGAAAGTTTAATCATTAAGTTGATAGCAGATTGTGCTACAACTGTGGAGAATGTGGACACATTGCTTCCTATTGTCCTTTCTATCAGACACCTAGGAAGAAGATTGAACTTCAGGATTCAAAGCCTAGGTCTTCTAAAAGGAGTTCTCTGACTCCACCTAGAAGAACTAGTGAACCTAAAATTCAACCTGTAAGCCAGTCGACTGTTTATCACAAACAGGCATTGCATAAATCTGGCTTATGGAAAGAGTGTAACTCCAGGATGATCAAACTTGAATCAAATCATGAAGAATTAGATCAAAATATAATGAACACAATGAAAACCCCTTTGATCTCTCTTGATTGCTAATAATATTGTTTACAAATAATCCCTCAATCAATTGGTCATTCAACCATTAACCAAAACCTAATGACAATTAACCTATTTATAGTCTAGACTAAGATTTACTAATTGCACTTAACCCCCTAGACTTAGGCTAATTAATACAAAATTACATATTAAGCATAAAAATGACTAAAAAACAAGATAAAATATATTTTGTTCACACAAAATATATTTGTTACAATAAAACTCCTAGTCATTTAAATCTTCAACGTCTTGTCTCGGTTCCTCGTCTCGAACGTGTCGGGTTTGACTTTTGTTGACTTTGACCATGACGTTGACTTTTGTTGACTTTCATTGTGTTGATAATATAGACTATCTTTTCCAGCTCCAACAATACTCCCCCTTAGTCTATCATTATCAACGTCTTCATACGAATTCAGCCCCGAGAAATCAACAGTAGAAAGATCTTCAAATTAAAGCTTTTTGAATTTGATGAGAAAAGTTATTCATCTCATAAGCTCCCTCTATTTATATGTTCCCCCTTTTCGAGTGCAAGCTTTACAAGGATATTGGAACATGTTTCCTAAATCTCTAATCTTGAGTGCTTCAGAAGATGTAAGAGGAGGATTCCTAGCTCGGTATCTTCTGCAAACTTGAGGAACAGGTTCTCTGATCAGGTACACTGCTCAACTGATGATCGGTCATCACTTAAAGCAAAATCCTGAAACACATTCACAAACACAATCTCGACATTTCTAATTAGATCATTTCATTTTAACAAAATAAACCCGTGTTTATCCGTGTTTGAAAACAAGCGATCCCGTGTTCGTTTGTGCTCAATTTCTATGAAATGCATGAAAAATAATAAAATGTAATCAGCATAATATGGAAGACCTAAATGAATATTGAAATGAAAATTTATTATAATTTTTATTATATACATATATTATAACATTTTTTTATATATATATTTTTTTGTTTTTTTTGTTTTTGTTATTTTTTTTTGTTTTTTTTTACTTGTTTTTTTTTAAACCAAGAACTGAATCGATCATGAGATCATATCGTCAAGATATACTTTAGCACAAAGATGAATTTAATCATCGACAAGCAATGAGATCACACTGATAACTGAATCTAATCACAGTCTTCAAATGATTTTGAAATTCTCAAACAGATCAATAATGATTGCTGATATGTATGTCCACTAAAACTCATGCCCTATCTTTTTCAACAAGCAGTAAATGATTCGTTAAGGTTCGATTAAATGCTTTAGAATGCTAGGACCCCACAACCATTTGGCAAAAATCCTCACCCAACCTCAGGATTTCTTGAATTTTGTAACGATCTTTACAGAGCAAGGCTTGTACATTAGTGTGCAAGTGATTATCGACAGAATATTGCATTCTGTGATGAATTCATCATTTAGATGATTTGACACTACTTAGACCAAAATGGTGAGAGCTCCAGGTCTATACTCACGTATAACAAAGGAGATGACCATTTAATCATGTGCCGATGAGAGCTCCAGGTCAGTACTATCGTACAGCAGAGGAGATCATCACTCCAGGTCAGTACTTCCGTACAGCAGAGGAGATTAGCACAAACACAAGACACATAAATACACCAATCATTACTCAAAGATATGGCTTATATTATTTGTATCATGGTGGGTAAAAGATCAATTCTCAATCCAATTTTTGTCGGGACTCAGTTTTCGTGCAGGCCAAAATGATTACGTAAATCCAGACATCCTTAAGCATATATTTTAATTTAAATCATCAAACTGCTGTCTACTTTATTCTTCAGGCTGAGTCTACCAAGCATATCATTAAAGAATCTGTTTGTTTTTCTATTATTTGCAATTAAAAATAAGATGTAAATCAGATAACAACATCAGTTACTATCATTTCTCATTTTAAAAACGCAAGTCATGCAAAAACAAGCATTTCAAGAAGATATACAATCATTTCTCAATCATCTCAAATCAAGTTCTCAGTTCTTTTTTCATTTTTATTTACTTATACTCTCCCCCTAAATTTTTATTTTTGCAAACTTTTTTTTATTTTATATATTTTTTATTTTATATTTTTTTTATTTTATATTTTTTTTATTTTTATTTTTTTATTAATTTTTTTTAATTTTTTAATTTTTTTATTTTTTATTTTTTTAAATTTTTTTAAACTGTACAAAAATAAAAATTTATCAAAGAAGGTCTTCCAAACTACGCTGATATGAAAATAAGAAGTGAATTCTCAAAAAATATGCAGTGACTGTGAAGTGAGAACTGTGATAATGCAGATAAAAATCCAGATTGTGGATATAATACCATGACTTTAACCTGTTTGTTCCGCCTCAAATTTGAATTAGGAACAATCCCTGTCAGTAAACAGGATTACTAACAGTCCTCCTGAATTGTTCCTGCACTCATAAACAGATTAGTTTGAAAGGGGAACCCAGGCCATCGTAGTCCTGGAAGTTCCTTTTTCATCAACATAAGTAACAAGCTTCTGCACACAACCGTTTAAACAATCGGGGAGTGCTGTATCCTTCTTTTTAATTTGCCAAATTTGTTTCGGTTCAATTAACTTGGATTTGAATGAATTAAATTTGGAAATCATTTTCTTTTTAAGACCAGAAGGAAAAGAATTTGGTTTTGAACCTTTGGTCATTTTCATCTTCGTTAAGACCAGAAGGAAATTCAACCTGTAAGCCAGTCGACTGTTTATCACAAACAGGCATTGCATAAATCTGGCTTATGGAAAGAGTGTAACTCCAGGATGATCAAACTTGAATCAAATCATGAAGAATTAGATCAAAATATAATGAACACAATGAAAACCCCTTTGATCTCTCTTGATTGCTAATAATATTGTTTACAAATAATCCCTCAATCAATTGGTCATTCAACCATTAACCAAAACCTAATGACAATTAACCTATTTATAGTCTAGACTAAGATTTACTAATTGCACTTAACCCCCTAGACTTAGGCTAATTAATACAAAATTACATATTAAGCATAAAAATGACTAAAAAACAAGATAAAATATATTTTGTTCACACAAAATATATTTATTACAATAAAACTCCTAGTCATTTAAATCTTCAACGTCTTGTCTCGGTTCCTCGTCTCGAACGTGTCGGGTTTGACTTTTGTTGACTTTGACCATGACGTTGACTTTTGTTGACTTTCATTGTGTTGATAATATAGACTATCTTTTCCAGCTCCAACAAAGAGAAGTCATCCTCTGTGTCTGATACTGATGACAAGAAGGAACCTGAGCTACCCTCACCCTCTAAGGGTCAATGGGTGGAATTTATGATGTGTGATGCCTCTGGGAAACCCAAGCCAGTAAACGCTTGGGTTCCTAACCTAAACTAATCCTTTACTTTGTATGTGCAGGGTGTTCGATACAGTGCTGAAACTAACACGTGGATTGTAGACAGCGGAGCATCCAGGCACATGACAGGAAATAGGGCCTTTTATCAAACGTCAAGCAAATAAAAGGAGGGCATGTTTCATTTGCTGGAAACAAGGGAGGCTATATCACAGCTCAGGGAGAAGTGGGGAATCAGAAAGTTAAGTTTGATAAGGTGAACTACGTTCAACAACTTCAAAATTACTTTCTGTTTCCCAAATCTGTGATAAGGGATTTAAAGTCATCTTCGACAACAAGAAGTGTTACGTGCTCAAGAAAGACTACGTGATCCCCGAGGACCAAGTTCTGATGACAGCTTCAAGATATAAAGACCTTTATGTTTTGGATCTGTCAACAGCTTCTACAACGGATCATGAGGTTCAGTGCTTTCTATCTAAAGCTACTGAGAAGGATTCCATCTCCTGGCATAGGAGAATGGGACACAATAGTCAAAGGAAGATGAATCACTTGATTCAGAAGGATCTGGTGAGAGGAGTTAATGTCAAAAACTTCCAACTTCTTGACTTTTGTGTAGCTTGCAAGAAAGGCAAACAGACGAAGAAGTCTCATAAGGAAAAGAAAGTTCATTCAATAGAACTTTCTCTTGAACTTCTTCACATGGATCTGTTTGGTCCAGTCAGTACAAAGAGCATTGCAGGCGATTTGTACTGTTTTGTGGTCACTGATGACTACTCAAGGTTCACTTGGTTAATGTTTCTGAAATCCAAATCAGAAACATTTGAGTCATTCAAGGAGTTAGTAACCACACTGGAATCTCTCTACAAGCTGAAGGTTAGACAAGTACGCTCAGACAACGGGACGGAGTTCAAGAACCAGTGAATGGAGGCTTACTGCAAGGAAAAGGGAATTGTGCATCAATTCACTTCTGCCTACACGCCTCAGATGAATGGCGTTGCTGAGAGAAAGAACAGAAGCTTGATAGACACAGCACGGACTATGCTAGCAGACTCGAAACTGCCTATCCAATTCTGGAATGAGGCAGTGGCGAATGCATGTTATACACTGAATCGAGTCCTGATAGTCAAGCGTCACGGAAAGACATGTTACGAGCTACTACAAAGACGCAAACCGAATTTCGAGTATCTTGAACCATTTGGCGCGCCGTGCACACTTCTGAAGAAGACACAAGAAGGTAAATTCAGCGAGAAGGCGGATGAAGGAATCTTTCTAGGATACAACATACCGAACAAGCGAGTTTACAACAACTCAACGGGTCTAGTAGAAGTGTGGTGTAATGTTGACGTTCAGAGATACACCACACCACCTACTGGCAAAGGACCCTCCTACTTCTTCGACTATGATGGATTCTTCAAGTCCTTCAACATCTCTCTCTCTCCCTCGGATGACGAGTTAGCTACTAGAATGATGTATGTTATCTTGAATACACCATCTAGCTCACAGGGAGAATCATCTACTCAGTCAGGGGGAGTAGTCGATGACAGTGACTCCTCCTCTGAAGATGAAGCTGAAGGAGATGACCAGAACAGTCAGGAGGAACAGGTTCCAGTTCCTGAAAGTCCACAAGCATCTACCAGTGATGCACCTTCGACTTCGGAACCTCAAACTCCAACTACCTCAGATGCAGAACCAAATGTTCATAATATTGGCTCTAAGGTAGCTGTTCCTACTACTCCAGGATCACGACTAAACGTCTATCATCCCCTAGACAATGTCATTGGGGATGTCAGATCAGGAGTACAAACCCGAAATCAGCTTTATTCAGCTGATTACGCCTCGGTTATGGAGAAGGGTTATATTCATGACGGTGCTTATCGGTGTTTTGTTTCGCAGTTTGAGCCAAAATATGTCAGTGATGCACTCAATGATGAGGCGTGGGTGAGTGCCATGCAAGAAGAACTTCTTCAGTTCAAGAAGTTAGGAGTGTGGACTCTGGTTGATAGACCTAAAGGTGCTAAAGTCATTGGCACCAAATGGGTCTTGAAATGCAAGAAGGATGACCAAGGGGTCATTATCAGGAACAAAGCTCGATTGGTGGTTCAGGGTTTTCGCCAAGTCGAGGGCATTGACTACAATGAGGTGTTTGCACCCGTGGCAAGGATGGAAGCCATTCGTATCTTCCTTGCTTATGCATCGTACATGAAGATTAAAGTCTATCAATTAGATGTGAAGAGTGCATTCCTTCATGGGGAAATCAGAGAAACAGTCTATGTCAGTCAACCCGAGGGATTTGAAGATCCTTATCATCGGGATAGATTTTACAAGCTCGACAAGGCTTTATACGGGCTTCATCAAGCTCCAAGAGCCTGGTATGAGAAACTCTCGACTCATCTTGTGAAACACGGCTTTCGCAAGGGAGTCATTGACTGCACACTGTTCATTAAAGAAAAAGATGGTGACCTACTGCTCGTACAGATCTATGTTGATGACATAATCTTCGGCTCAAAGAACGAAGAGTTATGCAAAGAATTTGAAGCAGTTATGAAGAAAGAGTTTGAAATGAGTGCTATGGGGGAGATGAAGTTCTTTTTCGGGTTACAGGTGGATCAGACACCAAATGGGATCTTTCTACATCAGACCAAGTATGTAGGAGACATTCTCAGTCGTTTCGACATGGAGAATGCTTCTGCTGCTGGGACTCCACTTGCTACGAATCACGACATAGCACCTGATGAAAATGGAGATCTTGTAGATGCCACGATGTACCGAGGAATGATTGGATCCCTCATGTATCTCACTGCCTCAAGACCTGATATCATGTATGCTACATGTTTATGTTCTAGATATCAGGCTAAGCCTAAGGTCAACCATCTGATCGGGGTCAAAAGGATTTTTTGTTATCTGAAGGGTACACCCACACTTGGGTTGTGGTATCCTCATGATGATGACTTTGAGCTCACGGCGTATAGTGACTCGGATTACGGGGGCTGCAAGATGAACTACAAGTCTACATCAGTAGGGTGTCAATTCTTTGGGAGAAGATTAGTTACATGGCAGTGTAAGAAGCAGACATCGGTTGCATTGTCAACCTGTGAAGCCGAATATGTTGCTGCTGCAAGTTGCTGTTCACAAATCATCTAGATTCAACAGCAAATGCGGGATTACGGTTTAAAGTTCTCTTCTACTCCTATTTTTGTTGATAACTCTGCTGCAATTGCAGTAACTAAAAATCCGATCCAACATCCTAAGACCAAACATATCGGTATTAAATACCATTTCATAAGAGATTGTTTTGAAAAGAACTTAATTCATGTGGTAAAAATTAATACTGATTTTCAACGCGCTGACCTCTATACTAAAGCCTTTGATAAACCACGTTTTCAATATTTGCTAGAGGTCAACGGTGTTAAAAAGAAAAGTGAGGTTATTCCTGATGATGTAAATGTGTAGTCCGATGTAGTTTAGTTAAAGTTTTTTTTATTTTTTATTTTATTTTATTTGTTTATTTTAGTTTGTTTAAATTAAACTCATGTTATTTTGCTGTTTATTAAAATCCTAAAATAATTAAACCAGTCATGATTTTAGTATTTTAGGGGGAGAATATGTCAGCAAGTAACATTAAAAAAAAACGAGGGAGAAGGAGTGGATAGCTGAGATAAGGTAGATCGTATCTGTGATACTGACTTTGGAAAATGATAGTACACAGGAACAAATCAAGAGGGACTTAAAAATTAAATTTAGAAAAGATGCAAAAATTCAAAGTTAAGTCTGTGTATTCTAAGCAATATAAAAGGGAAGATGATAGAAAAACTAGTAACTCCTAAGGTAACACAAAGAAAGTAGACCTAGAGGTTACTAGACCACAAATGATATGTCAGTAGATTCAACACAATAGATGATTAGACCTGACTGGTGATCTTAAGATCAAACTAAGTTGTTCAACTGACTGTGGGCTTCCATCTTATCACTGGTTAACACAATCAACAATATTCCAATAAGGGGTAATGAGCATGTAAACGCCACAAATGTGTGCGGATGACCATAAATAGAGCAAAGCAAAAAAAATTGAAAGACAAATGCTATAAAGCTAATGACTTATGTTGTTGGTGCATTTTGTGCAAAATAAAATTAAGTTGCTCTAACAAGGAGATAGGTTGTGTGCCTCTCTGCTGTGCGATGGCACTGACCTGAGGATAAGCATAACCTAGATATTCTAGAATTCATTGTTGTTTGCCGCCTCTCTGCTGTGCGATGGCACTGACCTGAGGACTGGCTTCTCTTTGAAAGCTCTAAGAATAGTCTCTTCTTGTAATAATACCCGTAGACCGCTCAAAAGCTCCTGAGGAATGTTGATTACCATATAAGTGTGGGATCCACAAATGTTAGTTGAAATAATTAAACCTAAAACAGTCACCAGTCAGTGTCAAAAATCTGTGTATGGATTTAAGTGGACAAACATATTGACAATCATTGTGGCTGCAACTCTTGAAAGTTAAAATCAATGTGGTAATCTAAGAGTTCCAGTATGATTTTCTAAAGTTGCTAACGACTCTGGATGAACACCAACAATTGAGCATCAAAAGACTTTGATAACAAGTCCCAAATGATTTGACTTGCGTGTATGATTCCAAAATTGAATTGGTCCAGGTGTGGTCAATCTAAGTTGAAGCTGTCTATTCCGGAACCAAATCCAGTAGATTTCCATCTTAGGATTTATCTCTCACAAAAAGCCAAAAACAATTCTTATTTTTATTCTTTAGTTTAATTTTCCAATTTAGTTAGTCGTTTTAGTTTGTTTGGTTGTCGGACTACATCAGGAAAATCAGTAAGGAATCAACTCACAAAAAGGGTCATGTCTGAGATGACCACATGTGTCTTAAAAGTTTAAAACAGTCACGTCTGAGGTGACAAAGTGTTTAAAAGAGTCACGTCTGAGGTGACTAAATTGTTTAAAAGGATCACGTCTGAGGTGATCAAAAGGTTTTCAAGTTAAAATGATCATGTCTGAGATGATCAAATGCTCATAACGTTAATATCAACAATTAAAAGGTTTTAAATGTAAATTGGTAAAAATGGCAGAAAAATTTACTAAGTGTGACCCATTCGCACGATTGGACCATGAGTATGGACCAACCATGCGAATGGCTCCCATTCGCACGAATGGACATGAGATTAAGCCATTCACACGAATGGCTTATCAGAATGACCCATTCGACCGAATGGAAGGGGGCGAATGAGTTAGTCGACCGACTGAGACTCATTCGGTCAATTGAACATGCGAATGAAAGGTACGATTGAGTCATTCGACCGACTGAACCTCAGTCGGTCAACTGCATGCGACTGACTGGGCCAATCGCACGATTGAGTCTCAATCGCCCAAATGAACTGAGCGAATGAGGCCAGTCGGCCGATTGAACTCAGCTTCAGTATTTAAAGGGCACAGTCAATCGCATTTCATTCATCACACCCCAATCGCTCTCAAATCGCACACTATACCGTTACTCTGCCAAAATTTCATTAGACCTTGTTTTCTCATTGCTATTGATTCACTGACTTTCGTTGTTGATTACACAGGTAGTTTGAAGTTCCATCTTACCGAAAACAGAAGGATTTAAACCCTAATTTGGGTTATTCGAATGAAAAACAAGAATCGGACTGAACTTGACCTAATAACCTACTTAAACTATACAAAATGTTAAAATTAAGTTTAATAGGTTATTAGTAACAAGAATGCGAGTCTATTGAACCGGTTATACATGTTAAAACACTTGTTTTGATAAAGATTCGAACAACAGGCGACTGAACTGTGGGACAGGCGACTGGTCGTCCGGATGAACTCCAATCGCACGATTGAATCTTGCGATTGGGTCAATCGGCCGAATGAACCATGCGATTGAGCTCAGTAGGCCGACTGAACCAATCGCAGACTCAGTCAGCAGACTGAACCCAATCGCATGTCTCATTGACCAGAATGAGCTCAGTCGCATGAAAGGACAACCTACTGACTTCAGTCGCATGATTCATTTGCACGAATGAATCAGAATGAATTTCAACATTACACTTAGAACTGAATCTTGATTTATTATGTACTAATGGTTCTGTGTCATGTGTTTCAGGATAATGGCTGATAGATGGTCCATTAATCCAAAGCACAACATCTGTGCTCATTTGGATCATACTACTAGGAACGGGGCCGAGTTCACAGAGATTATAGCTTTCCTAAGACGTTCCCGGATCCATAAGGCTATCTCTACTCCTTGCACACCCTACAGATCACTACACCAGGCATTCTGGGAGAATGCCTCTGTGGATCGCTCTCGTGAGCCCTATAGTATTCGGAGCTCTATTCTGGGTCATGATATCGAGGTCACTGCTGCTAGTATCCAGAGGGTTCTAGAGTTTGGAGATGATACTGATCACCCTACCAGATTACATCCATTGACTGTCCGAGGATGCTTTCTGAGGATCAAGTACGCTGGGGACATAAACTCAGGTGTGCTCAACAAGAGCAACCTGTGCCCCCAGTACAAGTACTTAGCTCATGTGATCCTTAAGTGCGTTGCTTCGAGGTGGGGTGGGTTCGACGACCTATCAGACCAGATCCAAAATGCCTACGTGGCACTGGTGCTGAACCACCCCTTCAGCTTTTCTAGTATGATATTTTCGTACCTGTTGGAGAACATGGAGGCAAAGGGGAAGGAGGGGTTTTGTATGTACCCTAGGTTTTTACAGCTGATCTTCAACGAGAAGCTGCCACATCTTCCCAAAGAGAGTCATGATGCAGTGGCACTGGAGATCATGGATGATACGACTCTAGGTCGGATGAGGGTTTATAGGGGCAAGCAGGTGAAGCCCCAGGTTAAGAGGTTGATTGGCCACCTGGCCAACGAGAGATATGTGGCACCGGGGAGACACAAATGGCGTCATGAGGATAGTGATTCTGATGATGAGAGGTTGCTGCTCCCAGAGCATGACTCTGACGATGATGATAGTGGGGACGCTGGGGACGATATGCCTACTCCAGCGAGAGGCACTGTGTCTGATGTTATACCTCCAGTGTCTGCCCCAGCTGGAGACGTTGCCGAGTCAGCAGGTTTTCATCAGGATTTTGTACCTGGTGCTGAGGAGGAGGAGGAGTCGGATGAGGAGCCCCTAACGCGAACTGTGGGAAGCAAAGTTGTTCCCACAGAACATGGGCTAAGGGTGGTTGGTGAACGCCCTAGAGACTCCGAAGAGACAGTTACAGACCCGAGTTATGCACCTGGGTCAGCTAGCAGGGTTGTATGGGGAGCATCCACCTCAACGGGGACGAGGAGGAAGAGGATGGCTCAGCCCCATAGTAAGAAGAAGAAGAAGCGTCGGTTGACCTTCGTTACCACCATAGCCTCTACTTCTACCACCACCACTACAACTTCCACAGCTATACCATCCACCACCACAGCCACCACATCCACCACAGCTACCACAGCCACCACCATACCTCCCACCACAGTACAGATTCCATCCACCACCATATCCTTTACTCCCACATCACCTCCACCATTTCACAGACCCATCTTTACTACAGCCACCACCACCACCACTTCACACCAAGCAGGACCTTCAGCCCATCCCTCACACACTTATGGATCACCTCTACCTCCAATCCGAGTAGAGGAACAGCTGTCTGCGCTCAACAGGATGGTGATGCGCTTACTTGCTGCAGATAAGGAGAAGGCGGCCCAGATCCGTCAGCTTGCCGACCTGACTGCTGCACAATCTCACCAGATTGCAGAGCAGGCTCGAGTTATAGAGGAGCAGGCCCAACAGATGGCTGCTTAAAGCACTGAGATAGCCCAACTCCAAGCACAGAGTGTCACATCAAGCAAAAGGATTGAGGAGTTGGAGGAGGCAAAGAAGACTATCATGTTGAAGCTGAAAGGATCTAAGGAGGAGCCCCTCAAGATCAAAGAGGGGGATGGAGATGATGGAGATGACGGTGATGATGATGATGAAGATGATGATGAGGATGATGAGGATGATACAGAAGAGGATGAGGAAACTGAAGGGGATAGGACAGAGGAGAAGGACGATGATGATGAAGCAGAAGGAGGGGATGCGGCTGCATCGGCCTCTACTTCAGGTCAAGAGAGGAGGTCGAAGAACAGACAAGACCAATCAGCCTCTACCTCTGCTCCTCCAAGTGACGAGACGATGATACAGGATAAAAGTAAAGACTAGATGTTTATGTATTTATTTACTTTTGTATTTGAATCCTGTATTGAAAATGATGTATTGAATGTTTATATTAAGTTAATGCATTTATGTTTGATTAATTACTAATATTTTATGTGTTGAATGTTTAATCAAACAGATCCAAATTACCAAAGAGATGAGTTTGATGTTGCTCCCCTTCAACAGGTCAAGACTCAGCGAACAATGATTCTTGATCTACAAGGGATCGTTAGGAGGTCAGTGAGTTATACCCCTGAAGAAGGGGAAATAATTCATGACCTATCAAACGAGCAACTCGCAGAGATTTTCAAGCTAAATCCGGATGAGATAGTGAAAGATGCTCCGACATGCGATTCGACTAGTGATGAAGAGCTCAACGATGTTGATGAAGTCGAGATCGAAGATGTCATCGCCGAGGATTACCCTCAGTACGCTGACAATGAGGGTAATGTGGTCCCCAATCTGGGTGAATCCCTCGTCAGCGATACTTTTGAGGTGTTGAACAAGATGGAGCAAGAAACAGAGAAAGCAGAAGGAACAGCCCAAGCCTCAAATGATGATGTCGACATTCGAAAGGCTGAGTGGGCTGCATGTTTTGAAGAAGTTAGAGCCCAACGTGCTGCACCAAAGAAGGATGCCTACACCAAACTATATAGAGTCAAGAAACATCACAAGGTGTCTGGCAGGATTATAGCATGGGCGTATTTTGATGATCTTAATGTTTATGCAGTTAAGAGAGAACAGGGCATAGAGTACTTCAGATTCCCACATGATCTGAAGACTCTACCAGGTTTTGAGCTCAACCAGCTGGCTAAGCTAAAGCTTTTGTATGCTGACCCGAGGAAGATGTCAGGCTGGTTCGAAGCTGCCCTAAAGAAAGAGTACCACACCAGATGGGTTAACTTCAGACCACAACAGCCTACTAGGTATATCAGAAGGTCTGAGGTTGATGCCATTACTAGCAAGCCCAAGATAGTGTTGAAGTGGAGTCCTCCGCGCACAATGTCAAGAATCCCACTCAGGGAAATGCCACAGGACTTCACTCCACACTTTAAGTGGTGGTAGTATGATTGGAGAACAGCTGAAGCGGTCATAGTCCTAAGCAAAGAGGGCCAAATGGATACGATCAGGGTATTCGACCCGATGTGGCTTACTAACTTGTCGGCTAATGATGTCTATACGCTATACAAATGGCCACTGTTCTATGACACGCAAGATATTGTACAAGCCCTCCAGTTCCAGAACGTTATACGACTCTGCTTCGCGTTTGAGATTCACGCGGAAGTCACAAAAGAGGAGAAGTACAAGAAATACAAGGAGGTTATGCAGAAAACAAGAGATTAGAGAGATCTAGGTCCAAGGGGGAGTTTGTTGATGCATGTATGTCCCTAGATCATGATACGAAATGTAATAGATCTTGTTTATCTGATTATGATGTAATATGAAATGATTAATGAAATGATATGGATTGTTTGTGATTTGTAATGTCTAATATTTCATTAATGAGTCGATAGTGAATTGGTTGATTAGGTTTGTGATTGTTTGAATGGTTACACATCAAGTTATATTAATTGAAACATTCAAACTTAACTTAATGAAGTTCTCATGCGAATGACCCATGCGAATGGACCACACGCATGAATAACTTCATACGATTGACTCAGTCGCACGACTGAACCAGGAGACTGGATCAGTCGCATGATTGACACATAAGATTGGCTCAGTCGCACGACTGAATACTCAGTCGTGCGGATGAATCAACCGCATGGTTCAATCGCCCGACTGAACCATACTTATGGTCCAGTCGCCCGAATGAACAATACTAACTGCGGGATCGGGTTTTGTCACTTAACACTTGTGATTCTCTCAAACTCGCTTAGTAACACTCAAATAAGATGAAGCAATGCCTTTAACAAGAGTTGATAATAATATAATAAGTAATCAAAGGAACAAGCAGGAATATATTTTCAAGGTACTTGTATATATTACTTCTTAACTCAAGATTACAAGACACTTACAAGCATGAAACAAGAGTTACAATGAGAAACTATATATACTAGATCCTACAGCCGGTTATACTTGATACAAGCTGGAAACCTATGACTAAAGCATATACTACAATGCTATAGTTAAGGTATCTTAGATAAAGTATTATCTAAGATATGGTAGTCATGACATGTCCATGACTTACCTTTTGTCACCAACTAAAGATGGCAACTGTACTTAACATAAAAAGGTATACAGTAGATTAAAGTATGGTCAACTACATGGCTTTTAAGAAAACGCCATGCAGTATCTTAGAGATTTGCAGCGGAGTGTCAGACAGACCATACTTATGTCTACTGGATAATAGAAGTTTCTTCCGAAGGTTAATTGGCTTCGGAAGAACAAGTTCTTCCGAAGCCACTTATACTTCGGAAGATGCTTCTATGCTTCCGAGGCTTTGAGGACTTCTTTATACTTCGGAAGTTGACTTCAGAACTTTGTATTTAAGTCTTGATCTTCGGAAGTAGCTTCTTTGTCTTCGGAAGTTGGAGTTTTCCTTCGGAAGTGTATTTTACACTTAGACTCGGAAGAGCTCCTTCTTCCTTCGGAAGTTCCACACTTGGCTTCGGAAGTCCTTTGTATGTTGTACTCAAAATCTTCTAAGTGACTTAGTTTTGGTTGCAACAGCCTTTCTAGATCCAACAAACTCCCCCTAGGCTGACGCTACCAAAACTTCACTTATTTCTGCTTCTCAAAGCTTTCAGCACCAGGGACAATAGATATTTGTCTGTCTCTCTGTTCTTCCCGGAAGTAGTGCTGAGAAGCTTGTACAAGTCATTCGTGGATAGGAGATCCAGTCTATCACTTTGAATGACATGTACCCTTTGTTGTGACCCCCTGAAGAGAGTTAGTTGACGGGAGTTATAGTCATACTCCCATCTAACTATGGTCTCAAGTTCAGGACCTTCAACCATTTGAAGAAAGGCTTTGCCTTTGGTTGCTGATCCTTTCCTTTCCTCCTCCTCTCTCAGTTTTAACTCCTCTTCGACCTTGCTTCTGGCAGTAAGCTCGGCCATATGAAGGCTCTCTAGATGATTTCTGATGTGGGCAGCTACATCGGAGTTTGAAGGGTTGGAGAATGGTTTCTCTGCTAACTCAGCAATATCAAATCTGCTTAAGTGTAGCAGAGATAAGGCATTCAGCCTGTTAATCTCACCATTCTCTCTCTCAACAACAAAGTTGTGTGAAGAGTCTTCGAACCTCCACTGGACTATCTTCTTTCTGGGTACAAGAGGTTGTCTTGGTACCCTATCTCCTTTCTTTGTATCCAGTAGAGTCACCAGCTTTCTCCTCAGCTTCTTTTCTTCCTCATTCAATGTATCTGAATTGAGGCCAAGGAGTTTTGCAGCTTGGTCCAAAGTTCCTCTGGGCAGATCAAGAAACTCATCTCTTGTGAGGGAACTTGAGGATCCATCAACATAAGTCAGGTTGACTGAATCCTCCTCACAGGAGATATCGCTCAGAGTTGTGCAGTTGATGAGCTTAGTTTTGATCGCCTTGAATTCCTCTATAGAGAGATGTTTGGAAGGCTGAGGGGATGGTTTGATTGGTTGTTGGGTAGGTTTAGGAGTTTGGGTTCTGGCTAAGGTTTTGGGTTGGATGATGGGTAGTTTAGGTGGTTGAGGTGAAGAGGTTGGTAGGTGTGATGGTGTAGGTTCAGGGGTGAAAGGTTCAGAAGTGGGTTCAGTTTTGATTGGGAAGGGAAAGGGTATAGGTTCAGGTTGAGGTTGGGTTTGGATTTTGGGTTGAGAGGTTGCTTTAAAGGTCATCCCCTGTCCCCTTCTATACATCTCTTTTCTTCTCCCCGCACGAATTCAGCCTTGATGTCACTGACATGTCGTTGGAGAGTCTTCTCAGACATGGGACCCACCTGCCTGCCAGAGAAGCCATGAGCTTTAAGATTATTCTTCATCCAAGCTTTCTCACCTATCTTCTTGGCGGCAGACAGTCCAGCTTCTTCTTCTTTCTTCCTCTTCTCCACCAGCTTCTCCCTTGCAGCTCTCTTTCTCTCCTTCTCCATTTGATCTTGCTCTTTGTTGAAGAGCCATAAGATCGTATCACTATTGTGTGGAGACAACTCCTCTTGAGAGAATCCTCTGGAGAGTAGGAAAGTGATCCTTTCTCTCCTGAGTGCAGATCAGCTTCCCTTTCTTTTCTCTGCCTTTCTTCTTCTAAGGCCAACCTTGCAGCCTCTTCTTTTTGCTGTCTTTGCAGCAAGGTTGCCTTTTCAAGCTCTATCAGCTCCTCTAATGGTAGCAGGAGTACATCTTCCGAAGCAGCCCCTAGACTGACAAGTCTATCTATTACCTCTACCCTTCTTCGATTGTTGACTGCCTCCTGGTTGGCTGCAGCTGCTTTGGTACTTGCAGCTAACAGTTTTCCAGTTGGTAGTCTACCTTTCCTTCTGAGCTTCTCCAACCTTTCTTCTTCCTGAAGCTCTTCCGAAGTCATCTTCCTCTTGCCTTTTATGTCTTCGGAAGTGCTAGACTTTGGGGGTTCTTGGATAGAAGATCCAGGTTGGGTGGTAGAGGTGGGAGCTGGAATTAAAGCAGATGTTAGAGCCAATGGTTGGCTGAGAAAGTCCTCCCTATTAACCTCAGATGCAAGTTCCAGAATTGCATCTGTGACTATTAGATCATCGGAAAGAGAAAATAGTCCTTCCGCAGCAGCAATCTCAGCTTCGGAAGTTTGAGCTTGTTCTTCCGAGGCTTTGAATTGTGCTTCGGAAGTCTGTGAAAATACACCTTCTGTCCCAACTGTTTCACTTGCTGGGCCATCAGTCCTAGTTTCCCCTTCGAAATCAATCTCAGGTTCCACTTGGGCCTTAGGTTGACCAACTTCTCAACAGTGGTAGGAGGTGCATTCAACCTCTGAAGCTCTTGAGCTCCAAAGTAAATCACAGACATATCTGGACTAGGCTGTTCTATGAGGGACTCTAAAAGGAACTTGTTGAAGAACCTATTTAGATCCTGAAGCATCCTTTGATCCACTTGAAAGACAACTGGAGGAGGCTCAGGGAAGATGGCAGCTTGTTGTACTGGATATCTTGAGCTCAAAGAAGTAAGAGCTTGACCTTGGGTTTCCTGTCTTTGGCTTTGTCTCTCAACACTCTCCCCCTTTTTGGTAGCATCATCTTGAGAGGTAGATGAGCTAGAGGAAGAGGTCAAGGAGACCTGAACTGGTACATGCCTAACAGATCTCTCAATCTGTGTCTCAGCTAGTTTGGCCTTGAGACTTTCAATCTCAAGTTGCTGAGTGGCAAGACCTATCCTCTAAAGTCTTAACCTTTGATTCAAGGTTTGAGACTTTAGAAAGTAGGTCTCGAATGGTGAGTTGCATACTTCCCTCATCTTCTTTTGAAGAATCACGGGGAGATGAGGTAACATACCTGGTATGTTCATCCTCACCACCAGATGTGGTTTCTTGGCACCCTGGTTTCCCTTGCACAATGATGTCTCTTTCAGAGGCATCAAAGGGCATGGTTGCCGTAGATTCAGTCTGACTGTCGTTACCACTGTCCTGAGGATCCATTGAGGCTCCTTCAGTAGTGGCAGCTGAATCTACATGAGTCCCCTCCACATCAGTGGGACTCACCTCAGTAGGGCTTTGCTGGTGTGGGCTAGAGATAAGAGGTCTCTCTAGGCTCTGTTGATCCTTGAGAGGGTGTAGTGGATCAACTTCATCGCCTTTAAGAGACATAATCTCTTCACCAGCTCCGGTCAATAGGTCAGTGAAAGAAAAGGAATGAAGACCTAAGGACCCGGGACTTTGATCAATGTCAAAAGGCATTGAGTTGTCCCTTTGTGGCTGCTCAGGGGAGTATAGAGACTCACCCTGAGGGCTATCAGCTGGGGTTTTGGGCTCATGGGTCTGAGACTGAGGAGACTCAAGACCCATATTGAGGTCAATAGTGAAGGATGGGTGGACCTCTGGCTGAGTGGGAGCCCTTTGTTCCACTCTAGCCTTTTTGGTTTGAAGAGGAGGGGCTTGTTCAACCAGAGTAGATTGAACAAGGGTTCGTTTGGTACGTCTCTGGTAGGTGACAGTGATGGGTGGAGAAGGTAGATTTGGGATAGTGAGGGTAGTTGCTGGTGTGGGTTCATCACCTGTGGGGTGAACAGGGATGTCACCAGGAGCCATTGGCTCAATCATACCTGGAAGTAGTGCGGTATCCCTTCCAGTGTAGTTGGTAGACACTCTCTTCAAGACCTTGAAGATGGTCGGCCTCATTTGGGGAGCAGACAGAGCAGCTGCACAGACAAGCTTACCCTGATCTAGCTCGCAGTTGATAATGTGCTGGAGAAATCTAGGATACATAAAGAATGTGTCCCTTTGAATATTTCCCATAAGGTTAGTCAGCACAAACCTTGAATAGTTAAAGCGGAGACTTTGTACCAACCCGTGAACTAAGCACCCGAGTTCATAAGGGATTTGATCCCATCCCCCGGATTTGTTAGATAGACAGTGAAGAACCACATGCAGCAGGAACTTCCACTTGTAGGAGAAGTTGAATTTGTAGACCGTTGACCTGCTTACATCTCCACCGTATCCCATTTGGAGATAAGAGCTATCTAACTCAGATTTGGGGAATTCCATCGGAGCGCCTTCATCATGGAGCTCAAGATGCTCCCTGATGATCTGTTCAGTGATGACCAACTTTTGGCCACAAATGCTTGACCTAATAGCACGAACCCCGTTTAGGGTTTCAATCCGACCATTTGCCCAAAATTCGGACATTTGGTTGGAGTAGATGGTAGGGTTTACGGTCAAGGCAGTGTAGTATGAAGATTGGGCCAAGAAAGAAATGATATCAGAGAAGTCATCATCCCTTGAAGAGTCAAGGAGTGCGACCAGGTTGTCCTGAGGGTTTAAGGCCATTTGAGAAAGATAACAGTAGAATAGTTTTGAGTAAGGTAAATTGGAGAAGAAGAAAGCTTTTAGGGCAGTGAATTGGGTAAAAAGAGTGTAAGTGATTAACCGGAAGTATTTAAATGGGTGAAATGGCGGTTTAAAGGGTGGTTTGGATAAGATGATGTGAGGGTTCAGTGGATGATGTGACAAGGGCGGTAAGGTTAGACCATTTAAATAATCCGACATCATTAACAAAATCTTTACTTTTTACAGTGTGGGGCCCAAAAGATTTCCGTTACACAGTAAAATCTTTCTTCCGAGTATAATGTATTTCCGAAGGTAATGTTCTTCCGAAGGCAAATTTACTTCCGAAGGTAAATTGCTTACTTCCGAGAGTATATGTTGCTTTCAGATGGAGTGTGTTAAGTGCTTCGGAAGTAGATCTGAGGTGAACTCAATCGCTTCTTCCGAGACTTAACACTCTTCAGAGAAGAAAATTATCCTATGAGAAATTTGCTTCGGAAGTTATGCTAGATATCTTCCGAGGGCTAATTTCTCTTCGGAAGAACTTATACTTAGATAAATTTAAGAAAAGATCTTTTGTAACAGGGCTTAGATTGTTTTGACATAAGACTTTACACATTAAAAAGGTTTTCAATTGAGATTAACTAATCAATGTTTATCATCCCAATAGCTATGATGAGATATTTAAATCTCTGTTCATCAAATGCTTTGGTGAACAAATCAGCATATTGTTCATTTGAATCAACTTTGATTAGTTTGATAAGATTTTTCTCATGAATATCTCTAATGAAATGATACCTGATATCAATGTGCTTTGTCTTGAGTGCTTCACTGGATTTTCAGTGATGGATATAGCACTGTTGTTGTCAATGTGGATAGGAGTGCTCATGAAGTTGAATCCATAGTCAATCATCTGGTTTTGAATCCACAGCAGCTGAGCACAGCAACTTGCAGCAGCAATGTATTCAGCTTCAGCAGTTGATGTAGAGAACAGGATTGCTTTTTGCATTGCCATGAGATGATCCTTCCACCAAGAAATTGACATCCACCTGATGTTGATTTCTTGTTGATATTGCAGCCACCATAATCACTATCAGAGTAACCATAGAGATTAAAATCACTATTTCTTGGATACCAGAGACCTAACTTAGGTGCTCCTTTGAGGTATCTGAGGATTCTCTTGACAGCAATTAGGTGAGACACCTTTGGAGCAGCCTGATATCTTGCACGATGCAGTTGCAAACATGATATCAGGTCTACTTGTTGTGAGATACATCAGAGAACCAATGATTGCTCTATACTGATGTTGATCAGTATCCTTCCCCTCAGAATCAGGGCATAAATCATGGTTTCTGGGTATGGGTGTCTTTGCTGCTTTACAATCCTTCATATCAAATCTTTCTAAGATATCATTGACATACTTAGATTGATTGATGAAGAACCCTTCCTTCAATTGCTTTACCTGAATTCCAAGGAAAAAGTCCATTTTTCCCATAGACCTCATCTCGAACTTCTTCTTCATAATGCTCTCAAAGTCTTTGCACATTTGGTCATTTGAGGAACCAAATATGATGTCATCAACATAGACTTGAACAAGCAAAATGTCTTTCCCAGACTTTCTAATGAAGAGAGTCTTATCAATGGTACCTCTAGTATCACCATTCTTCAGGAGAAATTGAGACAATGTCTCATACCACAGCCTAGGTGCTTGGTGCAGCCCATATAGAGCTTTATCCAACTTGCACACATAGTTTGGGTGCTGTGGGTCTTCAAATCCTGGAGGCTGGCATACGTAGACTTCCCTATCTATATCCCCATATAGAAAGGCACACTTGACATCAAGTGGTAGACAGTGAAATTCTTGGATGCAACATAAGCAAGGAAGATCCTAACTGCCTCAAGTCTTGCAACAAGTGCAAAGACATCAGTATAATCGTTTCCTTCCTCTTGAGTGTATCCTTGAACCACCAGTCTTGCCTTGTTCTTGATAATCAAGCCTCTGTCATCTCTTTTGTTCCTGAATACCCATTTGGTGCCTATAGGTACTTGACCAGATGGTAGCGGACATAGGTTCCAAACCTTTTGTCTTTTGAATTGAAGCAGCTCCTCTTGCATTGATTCAACCCAGCTACTATCTTTCAAGGCATCTTCCACCTTCTTAGGTTCCATTTGGGATAAGAAGCATGAGTACAAGCAGACATTCCCATTATGAGTTTGTCCTCTTGTTCTCACACCCTCAGAGACTTCCCCTATGATGTTTTCAGCTGGATGAGTATTGTGAATTCTAAGTCTTGGAATCACCTCCAGTTGCAAAGATAAGTCCAAGTTGGACATATTTTGCTCAGGGGCTTGAATACTTGGTCCAGCTGTTGTTTCAATCTCATTCAATGAGGACTGATTGAATGAAAGAGAAACATCATCATTTCTTTGCTGTGAAGCATCATCAACAGTTGCCTGTTCCTTCAAAATGCTGCTTCCATCAGCTTGGTGTTGTGCAGAATCACCTGAGGAGATTTGAAAATCATCAAGTGAATCCCTTGTTGAAGTTCCACTATCTCTTGAAATGGTTATGCTGTCAGATCTTTCAATAGTGGGAACTTGATTTGATGTAGCTCTTGGAGAACTTGGAGTAGGTCTGGGAAGCTCAAACAATTGATCCTCATCAGAATTGCCTTGGCACCTGTTCCAGCTGAAACATTCTCACAAGATGGTTTAGAATAGTTTGGAAACAATTCTAAATCAAAATATGATCAGGGCCATTCCCCCTAACACAAGGAGTGTGCTCATTAACTACAATGTTGGAAGATTCCTCAAATTGTTGGTTTTTAATATTATAAACCCTGTATGCTTTAGAATAGGAGGAATATCCAACAAAGATAGCATCATCTGACTTTTCAGCAAATTTTGCCAAATTGTCTTTTGTGTTAAGTATGGTACACCTGCTGCCAAAGGACCTTAGAAAGCCAATGAACGGTGGCCTCTTGTTCCATAACTCATAAGGGGTCTTTCAATGTGGCTTTACTACAAGAACTCTGTTCTGCACATAGCATGCAGTGCTGACTGCCTCTGCCCAGAATGTTAGAGGCAGCTTTGAATCAGCTAACATAGTCCGAGCAGCCTCAATAAGTGTCCTATTTCTCCTCTCAGCAACACCAATTTGTTGAGGAGTTCTAGGAGCACTGTATTGTCTGGCAATCCCTTTTGAGTTACAAATAGAGTCAAGAACAAAGTTCTTAAACTCAGTCCCTTGATCACTTCTAATTATTTTAACCTTGTGATCAACTTGATTTTCTATTTTAAGAATAAAAGATTTTAAAGTTTCAGCAGTTTCATCTTTAGTTCTTAAAAAGAATACCCATGTAAATCTAGTAAAATCATCAACTACCACAAGGCAATATGATTTCCTTCCAATGCTCATTATACTTGTGGGACCAAATAGATCCATGTGCAATAAGTGTAATGGAGTGGTGATAGAGTTAACAACTTTGGATTTATGAGAAGACCTGTGTTGTTTCCTTTTCAGGCAAGCAACACAGTTATCTTTACAGAAAAATTCCTTTTTAGGCAAACCATGTACCAAGTTATTTTTAGCCAATTTATTCATTGTCTTAAAATTGACATGACACATTCGTTTATGCCATAGTGTTGACTCATCACCATCAGCTTTGGAAAGAAAGCATGATACTTCTCCCATTGGGGAAGCATTGTTCATATCAAGCTTGTACATATCCCCTCTCCTGGGAGATCTAAGAAGCACCAATTCCTGAGGAATTGTCATCCCAGGTTTGAGGATGATGCACTCATGTTCTGTGAAAAGCATGTGATGCTTTTGCTCACATAATTGAGAAACACTTAACAGGTTGTGTTCAAGTTGTTTGACAAAATTAACTTTGTCAACCTTTAACTTTCCATTGGATATACTCCCTCTGCCGGAAATATATCCTCCGGCCTCACCTCCAAACTGGACAGGACCTCCATCATAATGTTGAAATTGTTGAAGGAGAGATCTGTTCCCTGTCATGTGCCTGGAGCATCCACTATCTACAATCCAAATGTTGTTATTCTTGTCATATGGATGTCCCTGCGCATAAGGTGAGATAATTAGTTTTGATTGGAAACCCAAGCCTTGTTGGTCTTGGGTTCTTCCAATGAGAGTGACATGATTGAACCAAAATTTATGCATGGGGGTTCAATTGATGTCTTTGAATAAGAGGTTTGGGCTACAGCATCTTCCTTGATCTTCCATTCCATCCCTTGGTTGATCATAGAAGATGAGCTTGATGAAGCTTTTGTAGCTTGGCATTCTTTTGAAGCTTCTTTCTTTTCGGAAGAGACCTTCACCACCTTTTCTTCTGAAGTAGTCTTCTTCTGGGATGGTTTCAAGGGGACTCTTTTGTGAGTCTTTGCAGCTTTAAATTCCAAAGCCTTTTTCCTTTCGGAAGAAGAGTGAAGCCTTGCTTCGGAAACAAGTTTTCCCTTTTTCATCACTTGAACCATTTGATATGGTCCAAATGTGAAACCTTCCCTGACTCCTTCTCTTTTAACATTATTTGCATAATGTTTGCTAGCAGGATTGTAGTAACAATCTTTAGCCATGTGGTTTTGCAGACCACACATTATGCATGCAATGTTAACTTTCTCGGAATGAGAGGGTTGCTGTTTCTTGTTCTTTTTCTCCTCATCAGCAACCTTTCCCTTTAACTTCTGATCCTTTGGTAGGATAGGAGTACTGGTACTGTACTCTTTTCCTGAATCAGAAGGTCCAACCACTTGAAATCCTGCTGATATGAATACACCCTTTTGCTTTGGGTCTATCTTCAGTTTGGATTCAGCCACCTTCTTGGCAGTTTTTCTGGCTGCTTTAGCCCTGCTTCTTCTGGCTTTGGTGGTTAGGGTTGATCATCCTTGGCTGGGGAGGGCACAATTACCTGTTCCTTCCCTGTGATGGTCATGGTCTCCATAATTGTATCACTCTTTAACTCTTGAGAAGGTGGGTCAACAGATGGAACCTCTTGCTCTTCAGTACCACACCTTGGTTGTCTTACAGACTCATAAGAGTGTGGTGGAGCAATTTCATTGGTTCCCAACCCACTTTTGTTTTGATAACAAAGTTTGGAGTGAGAGGATGATGCAAGTATGGCTTGGAAGTTTTGCTCGGAAATAGCATACTTCCTGGCTTGAGCCTCAGCAGTGACAAGCTGGGCATGAGCCTCAGTCAATTTGGATATTAAATCCTTGATTTGAGTCTTATAGTTGGTGTTTTCATGTTTTAAGAGGGACACAGTTTTCTCTAACTCCTCAATTTTCTTTTGGTAGTCAGATTCAACCCTTTTAAAGTCAGATTTTAAAACATTTAAAGACTCAATATCAGATTTAATTTCCATATCGTAGTCCTGGTACAATTTAACCTTAGCAATACAAGCAGGGGTACAGAGATGTTCATATACCTTGTTTTCATATGTTCCTGCCATGAGTGCTTGAGCAGGAGTCACATCTTGAACCATAAAGCTCCAGTCAACTTCTTGAGCCATTGCTGCTGTTTCAGTTGACTTTCCGTTGGGCTTTGGTGTAGAAGGATGTGTGGAGGCCTGTGAGGTTCCCGGGTTGGACTTGGGAGCCTTGCATTCCCTTGCAAAATGGCCAAGCTGGTTACAGTTGTAACATTTAGCCTTGCTTTTGTCAAACCCAAACTTGATGGTGATTGGGTTTTGAGGGAATTGCCTTCCAGTTCTCTTAAAGAACTTCTTCGCTCTGTAGGTTAGAAGAGCCATTTGTTGGACAATGTCCACATACTCTATGTTATCTGGACTAAAGCACTCAAGATCATCAAAGCAGAATTGATGATCATTGGAGTGTCCACTCCCCGAGACAAATGCACAGCCCTCCTGAAAGGAGCTTTGCTGAGCTTGATGAGACCTTGGAGTCTCAGTGAATGTGATGTAAGGCCCAGATGAATAAGATGGCTGCTGGGTGTATGACAGGTACTGCTGAGACTGGGAGATACCTGAGCCTTCAGCAACCATTAAAGCGTTGCTAGCAGGAAGGCTCAAGGGTCTGCTTGCTTGGTGACCCTTCTTGCTTTCCATTTCCAAACGGTATCCATCAAGGATCCCATAGAGTTCGGTCATGGTGAGTGTATTCAAATTCTATGTTCTCTTGATAGAGACACAGTAGAATGTCCACTCATTGGGTAGAGCACTCATAAACTTTCTAGTGAGGTCTCTAAGTTCTTGAGTGATTCCCACAGATTGAAGGGAAGAGATAAGATCCATATACCTGAAGTATTGCTGGCTAAAAGTTTCTCCAGCAACATAGGTGAAGTTCTCAAACTGCTGCTTCAGTGAGTCCTTCTTTGAATCATTCGAGCTTGAGTACATTTGAGCAAGACCATCAAAGAGTTCTTTGGCAGACTTACAATGCTCAAACCCCACCATGATGGAGTTTGGGATTGCAGTCATAAGAACAGTCATAGCATTGCTGTCTATGTCAAGCTTCTTTCTGTCTTCATCGGAATAGTCTTCAACGGCCTTCTCGATCATGGCACCGTTTCCACCAGCAACTTTCGGCTTATACGGGCCATTAACGATGGATTGCCACATCTTGCTATCCTGGTATCTGATGAAGCCTTCCATTCTTCTGCTCCAAGACCTGAAGTTTTCTGGGTCGATGATGGGAGCTTTGGTCATCGTTCCCATCTCAACTTCAGATTTGATGAGGGCCATTTTGTGAGGTATAAGGAGGAGTGAAAAACTGGTTGATTAGGATGGTAAGATCTCACAATCAAGAGCCTAAAAAGCTCTGATACCAATTGCAGGATCGGGTTTTGTCACTTAACACTTGTGATTCTCTCAAACTCGCTTAGTAACACTCAAATAAGATGAAGCAATGCCTTTAACAAGAGTTGATAATAATATAATAAGTAATCAAAGGAACAAGCAGGAATATATTTTCAAGGTACTTGTATATATTACTTCTCAACTCAAGATTACAAGACACTTACAAGCATGAAACAAGAGTTACAATGAGAAACTATATATACTAGATCCTACAGCCGGTTATACTTGATACCAGCTGGAAACCTATGACTAAAGCATATACTACAATGCTATAGTTAAGGTATCTTAGATAAAGTATTATCTAAGATATGATAGTCATGACATGTCCATGACTTACCTTTTGTCACCAACTAAAGATGGCAACTGTACTTAACATAAAAAGGTATACAGTAGATTAAAGTATGGTCAACTACATGGCTTTTGAGAAAACGCCATGCAGTATCTCAGAGATTTGCAGCGGAGTGTCAGACAGACCATACTTATGTCTACTGGATAATAGAAGTGTCTTCCGAAGGTTAACTGGCTTCGGAAGAACAAGTTCTTCCGAAGCCACTTATACTTCGGAAGATGCTTCTATGCTTCCGAGGCTTTGAGGACTTCTTTATACTTTGAAAGTTGACTTCAGAACTTTGTCTTTAAGTCTTGATCTTCGGAAGTAGCTTCTTTGTCTTCGGAAGTTGGAGTTTTCCTTCGGAAGTGTATTTTACACTTAGACTTCGGAAGAGCTCCTTCTTCCTTTGGAAGTTCCACACTTGGCTTCGGAAGTCCTTTGTATGTTGTACTCAAAATCTTCTAAGTGACTTAGTTTTGGTTGCAACAGCCTTTCTAGATCCAACACTAACCTATAAATACAACCCAATTCGTGGAAAAACAGAAGCATTCATACCATTACGACTCCAGACGTACCCTAGCCGTCCAGAAGCCTCCCAAATCGTTCTCCAAGTTCACAGAACACATTAGATCGATTCTCAATCGACTTCTAACGTTAGATTCAATTCTTGATTGATTCTTCGTGTGTTCTCACTGAATGGATCGCCAATCAAATAGGATTCCGCACTATTTGATTTGGTTTACACGCTAATCACTAGGTATTTCGTTCAAATACCAGGTCCTAACATATATCAAATCTATTTCCGAAGCTTGAAAAACTTCTTCATTTGAAAGACATTCTATTGGATCTAGAAAGGCTGGTGCAACCAAAACCAAATCACTTAGACTATTTTTGGGTGCAACTAATAAAGGACTTCCGAAGCTAAGTGTGGAACTTCCGAAGGAAATGGAGTTCTTCCGAAGACAAAGTGCAAGATCATCTTCCGAAGGAAAACTCCTACTTCCGAAGACAAGTATTCACTTCTGAAGTTCAAGACTTAGAAGAAAAGATAACAATTCAACTTTCAAAGTATGAAGATATGAAGAAATCCTTAAGCCTCGGAGAAGTAACCTCTTCTGAAGTATAAGTGGCTTCGGAAGAACTTGTTCTTCCAAAGCCAACTAACCTTCAGAAGATACTACTATGAACCAGTAGACATAAGTATGGTCTCTCTGACACTCCGCTGCAGACCTTTGATATACTGCATGGTGTTTTCTCTAAAGCCATATAGTTGACCATACTTTATTCCACTGTTCACCTTTATCAGTTAGTACAGTTGCCAACTTTAGTTGGTGACAAAAGATAAGTCATGGACATGTCATGACTACCATATCTTAGATAATACTTTATCTAAGATACCTTAACTTTAGCATTGTAGTATATGCTTTAGTTATAGGTTTTCAGCTGGTATCAAAGTATATCCGGCTGTACGATCTAGTATATATAGTTTCTTATTGTAACTCATGTAATATGCTTGTAAGAGTCTTGTAATACTTTGAGTTGAGAAGTAATATATACAAGTACCTTGAAAATTATTTCTTTGTGTTCTTTGCTACTTAATATATTATTATCAACTCTTAGAAGAGATTCTACTTCATCTGATCTGAGTGTGTTACAAGTGAGTATTGAGAGAAAACTAAGTGTGTAAGTGACAAAACCCGATCCTGCAATTAGTATCAAAGCTTTTTAGGCTCTTGATTGTGAGATCTTACCATCCAAATCAACCGGTTTTTCACTCCTCCTTACACAACACTCAAAATGGCCATCAACAAGTCTGAAGTAGAGATGGGGACGATGACTAAAGCACCCATCATCACCCCTGAAAACTTCAGATCATGGAGCAGACGCATGGAAGGCTTCATCAGGTATCAAGACAGCAAGATGTGGCAATCTATTGTCAATGGTCCGTACAAACTAAAGGTGGCAGCACCAGGTGGAAAAGGTGCCATGATAGAGAAAGCCATTGAAGACTACTCTCATGAGGACCGGAAGAAGTTGGACATTGACAGCAATGCCATGACTGTTCTAATGACTACAATACCCAACTCCATCATGGTAGGGTTTGAGCATTGCAAGTCAGCTAAGAACTGTTTGATGCACTTGCCTATATGTACTCCAGCTCCAATGACTCCAAGAAGGACTCTCTGATGCAGCAGTTCGAGAACTTCACCTATATTGCTGGAGAGACCCTCAGCCAGCAATACTTCAGGTACATGGACCTTATTTCCTCCCTTCAGTCTGTGGGAATCACCCTTGAACTAAGAGATCTCACAAGAAAGTTGATGAGTGCACTCCATAATGAGTGGACGTTCTACTGTGTTTCCATCAAGAGGACAGAAAATCTGAACACCCTCACCATGACTGAACTTTATGGCATCCTTGATGGATATCGTTTAGAGATGGAGAGCAATAGAGGCCATCACACAAGCAGACCCTTGAGTCTTCCTGCTAACAACGCTTTAATGGTTGCTGAAGGCTCAGAACCCACCCAACCTCAACAGTACCTGACATACACCCAGCAGCCATCCTGTTTTCTGGGCCATACATTACATTTCCTGAGACTCCAAGGTCTTAACAGGCTCAGTAAAGTTCCTTTCAGGACAACTGTGCCTTTGTCTCAGGAAATGGGCACTCTAGTGACTATCAGTACTACTTTGATGATCTAGAGTGTTTCAGTCTAGATGATGAGGAATATGTGGACATAGTCCAACAAATGGCTCTGTTAACCTATAGAGCAAAGAACTTCTTCAAGAGAACTGGAAGGCAATTTCCCCAAAACCCTACCAATAAGAAATTTGAGTTTGACAAGACCCAGGCCAAATGTTACAACTATAGCCAACTTGGTCACATTGCAAGGGAATGCAAGGCTCCCAAGTTGCAGGACCCGTGAAGGGTATGCAATTACAACACAACAACATAATGATGAGAGTTACTTAGAACACTTAACAGATCAATTTGGGAACTGGTTGACTTATGTGAAAGATGCTAAGAACACAAGTAAGAATGAGACAGAACAAGATAGCAAACAACAGTGGTAATTGGTTTTCAAGAATGTTTTATATTGCTTCCCAAGTTCTATTACAAATGTTACAAAGCATACTTATAAAGGTACAAGTACTTGAGATACATATACTACATCCTACAGCCGGCTATACTTTGAAGGCTAGCTGGATACATAAGACTAGACAACAAACAAAATCAAATGTAGAGTCAAAAAGCAGATTGCCTTTTGACTAGTGACTATGACATGCCATAGCTCACATCCTAATATATTACAAAAAGGATAAAAGTACATAAAGTAGAAAGCACAGACTCAAGACCTCAATGTACAGTTACCAAAAGCATTGACCTTTTCACCAACTCATGTAAGTTGGTGACTTTACAGAGTTGCAACGGAAAGGTGGTCCAGCTTTATGGTAAAGTACATCAGATAAAAGAATGTCTCCAAAAGTCTTCGGAAGAAATCTGTCTTCACTCCTTTGCTTCGAAAGACTTTGTGTTTGAAGCTTCGGAAGACTTCACTTTTGGCTTTGGAAGATGTTGGTCTTGGATTCAGAAGATTTTACACTTACTGTATTTGTAGTGCATGGTGTAAAGCTTCCGAATCATTTCTACTTATGTTCTTCAGTGCATGCATACAGAGAGACTTTGGATGTTTTGGCTGCATCAGACTTATAGGAATCCTTACAAACTCCCCCTAAGCTGATGCTACCAAAACATTTGAAGATCTTCAATTGTTGACAGTCCTCATAATGATGATGACCATGCCCTTCTTCATTAGATGGTTAGGATCACTCAGACTCTCATAGTATCTTCTCATCTCAAAGAGATCATGCAGAGGTAGGCTGAATAAGTCTTGCCATGTGTCGACATTTTCACCACCTTGATCTCTGATCACATGCCATCTCTTTGGATTAGTTGTGAAGGTCCAGGATAAGATGGGTCTCTCAGCTGCAAGAGGAGCCACTTGAATCGGAGTTGATTGGGCTGCCTCTTCATGCATTTCCTTAGGTTGATCTGACTCAGCCTGAGGTGTAGAGGTGGATGATTCAGGCTTCTTCTTCTTTTTTGACTTTGGTTTAGAAGCCTTCCTCTTCCTCCTCTTTAAAGACTTTAACTAAGAAGATTGTTCTGCAGCACCTTGTTGATCAGTCTTGTCTTGCTCAGTTGGGTGTTCCTCCCTCACAGGTTCAGAAGGAGAGGGAGTTTGACCCTGCTATGGATCAGAAGATGAAGCTTGCTGAGGCTCAGCAGGAGGTCCAGGTTGTGCTGTCTCAGGTTGTTCAACCTTAACCTCCACTTCAGGTGGAGCTTGACTTGGAGGGGAGTATAAGTCAATTAGCTCTCCACTCTTGATCTTCTTCTTGATTACCCTGATGTGCTCATCCATTGTAGATAAACACATAGGGCCAAGTCTCCTTTCGGAGAATCCATACAGCTTCAAGAAGCTCATCATCCTTTGTCTGTCAGTAGACTTCTTCATGCTCTTTTGGATGGTAGCTCTTGACTTTGCAGCCTCTTCCCTCATCTTTCTCTTTGTTGCCTTTTGTTTTTTGAGTACTTGAAGTTCAAGTTGTTTAAGATACTCAAACTCAATGTACTCAAAGGACAAGGGAAAAAGTGCAGATGCCTGGTAGAGACCTGTGGGCACTCAGGTAGTTGATCATGTTTTGTATATTTGTTTCTTTGTCTACCTGAGGTTCTTGTGTAGCTGACACAGTCTCTTGCACAAGGCTTTCTTGAACTGGGGAGAGAATAGGAACATGCTTGTATAATCTTTTCTGTCTCTTCTCCTCTTTGAATTGGAGAAGTAGCCTTGCATCCTCTGCTTCCTTCATCTCTCTTCACACTTCTATGTCAGCAGTTCATTTAGTTCCTCTAAGGGGAGAGATATAATCTCATCTATGTCATAGTTCCTAGTCTGCAGGTAAGTAATCCTGATTGCCCTCAACTCATCATTTTGAGTGTTTGGTCTGGGGGCAGCCCTGATTGCAGCTTGCATAAAGCCTAAAAACCCAAGGGAACTTTCTCCCCTTAGCTTCATCTTTCTCTCTCTCTCTCTCTCTTCCTCCTCAATCTCCTCAGGAGTTAGAATCCTTTTCCCTTTGTCAACCAAAGACCTTTGTGACACAGGGTGGAGAGAGCTTTGGTCTTCATTGCTTGGTGTAGCATCCAAGCTCTGGCCAGAGAGAGGTTGTGAGACACCTTCACTAGCAGATGTTTCACTGAGGGGATGAATTTCTGAAGTAGTTGCTGGTGTGACAGGGCTCTCAGGCTCTATCACTAGGCCTTCAGCCAAAGTTTTCCCTTTGAAGCTAATCTTAGGGTGTGCCTCAACATCCACTTGACCAATGACATTACCTAATTGCCTTTTTCTCCTTCACAAACTGAACTCTTCAGTAATTCTATCTTGAATCCTTTGTGCCAGCCTGTCAGCTTGTCTAGATTGGCTTGGGATGACAAGTGGCATGTTGATCAGGTCAAGACCTTCATAGTAGTTCAAGGTCTTAAAATTGAACACCTCTTGTTTCCCTTGAACTCTTTGAAGAATGTGGGCTCTTCTATCAACATCATACCTCCACCCAATAATGTAGCTTGAAGTTCCTTGGAGTGGGGATGATAAAGCCCTTGGAATGCCTTCCTCGAAGAGACTCTTAATGAAAGAGTCCATAGTGTCCACATCAATATGAACTTGAGGAAGTTGCTGTGTATGCACAATTGCAAGTGAGGATGGTGAGTCCTCAATGTCCATACTCCCTAAAGAACTCCCAAGTTCTGTGACTGTAATGACTTTCTCCCCCTTTTTGGTAGCATCACCCTTTTCAATAGGTGAGCTAGGAGTTAGGTCAATCACACTCACAGGTTCTCGTGTTCCTGGTTGAGCTCTCCTTAGCTAGTTTTTCCCTGAGATAAGATATCTCAAGTTGCTCATCATTGACCCTGCTATGCAGGGTAGTCACCTAAGATTCAAGGTGACTAACCTTAGAGACTAAATAAGAGCATGTTTTTGACAGTTTTTTCACCTTTAGTCTCAAATTCCCCTCATCTTCATTAGAAGAATCATTGGGGGATGAGATGATCGGACAAAAGTCCTCTCTCTCACCACCAGCTTCAGGTTCTTGCCTGCTGGATTCCTCTGCACATTGACAGCCTTAGATGAAGTGTCAATGGGCTAAGTTTTCATGGTTGAGGTCTTAATGATGTAATCACTTGCAGAAGTGAGAGCCTCTTCCATATGAACCTCCTAAACAGGTTCAGGGAGATCCACCTCAGTGATAGGTGACTGATGTGGGCTAGACAAAGGAGACTCAGGAGTACTATCTCTCTTTGAGTAGGGAAAGAGTAGAGAGACTCATGGTACTCACTGAAACCTAAGTCTTCATCAGTATAAAATGAGAGGTTGGGAATGTGTTGATTTAAATCTAAAGGCTGGGGATGGTAATTGTCCCCAGAAGGTTGATCACTTGAGTGTTGAGACTCAGAGTGAAAGCTTAAGGCAGTTGGGCTTGTGAGCTTAACAGGGTGAGCATGAGGAACCTCACTACTAATTCTTGAAGAGATGGGAGTGGTTTGCTCCTCAGGGGAAGTGGGAGCTCTAGTATCCACTTCCTCCTGTATGGGTGAGTGTATGGGGGTCTGCACAAGCTCAATAGCTTGAGCAGGGGTTCGTTTGGATTTTCTTTGGTAGGTGAGGGTGATTTGTGGTCTTTTTGGTGGTTGGGAGGTAGAAGGTGTGGGTTCAACACTAGCTTGTGTTGCTAGATTGTCACCTTGAGCAATGAGCTCTAACATTTTTGGGACAAGGGCTGTTTCTACCCCTTAGAAGCCTACAGTTAGCTTCTTCATTAATTTAAAAATGTCGGGCTTCATCTGTCCCAATTTAAGAATATTATCTGTTTCCCTCAACCGTGAGCCCAGTTCACAGTTGAGAATGTGTTGAACATATTTAGGAAACATATAATACTCTAAGGAGTCCAAGTTAACAAGCAAATTTGTATAAACAAACTGAGAGTACCTGAACTTGACCCGTTGAACCATTCCATGCACTATGAAAGAGAGATACTCAGGAATATGGTCCCACCCTCCATGCTTGTTTGACAAGCTATGGATAACCACATGAAGCAGGTATTTCCACTGGGAAGAGACCTTCCCTTTCCTGAAGGTCTTTACAGAGAAATCTCCCTCATAGCCCATCTGCTCAAAAGAATGATTGACAACTTCTTTTGGGAAGGACAACCCACCTTCTTCATCATCCAGCTGCAAGTGAGTGTTGATGATGGCCGGAGTGATGAAGATTGTCCTCCCTTGCACTATGGCAGATAGTGCCTTCTCCCCATCCATGATGACCTCTTGGCAGCTCTTCCAGAATTCAAGCAAATGATCCTCAAATAGAGTAGGATCAATGGTTAAGGATGTGAAATAGTTTGATAGAGCCAGGAAACGGCAAACCTCTAAGAAATTTTCATCTTTCTCAGAGTTCAACAGAGCAACCTGGTTGTGTTGCCTGTGAAGTTGCATGGAGAAATCTGGGTTGTTTCTGCGGTTTAGGTTGGCCATTTTGAGATGCTTAAGGGTGAAGGAAGTTGAAGAAAAAAGGCAGTTTGGGAGAATTTAGGTTTAAGGAATAGTGTAATTGAAGAAGATGGTGGCCCAATCTGCGATGCCATAGAAAAGACTTAGAAGTGGAGGCTATGGAAAGAAGACAGGTGACGGTAGATGTTGAGTCCCTTGAACCCATGTCAAGAAAATATGTATCATTCTTTCTCAGCGCCCTCATTAATATTATCTCATCTGGAATATCAATCTCAGATTTTAAAAAGAGACATTAATTGGACTTGAACAAGACCGGGATGTCCTTATCACAAATCTGAGAGACGCTCAACAGATTAAACGCAAGCTCGGGTACATAATTGACTTTCTCTAACGTTAGAGACCCATTATAAACTTCTCCTTGACCGATCATTTTCCCTCCTTTCTTGTCGCCAGCAAATGCGACATATCCTCCATTTATTATTCAATAATTGGTCAGTAAGTCCTTGAGCCCCGTCATATGTCTGGAGCATCCACTATCCACATGCCATACACTGTTGACGACCTTCGTGGATGACTCCTGCAAACATATCAAAGAACAGGTTAACCAGGTGAAATGGGGACCCAAGTTTGAACAACTTTGGGTTTAGGAAGAATAGATTTATTGCAGAAGAAATTATTAACTAATTTTGTCAATCTATTTCCAAATGAATTCCTATTAAACTGTCAATGATGTAGTTCTGGACAATTCTTAACTACATGATCATCTTTACCACACCTAAAACAGTGTGGTTTTAACCTAGGTCTGTTATGTAACGTGGTAGGGATTGGATCAATATGAATTTCCTCATCACATTCAGACAGATTAGAATCTACATAACTGTATGTCTCATACATGTCTCGAGGTCTGTTTTTATTTGAAACGAATAGTTATTTACAAAAAAAGATGAATGGTCATCAGAAGTACATGTAGTACTTGTACCACTTGTACTAGCATCAGATGATGACAATATCCTTTCATTTGATAAAAAAGTATTCATTGGGATAAAATATGGAATAGGATGAGAAAAAAATTTACTTGTTGTTCCTTTTGCTGGAATCATTTACACTATTAACACAATCAGAAACACAAGCATCATCACAATCCACAAAAGTTAAAGATGAAATAGAAACATCACGAGAACATGATGAGATAGAGTCTATTACAAATTCACTAGAAACAAAAACATAATTTAAACTATATTTATGATCTAAAACAGGATGCTAAAACTCAGGTGTACTAAGACTAGTGCATCCAAGCCCGCTAGTCGGTCTATAATCGTAGTCCTCACGAACATGCTTAGGATTCACACCTTCTTAACCTGCAGACATACTGTTAGTATATGTTTTGATCAAATCATTAAAGGATGAGGAACAGGCAAAGGAGAATAGTAGTAAGTACTGGGAGGAGGATAAACCTTAGCATTTTCATATCCCAATCCTGTTTTAATCCTAGCCCCTCGTTGAGATTTACATAGATCATCATGTTTCATTCCCGATATCGTCCATTTATCTAGCTTTGAATAGTAGTAAGAACAGGCAACCCTTTCAGTCAAAATGTTAATCTCAACATTTCTTTCCAAAACAATTCATTTTAAGTGATCATTCTCTTTCAAAGCCTCGTTTAATTTAACAAAATATTTAGATTCATTTATTTTAAGTTCCTCATTAATTCTTTTTAGATATTTCTCATTATCAATTAATAAACGATTAGCTTTATAAACCCCAAATAATCTAATTTTACATGTAGAAGAACACATGTCCTGAATTACCTCATACGGAAGTCCCATCACCACCTTCGTTGCTGCTAAGGCCTTCTCACATTGGCATACCGGAGTACTTGACTTGCTTTCCTCAACAGTGATAGCAACATCATCCTTTTCTTTTCCTTGCTCAGTGGATGGACTTCCTTCCTTCTTCAGTTCTTCAGATTTACCTTCTTTCACCCTCTCATCCTCCTTCCCTTTCTCCTTCACAGACAGCTCAACCTCATCTTTAAGTTCCTTGAATGGATGAAATTCATCAGTTTACCTTCCCCTTTCCTTCAACATTTTCAGCCACCAGTGCTTGATTAATCTCATCTCTCGTCTCTTCAACCTCAGCACTCCAATCAAAATTAGAGATCAAAGCTGTCTCTTTCTTGTGGCTCATATCCTCTTTACTCCCGCTAGATACCAGTCGTGGAACTCCCGAGTTATTAGGATCAGTGACGATTGGCAATAGACATTCACGTTTGAAATGTCCTAACTGTTTGCAATTAAAACACCTCAGCTTAGATTTATCTAATCTTAGTTTGGAGTTAGAGCTTTGACCTCCGAAGTTCTTTCTTCCAGTGCGCTCCATAAATCTCCGAGCTCTAAGTGTCAACATTGCCATTTGCCATTGAATATCAGTTTCTTCAAGATCATCACGGTCCACCTGATACATATCCTCCATCTTTATTCCTTTGCCTTTCAACTCCCTGCCACTAAGGCTTCATAGCTCTGAGCAAACATACCAAAAAGAGCCATTGTCTCGGATGGAACTGAAGCTTCAACATTTGCTTTTGAATTAGCCTGATCTCTCCCAACACTACCACTACCTCCTGAATAATTACCAGTATTCACTCCTCCTTGAGTAGATGTCTGCATATGAGACCTTGTAGCGGAAGACAGTAATGCAGCATTTTGAGTGAAACCAGATGTAGGCATCATGGTCTGGTTAAATTCCCTTCTTTTCATATCCAACTCAAAGGATTTAAGCTTATTAATGATGTCCATCAGCTTGTAATCAGTGAAACCTCTTTCCTGCTTTAGCATTCTCACTTGAAGGCTCCACTAAGGTGGGAGAGAGTCTAGCAAACTGTTTACTTGCTCACTGTTGGAAAGTTTTTCATCGTATTTCTTTAGTGTGCTTGAAACTGTCAAAAAACGATTTGTGAGATCTGTGAGACTCTCATTCTTGTATCCCACAAAGGAGTTGAATTCCTTCTCGGCTTGAATGCTCTTATCCTTCACCAGCTCATCATTATCATCATAGAACCCACATAGAGCATCGAAGAGGGACTTAGCATTTTTATGCTCAGCAAATCGGTTGTAGATGTCTGGTGCGAGGCAGAGAGTTAATGCTCCAAAAGCTTTCTGGTCACGATCTATCTACTTCAGATCCTTCTTAGTGAATGTAGACGAGTCCTTGTTTTGAGATACAACATCACCAACAGCGACAGTTGGTATGTGAGGACCAGAAATGATAGATTCCCATTAATTGTGGTCAGTGTAAAAGAAAAAGGCTTTGAGACATCTCTTCCAATCCTCAAATTATCCCCGTTAATGAGTCTCGGAGGTCTATTGGGAGCTACACTTTCAAGATCAGCAAGAGTGAGGGAAGACATCTTTGACATACTAGTTTCGCTGGGAGGAAAATAGTTTTGCTGATAATTGGTAAATTCGCAGACGGTTTCGCTGAGGAAATCTAGTTTCGCTGAGTTGCTTTAATTTCGCAGGCAATTTCGGCAGCAATTTCGCTAGCCAAATGCCTGAAATTGCTTAGTTTCGCCGACAATTTCGCACAAAACAAGCTTGAACTTTCGTCCAATGGTACTTTCGGCAGCAACTTCGCTTGAAAATCACCCACAAACACTGTTGAACTTTCGTTCAATAAAGCTAGTTTCGCAAGACAGCTGAAAACAACTTCATATAGGATAACACATGTAGTTTCGCAGGAAGAGCAGAACAGTTTCGCTGAATGAATCTCTAATTTTGCTGGATGAAGCTGAAAACCTTTTTCAACACGAAATCAATCAGAAATCATCAAAAACTCAATGGATTTGAGATCTGATGATTCACAGAGCTTCTCCAACCAAAAACAAACAAAATTAAAGCAAATTCCATATCAAATACAATAGAATTTGATCTGAAATTGATGAAAACTTGATATTGAACAAAAACAACCAAAAACTCAACAAATCATGAGCACTAAGGCTCTGATACCATATTGTTGGTCCATTTGATTGATTTGCAGTACAAATGAGTTGTTGAATCGTTCAATATCAAATACAAACAATAGATAACTAAGATGAATAAGATTGAGAACAACCACAAATGAATCAAAGTAAGACAATGATGATTAATATACTGAATAATAACAAAGCACAATGATATTTCTGTGAAATGATTGCTACAAAGGTTACTTGCAACAATGATAAACGATTAGGGTTTTGCAAGATTACCTTACAATAAAAATGATCAAAACTATATATAGCAGTCTTAGTTTCACAGACAGTTTCGCTGGCAGCGAAACTGTTCTGCCGAAACTATAGTTTCACCCGGCAGAAACAACAATTTCGCCGGGTGAACTATAACGGCTGACTATGAGCGAAACTGTAATTTCGCTCATAGTTTCGCTGGACTACAAAACTAAACAAATATATTACATTCAAAAAGTAACTAACATTAAACCTATTACAAAGTAATATAAACATAATCTAAACTAAACTAAGGTGAGTCCAACCTATACTTGATCTTCACAACACAATGAGGAGAGTTACTTAGAACACTTAACAGATCAAATAGGGAACTGGTTGACTTATGTGAAAGATGCTAAGAACACAAGTAAGAATGAAACAGAACAAGATAGCAAACAACACAGGTAATTGGTTTTCAAGAATGCTATATATTGCTTCTCAAGTTCTATTACAAATGGTACAAAGCATACTTAGAAAGTTACAAGTACTTGAGATACATATACTACATCCTACAGTCGGCCATACTTTGAAGGACAGCTGGATACATAAGACTAGACAACAAACAAAATCAAATGTAGAGTCAAAACGCAGATTGCCTTTTGACTAGTGACTATGACATGCCATAGCTCACATCCTAATATATTACAAAAAGGATAAAAGTACATAAAATAGAAAGCACAGACTCAAGACCTCAATGTATAGTTACCAAAAGCATGGATCTTTTCACCAACTCATGTAAGATGGTGACTTTATAGAGTTGCAGCGGAAAGGTGGTCCAGCTTTATGGTAAAGTACATCAGATAAAAGCATGTCTCTAAAAGTCTTCTTAATAAATCTATCTTCATTCTTTGGCTTCGGAAGACTTTGTCTTTGAAGCTTCGAAAGACTTCAATTTTGGCTTCGAAAGATGTTGGTCTTGGCTTTGGAAGATTTTACACTTAGAGTATTTCTAGTGCAAGGTGTAAGAATTCCGAAGCATTTCTACTTATGTTGTTCAGTGCATGCATGCAGAGAGACTTTGGATGTGTTGGCTGCATCAGACTTATAGGAATCCTTACACAAGTCAAATCCGGGAACCCCACAAGCCTCCACACATCCCTCTACACCAAAGGCCACTGGAAAGTCAACTAAGACAGCTGTTATGGCTCAAGAAGTTGACTGGAGCTTTATGGTACATGATGTGACTCCTGCTCAAGCACTCATGGCTGGAACAGATGACAATAAGGTATATGAACATCTCTGTACTCCTACCTGTATTGCTAAGTTATATCAGGACTACAATATGAAGATAAAATCCGATATTGAGTCTTTAAATGTTTTAAAATCTTATTTTAAAAGGGCTGAATCTGACTATCAAAGAAAAATTGAGGAGTTAGAGAAAATTGTGTTCTTATTAAAACATGAACACACAAACTATAAGACTCAAATCAAGGATTTAATATCCAAATTGTCTGAGTCTTAAGCCCAGCTTGTCACAGCTGACGCTCAAGCAAGGAAGTATGCTATTTCTGAGCAAAACTTCCAAACTATTCTTGCATCATCCCTCACTCAAAACTTTGTTACCAAAATAAAGGTGGGTTGAGAACCAATGAAATTGCTTTACCATATTCTTATGAGTCTATAAGACAACCAAGGTATGGTACTGAAGAGCAAAAGGTTCTATCTGCTGACCCACCTTCTCTTGAGTCAAAGAGTGATGCAACCATGGAGACCATCACAGGGAAGAACCAAGTAATCTTACCCACTCATACCAGTGATGATCAACCCTTGACCACCAAAGCCAGAAGTAGCAGAGCTAAGGCAGCCAGAAAAACTACCAAGAAAGTGGCTGAGTCAAAGCTAAAGATAGACCCAAAGCAAAAGGGTGTATTCATCTCAGCCAGATTCCAGGTGGTAGGTAACTCTGATTCAGGAAAGGGGTGTAGTACCAGCACTCCCATCCTACCAAAGGATTATAAGTTAAAGGGAAAGTTTGTTGATGAGGAGAAAAAGAACAAGAAACAACAATCCTCAAGTTCCCAGAAGATTAACATTGCATGCATAATGTGTGTTCTACAAAACCACATGACCAAATATTGTTACTACAATCCTGCTAGCACACATTATGCAAACAATGTTAAAAGAGAAGGAGTCAGGGAAAGTTTCGCATTTGGACCTTATCAAATGATTCAAGAGATGAAAAAGGGAAAGTTTGTTTCCGAAGCAAGGTTGCTTTCGGAAGAAAGTCCTTCTTCCGAAGGGAAAATGGCTTCGGAAGTTAAAGTTGTCAAGACACAAAAGAACAAAAGAGTCCCTTTGAAACCATCCCAGAAGAAGACTACTTCAGAAGAAAAGATGGTGAAGGTTTCTTCCGAAAAGAAAGAAGCTTCGGAAGAATGCCAAGTTGCACAAGCTTCAACAATCTCATCCTCTATGGAATGGAAGATCAAGGAAGATGCTGCAGCCTAAACCTCTTCTTCAAAGACATCCATTGAACCCCCATGCATAAACTTTGGTTCAATTATGTCAATATCATTGGAAGAACCCAAGACCAACAAGGCTTGGGTTTCCAATCAAAACTAACCATCTCATCTTATGTGCAGGGACATCCATTTGACAAGAATAACAATGTATGGATCGTGGATAGTGGATGCTCCAGGCACATGACAGGGAACAAATCTCTCCTACAATAATTCCAGCATTTTGATGGAGGTCTTGTCCAGTTTGGAGGTGTGGCCGGAGGATATATACCTGGTAGAGGAAGTATATCCAACGGAAAATTAAAAGTTGACAAAGTTCACTTTGTCAAACAGCTTAAACACAACCTGTTAAGTGTTTCTCAGTTTTGTGATCAAAAGCATCAAATGCTCTTCACAAAACATGAGTGCATTATCCTCAAACCCGGGATGACAATTCCTCAGGAATTGGTGCTTCTTAGATATCCCAGGAAAGGGGATATGTACAAGCTTGATATGAACAATGCTTCCCCAATGGGTGAAGTGTCATGCTTTCTTTCCAAAGCTGATGGTGATGAGTCAACACTATGGCATAAACGAATATGTCATGTAAATTTTAAAACAATGAATAAATTGGCTAAAAATAAATTGGTACATGGTTTGCCTAAAAAGGAATTTTTCTGCAAAGATAACTGTGTTGCATGCCTAAAAGGAAGCAACACAGGGCATCTCATAAATCCAAAGTTGTTAACTCTATCACCACTCCATTACACTTATTGCACATGGATCTATTTGGTCCCACAAGTATAATGAGCATTGGAAGGAAATCATACTGCCTTGTGACTGTTGATGATTTTACAAGATTTACATGGGTATTCTTTTTAAGAACAAAAGATGAAACTGCTGAAACTTTGAAATCTTTTATTCTTAAAATAGAAAATCAAATTGATCACAAGGTTAAAATAATTAGAAGTGATCAAGGGACTGAGTATAAGAATCAAGTTCTTGACTCATTCTGTAACTCAAAAAGGATTGCCAGACAATATAGTGCTCCTAGAACTCCTCAACAAAATGGTGTTGCTGAGAGGAGGAACATGACACTTATTGAGGCTGTTCGGACCATGTTAGCTAATTCAAAGCTGCGTCTAACATTATGGGCACAGGCAGTCAGCACTGAATGCTATATGAAAACAGGGTTCTTGTAGTTAAGCCACATGGACAAACCCCTTATGAGCTATGGAACAAGAGGCCACCGTTCATTGGCTTTCTAAGGTCCTATGGCAGCAGGTGTACCATACTAAACACAAAAGAAAATTTGGCGAAATTTGCTTAAAAGTCAGATGATGCTATCTTTGTTGGATATTCCTCCAACTCTAAAGCTTATATAGTTTATAACATCAAAAATCAACAATTTGATGAATCTTTCAACATTGTAATTAATGAGCACACTTCTTGTGTTAGGGGGAATGGCCCTGATCATATCTTTGATTTAGAATTGTTTCCAAACTATTCTAAACCGTCTTGTGAGAATGTTTTAGCTGGAACAGGTGCTCAAAGGGATTCTGATAAAGACCTGATGTTTGAGCTTCCCAGGCCTATTCCAAGTTCTCCAAGAGCTGCAACAAACCAAGCTCTCACTATTGGGAGATCTGACAGTATGACTATCTCTAAGGATAGTGGAGCTTCAACCAGTGATTCACCTGTTGACCCTCAAACCTCATCAGGTGACACTGCAAAACACCAAGCTGATGGAAGTAGCATCTTGAAGGAACATGCAACTTTAATGCTGCTTCACAGCCAACAAATGATGATGATGTTTCTCATTCATTCAATCAGTCCTCATTGACTGAGTTTGAAACAACAGCTAGACCAAGTGTTCAGGCTCGTGAGCAAAATCTGTCCAATCTGGATCTATCTTTGCAATTGGAGGTAATTCTTAGACTTAGGATTCACAACACTCATCCAGTTGAAAACATCATAGGGGATATCTCTGAAGGTGTGAGAACAAGAGGACAAACTCACAATGGGAATGTCTGCTTGTACTCATGCTTTTTATCCCTGATGGATCCCAAGAAGGTAGAAGATGCCTTAAAAGATAGTAGCTGGGTTGAATCAATGCAAGAGGAACTGCTTCAATTCAAAAGACAAAAGGTTTGGAACCTATGTCCGCTACCATTTGGTCAAGTACCTATAGGCACAAAATGGGATTTCAAAAACAAGAGAGATGATAAAGGCTTGGTCATCAAGAACAAGGCAAGACTGGTGGTTCAAGGATACATTCAAGAGGAGGGAATCGATTATACTGATGTCTTTGCACCTGTTGCAAGACTTGAGGCAGTTAGGATCTTCCTTGCTTATGTTGCATCCAAGAATTTTGTTGTCTACCAGCTTGATGTCAAGTGTACCTTTCTATATGGGGATATAGATAGGGAAGTCTATGTATGCCAACCTCCAGGATTGAAGACCCATAGCACCCCAACTATGTTTGCAAATTGGATAAAGCTCTATATGGGCTGCACCAAGCATCTAGGCTGTGGTATGAAACATTGTCTCAGTTTCTCCTGAAGAATGGTTACACTAGAGGTACCATTGACAAGACTCTTTTCATAAAGAATTCTGGAAAAGACATCTTGCTCGTTCAAGTCTATGTTAATGACATCATATTTGGTTCCTCAAACAATCAAATTAATGACTTTGAGAGCATTATGAAGAAAAAGTTTGAGATGAGTTCCATGGGAAAAATGGACTTTTTCCTTGGAATTCAGGTGAAGCAAATGAAGGAAGGGTTTTTCATCAATCAATCTAACTATATCAATGACATCTTAGAAAGATTTGATATGAAAGATTGTAAGCCAGCCAAAACACCTATACCCAGAAACCATAATCTCTGTCCTGACTCTGAGGGAGAGGGTACTGATCAACATCAGTACAGGGAAATTATTGATTCTCTGATGTATCTCACAGCGAGTAGACCTGATATCATGTTTGTAACTTGAATTTGTGCAAGATATCAGGGATCTCCAAAGGTGTCTCATCTAGTTGCTGCCAATAGAATCCTTAGATACCTCAAAGGAGCACCTAAATTAGGTCTCTGGTATCCAAGGAACAACAATTTCAATCTCTATGGCTACTCTGACAGTGACTATGGTGGCTGCAATATCAACAAGAAATCAACATCAGGTGGAAGTCAATTTCTTGGTGGAAGGATCATCTCATGGCAATGGAAGAAGCAATCTTGTGTCTCAACATCAACTGCTAAAGCTGAATACATTGCTGCTGGTAGTTGCTATGCTCAGCTGTTGTGGATTCAGTGCAGATGATAGACTACGAATTCAACTTCATGAGCACTCCTATCCACATTGACAACAATAGTGCCATCTCCATTCTTGAAACTCCAGTGAAGCACTCCAAGACAAAGCACATTGATATCAGGTACCATTTCATTAGAGATATTCATGAGAAAATCTGATTAAACTAATCAAAGTTGACTCAAATGAACAATATGCGGACTTGTTCACCAAAACTTTTGATGAACAAAGATTCAAGTATCTCATTATATCTACTGGGATGATAAACATTGATTAGTCTATCTCATTTGAAAACCTTTTTAATATGTAACATCTTGTGTCAAAACAATCTAAGCCCTGTTACAAAAGGTCCTTCTCTGAAAATTTTACTAAGTATAAATTCTTCCAAAGAGGAATTAACCCTCGGAAGATGTTTTACATATCTTCCGAAGCAACATTCCTCCCAGGATAATTTTCTTCTCGGGAGAGTTTTTAGTCTCGGAAGAAGCAATTGACTACATATCAGATCTACTTCCGTAGCTTATAAAACTCTCCAATTGGAAAACAGTTTTTACTCTCGGAAGTAAGAACTTTACCTTCGGAAGTAAAATTGCCTTTGGGAAGAAGATTACCTTCGAAAATGCTTTATACTCAGAAGAAAGACTTTACTGTGTAACGGAAATCCTTTGGGTCCCACTCTGTAAAAAGTAAAGATTTTGTTAATGATGTCGGATTATTTAAATGGACTAAACCTTACCGCCCCTGTCACATCATCCACTGAAACATCCCGTCACCTTATACAAACCTTCTAAACCGCCATTTCACTCATTTAAATAACCCCGACTAATCACTTTCATCTTTTTACCAAATTTACTGCCCTAAAAGCTTTCTTCGTCCCCAATTCACCCAATTTCAAACTCATCTTCCTGCAACTTTCTCAATGGCACTTAACCCTCAGCACAACCAAGTCGCACTCCTTGATTGTTCAAGGGATGCTGACTTCTCTGATATAATTTCCTTTCTTACCCAATCGTCTTATTACACCGCTCTGACTGTTAACCCTACCGTTTACTCAAATCACATGGCTGAATTTTGGGCCAATGGTCAGATTGAAACCCTAAATGGGGTTCGGGTAATAAGGTCGAGCATTTGTGGCCAGGAGTTAGTCATTTCTAAACAACTCATCAGGGAGCATCTGGAGCTTCATGATGACGGCGCTCCTACAGAGTTTCCCAAGACAGATTTGGACAACACCTATATCCAAATGGGATATGGTGGAGATGTAAGCAGGTCTATAGTCCACAAGTTTAACTTCTCTTACAACTAGAAGTTCCCGCTACATGTTGTTCTCCATTGCTTGTCAAACAAGTCTGGGGGATGGGATCAAATCCCATATGAACTAGGGTCCCAAGTTCATGGATAGGTGAAAAGCCTCTGCTTTAATTACTCAAGGTTTATGCTGACTAACCTCATGGGGAACCTCCTGCGGGACGCATTCTTCATGTATCCCAGGTTCCTTCAGCACATAATCAATTGTGAGTTGGACCGGAGTCAGCTTGTTTGTGTAGCTGCTCTAACTGTCCCTCAAATGAGGCCGACCATCTTCAAGATTTTGAAGAGAGTTTCCACGAATTTCACTGGAAGACACACTGCTCTTCTTCCAGGTATGATTGAGCCAATGGCTCCTAGTGACATCCCTGTTAACCCCACAGGTGATGAACCCACACCAGCAACTACCCTCACATTGCCAAATCTACCTTCTCACCCCATCACTATCACATACCAAAGACTCCCTAAACGAACCATTGTTCAATCTTCTCTGATTGAACAAGCTCCTCCTGTTCAATCCAAAAAGACTAGAGTGGAACAATGGGCTCCCACTCAGTCTGAGGTCTCACCATCCTTCACAATTAACCTTAATATGGGTATTGAGTCTCCTCAGTCTCAAACCCATGAGCCCGAAACCCAAACTGTAAACCCTCAGGGTGAGTCTTTATACTCCCCTGAGCAGCCAAAAAGGGACAGCCCCACCATTGGATCAGTGCCAATAGACATTGACCAAGGTCCCGGGTCATTAGGCTTAGTCTCTATTTCCTTTACTGACCTATTAATAGGAACTGATGAAGAGATGATGTCTGTTCAGGGCAATAAAGTTAATCCACAACACCCTCTCAAGGATCAACAGAGCCTAGAGAGACCTCTTATCTCTAGCCCCCATCAGCAAGCCTTTACTGAGGTGAGTCCCACTGATATGGAGGGGACTCATGTAGATTCAGCTGCCACTACTAAAGGAGCCTCAATGGACCTTCAGGACAGTTGTAACATCACTAAGACTGAATCTATGGCAACCATGCCATTTGATGACTCTGAAAGATACATCACTGAGCAAGGGAAATCAGGGTGCCAAGAAACCACATCTGGTGGTGAGGATGAACATACTAGGTATGTTGCCTCATATCCCCATGATTCTTCAAAAGAATATGAGGGAAGACGGCAACTCACTATTCAAGACCTACTTTCTAAAGTCTCAAACCTTGAATCTAAGGTTAGGACTTTAGAGGATAGGTCTGCCACTCAGCAACTTGAGATTGAAAATCGCAAGGCCAAACTAGCTGAGAAACAGATTGAGAGGTCTGCTAGGCATGTACCAATTCAGGTCTCATTGACCTATTCCTCTAGCTCATCAAGCTCTTAAGATGATGCTACCAAAAAAGGGGAGAGTGTTCAGGGACAAAGACAAGAGGAACCATAGAGTCAAGCTCTCACTTCCCTAAGTTCAAGATACCCAATTCAACAAGCTTTCAGTTTTTCCTGAGCCTCCTCCAGTTCTAATTCAAGTGGACCAAAGTATGCTCCAAGATCTCAACAGGTTCTTCAATAAGTACCTGATGGAATCTTTTATTGAACAGCCAAGTCCTGACTTGTCTGTGATTTACTTTGGAGCTCAAGAGCTTCAGAGGCTGAATGCACCTTCTACTATTGTTGAGGGAGTTGGTCAACCTAAGGTCCAAGTGGAACCTGAGATTAATTTCAAAGGGGAAACAAGGACTGATGGCCCAGCAACTGAGATAGTTGGGACAGAGAGTGCATTCTCACAGACTTCCGAAGCACAAGTCAAAGCCTCGGAAGAACAACTTCAATCTTTCGAAGCTGAGATTATAGCTACGGAAGGACTATTCTCTTTATCTGATGATCTAGAAGTCACAGATGTAACTCTAGAACTTTCATCTGAGGTTAGTAGAGAGGATTTTCTCACTCAACCCCTAGCTCAAACATCATCATTGACTCTTTCTCTCATTACCACCACTCAACCTGAACCTTCCATCCAAGAATCCCCAAAGTCTAGCACTTCCGAAGATGTCAAAGGAAATAGGATGATGACTGAGGAAGAGCTTCAAGAGGATGCAACGTTAGAGAAGCTGAAGAGAAAAGGTAGACTTCCAACAAGGAAGTTGCTAGCTGCAAGTAGCAAAGTAGCTGCAGCCAACTAGGAGGCTGTCAACAATAGAAGAAGAGTGGAAATCATTGACAGACTTGTCAAATTAGGAGCTGTGAATGAAGATGTACTCCTGCTACCATTAGAGGAGTTAGCTGAGTTATAAAAGGCAACTTTGCTACAAATTCAGCAAAAGGAAGAAGTAGCAAGGTTAGCCTTAGAGGAAGAGAGAGAGAAGGAGGAAAGAGAAGCTGATTAGCAGCTTAGGAGGGAAAGGATAACTTTCCTAACCTCTAGGGGTTTCTCTTTAGAAGAACTATCTCCATATGATAATGATATGATCTTATGGCTCTTCAACAAAGAGCAAGATCAAATGGAGAAGGAGAGAAAGAAAGCTGCTAAGGAAAAGCTGAGGTTGAAGAAGAAGAAGGACTCGCTGCTGCCAGAAAGATGGGTGAAAAGGCCTGGATGAAAGACTATCTCCGGGCTCATGGCTTCTCTGGCAGGCAGGCAGGTGGGTCCAATGTTTGAGAAAACTCTCCAACGACATGTCAGTGACATAAAGGCTGACATTTGCTCGGGGAAGAGGAAGGAGATGTATAGAAGGGGACAGGGGATGATCTTCAAACCAACCACTCAACCCCAACCTCAAACCCAATCACAACCTGAACCAATTCCGTTTTCATTCCTTATTAAGACTGTACCAACCTCTGAGCCCTACACCCTTGAACCTACATCATCAACCTTACGAACTTCCTCACCTCAACCACCTAAACTACCCATCCTCCAACCCAAAACACTTGCCAGAACCAAAACCCCACAACCTACCCAACAACCTTCCAAACCATCCCCTCAACCTTCCAAACATCACTCCTTAGAGGAGTTCAAGGTAATCAAGACAAGGCTCATCAACTGTACAACCCTGAGCGATATCTCTTGTGAGGAGGAGTCTGTCAAACTGACCTATGTTCAAGGATCCTCATGTTCCCTCACTAGAGATCAATTTCTTGATCTGCCCAGAGGAATATTGGACGAAGCCGCAAAGCTCTTTGGCCTCAACTCAGATTCTTTGAATGAAGAAGAAAAGAAGCTAAGGAGAAGGCAGGTGACTCTACTGGATATAAAGAAAAGAGACAAGGTGCCAAGTCAACCCCTTGTGCCTAGAAAGAGGATTATCCAGTGGAGGTTCGAAGACTCTTCTCACAACTTTGTTATTGAGAGAGAAAGTGGAGAGCTAAGCAGGCTAAATGTCTAATCTCTGCTACACTTAAGCAGATTTGATATTTATGAGTTAGTAGAAAAGCCACTCTCCAACCCCTCCAACTCTGAGGTAGCTGCTCATATCAGAAATCATCTAAGCAGTCTTCATCTGGCCGAGCTGACAGCTAGGACCAAGATTGAAGTAGAGTTGAAACTGAGTAAGGAGAAGGAAAGGAAAGGATCAGCAACCAAAGGCAAAGCCTTTCTTCAAATGGTTGAGGGTCCTGAACTTAAATCCATAGTTAGATGGGAGTATGACTATAACTCCCGTCAACTAACTCTCTTTAGGGGGCCACAAAAAAGGGTACATGTCATTCAGAGTGATAGACTTGATCTCCTATCCACTAATGACTTGTACAAACTTCTCAGCACCACTTCAGGGAAGAACAAGGAAACAGACAAGCATCTTCTTTTCCTGGTGCTGAAGGTTTTGAGAAGTAGAAACAAGTGAGGTTTTGGTAGCATCAACCTAGACGGAGTTTTTTGGACTAGAAAGGCTGGTGCAACCAAAACCAAATCACTTAGACTATTTTTGGTGCAACTAATAAAGGACTTCTGAAGCTAAGTGTGGAACTTCCGAAGGAAATGGAGTTCTTCCGAAGACAAAGTGCAAGATCATCTTCCGAAGGAAAACTCCAACTTCCAAAGACAACGTATTCACTTCCGAAGTTCAAGACTTAGAAGAAAAGATAAGAAGTCAACTTCCGAAGTATGAAGATATGAAGAAGTCCTCAAGCCTCGGAAGAAGTAGCCTCTTCCGAAGTATAAGTGGCTTCGGAAGAACTTGTTCTTCCAAAGCCAACTAACCTTCGGAAGATACTACTATGAACCAGTGGACATAAGTATGGTCTCTCTGACACTCCGCTGCAAACCTCTGATATACTGCTTGGCGTTTTCTTAAAATCTATGTAGTTGACCATACTTTATTCCACTGTTCACCTTTATCAGTTAGTACAGTTGCCAACTTTAGTTGGTGACAAAAGGTAAGTCATGGACATGCCATGACTACCATATCTTAGATAATACTTTATCTAAGATACCTTAACTTTAGCATTGTAGTATATGCTTTAGTTATAGGTTTACAGCTGGTATCAAAGTATATCCGGATGTAGGATCTAGTATATATAGTTTCTCATTGTAACTCATGTAATATGCTTGTAAGAGTCTTGTAATACTTTGAGTTGAGAAGTAATATATACAAGTACCTTTAAAATTATTTCTTTGTGTTCTTTGCTACTTAATATATTATTATCAATTCTTAGAGAGATTCTACTTCATCTGATCCGAGTGTGTTACAAGTGAGTATTGAGAGAAAAAACTAAGTGTTTAAGTGACAAAACCTGATCTTGCACCTTCTTAATCTCAGAAGTAAATTTCTCTTAGGATACAATTTACCTTCGAAAGTAAGTTTGGCTTCTTAAGAAGTGAAGATCATGCATAGGTTGGACTCACCTTAGATTAGAATGTTTATTTTTGCTTGTAATAGGTCTTATGTTAGTTTCCTTTTGTATGTAATTAGCTTTATGTAGTTTTGCAGTCCAGTAAAGCTGTGAGGGAAAGTATAGTTTCGCTCATAGTCAGCTGTTTAGTTCGCTCGACGAAACTGTTGTTTCTGCCCAGCGAAACTACAGTTTCGGCAGAACAGTTTCGCTGACAGCGAAACTGTCTATGAAACTAAGACTGCTATATATAGTTATGATCATTTTCATTGTGGTTAAGCTTGCAAAAACCTTAATCGTTTATTCCTGTTGCAAGTATGTATTGTAAGCAGTAATTTCACAAATATCATTGTGCTTTGGTATTATTGATTATATTGATCTTCATTGCTTTATTTTGAATCATTTGTGGTTGATCTCAATCTTCATCATCTTTGTTTCTCATTGTGTGCATTTGATAGTGAACAATCCAACATCTCATTTGTACTGCAAATTGATCAAATGGACCAACAATATGGTATCAGAGCCTTAGTGCTCATGATTTCTTGAATTTTTGGTTTTTTTTGTTCAATATCAAGTTTTCATCAATTTCAGTTCAAATTAGTGTGTATTTGACATGGAATTTGATTGAGTTTTGCTGGTTATTGGTTGGGGAAGCTATGTTAATCGTCAGATCTCAAATCCATTGAGTTTTTGATGATTTCAAATTGATTTTGTGTTGAAAAAGGGTCAAGCTTTGTCCAGCGAAATTAGTTGTTCATTCAGCGAAACTAGAGATTCTTTCTGTGAAACTATTGGTGTTATCACTATTGAGATTGTTTCTTGTAGTTCTGCGAAACTAGTCTCTTTGAACGAAAGTTCATCAGTGCTTGTGAGGGTTTAACAAGTGAAATTGCTGCCGAAAGTAATTTTGAACGAAAGTTCAAGCTTGTTTCGTGCGAATTTATCGGTGAAACTAAGCTATTTTTGACATTCAGCTAGCGAAACTGTTGCCGAATTTGTCAGCAAAATTACAACAACTCAGTGAAACTAGCTTTCTCAGCGAAATTGTCTGTGAATTTACCTTAAGTGTTCATTTTCAGCGAAATTGTTTCTTCTCTTGCCGAAATTACATCATTCCTAATGAAAATACCATGTCAAAGTTAACCTCACTCACTCTTGCCGATCTTGAAAGTGTTGATCCCAATAGGCCACCGAGACTTATTAACGGGGCTAATTTCGAGGATTGGAAGAGATGTCTCAAAGTTTTCTTCTTTTACACTGACCACAACCAATGAGAATCGATTATTTCTGGTCCTCACATACAAATTGTCACTGTTGGTGATGTTGTCTCTCAAATTAAGGACTCGTCTACTTTTACTGAAAAGGATCTGAAGCTGATCGATCATGACCAGAAAGATTTTGGTGCATTAACTCTATGTCTGGCACCAGACATCTACAATCGATTTGCGGAGCATAAAAATGCTAAGTCCCTTTACGATGCCCTATGTGAGTTCTATGATGGTAATGATGATCTGGTGAAGGATAAGAGCATTCAAGCAGAGAAGGAATTCAATTCCTTTGTAGGATACAAGATTGAGAGTCTCACAGATCTCACAAATCCTTTTTGACAGTTTCAAGCACCTTAAAGAAATACGATGAAAAACTTTCCAACTGTGAACAAGTAAACAGGCTACTAGACTCTCTCCCACCTCAGTGGAGTCTTCGGGGGAGAATGCTAAAGCAAGAAAGAGGTTCACAGATTACAAGCTGATGGGTATTATCAATAAGCTTAAATCCTTTGAGTTGGACATGAAGAGACTGGAATTTAACCAAACCATGATGCCTACATCTGGTTTTACTCAAAATGCTGCTTTACTATCATCCGCTGTAAGCTCTCAAATGCAGACTTCAATTCAAGGAGGAGTTAATACAAGTAAGTTTTCAGGAGGAAATGTTAGTGTGGGGAGAGATCAGGCTAATACTAAGGAAAATGTTGAAACTTCAGTTCCATCAGAAACAATGGCTCTTTTTGGAATGTTTGTTCAAAGCTATGAAGCACTTGTGGCTGGAGAGTTTAAAGGGAAAGAAATGACAATGGAGGATATGTATTAAGTGGATCCTGATAATCTAGAAGAAACTGACACTCAGTGGCAAATGGCAATGTTGACTCTTAGAGCTCGGAGATTTATGGAGCGCACTGGGCGTAAGAACTTCGGAGGCCAAAGCTCTAATTCAAAACTTGGTTTTGATAAGTCTAAACTGAGATGCTTCAATTGTAAATAATTGGGACATTTTAAACGTGAATGTCCATCACCAATTGTCACTGATTCCAGTAACTCAGGAGTTCCACGATTAACCACCGAAAGGGAAAAGGAAGATGTGAATAAAAAAAGAGACTGCCTTGATTTCTAACTTTGATTGGAGTACAAAGGTTGAAGAGACAAGGACTGAGATTAATCATGCATTGGTGGCTGAGATTGTTAAAGGGAAGGGGAAGGCAGATTGTGAAGATGAATTTGATCCATTTAAGAAATTCAAAGATGAGGCTGAGTGGTCTGTGAAAGAGAAAGAAAAGAAGGATGAGAGGAGGAGAGAAGGTATATCGAAGGACTAAAGAAAAAAGAGAGTCCATCCACTGAGCAAGGAAAAGAATATGATGATGCTACTATCACTGTTGAGGAAAGCAAGTCAAGTACTCCGGTGTGCCAATGTGAAAAGGCATTAGCAGCAGAAAAGGTGGTGATGGGACTTCCATATGAGGTAATTCAGGATATGTGCTCTTCTGTTTGTAAAATTAGATTATTTAGGATTTATAAAGCTAATCAGTTATTAATTGATAATGAGAAACATTTAAAAAGAATTAATGAAGAACTTAAAATCAATGAATCAAAATATTGTGTTAAACTAAACGAGGCCTTGAAAGAAAATGATCACTTAAAACGAATTGGTTTGGAAAGAAATGTTGAGATTAATACTTTGACTGAAAGAGTTGCCCTTGCTAAATTTGAAACAAGCAAACTTCAGTCAAAGTTAGACAAATGGACCATATCTGGAATGAAACATGATGATTTATGTAAATCTCAACAGGGAGCTAGGATTAAAACGGGATTGGGATATGAAAATGTTAAGGTTTATCCTCCACCTAGTACATACTATTATTCTCCTATGTTTATTCCCCATCCTTCTAACGATTTGATCAAACCAGATACTAACAATACGTCTGCAGGTTTAGAGGGTGTTAATCCTAAGCATGTTCGTGAGGACTACGACTATGGACCAACTAGTGGGCTTGGATGCACTAGTATTAGTACACCTGATTTTCAGCGTTCTGTTTTAGATCATAAATCTAGTTTGAATTTTGTTTTTGTTTCAAGTGAACCTGTAACAGATACTGTCTCATCATGTTCTCACGATGTTTCTATTTCATCTTTAAATTCTGTACAATGTGATGATGTTTCTTGTTCTGATTATGTTAATGGTGCAACTGATCTCACTACAAAGAATAACAAGAAACATAAAACAATTTGTTTTGACAAATTCTTTTCTCATCCAATTCCATCTTTTACTCCAACGAATATTTCTTTATCAAATGACAGAGCAGCAACTTCATCTGAAGCTAGCACAAGTGGTACTAGTACTACTTGTACTTCGGATAATCATTCATCTACTTCTGTAAATAATAATTCTTGTTCATATAAATATAGACCTCGTGACATGTATGAGACATATAGTGACATTGATTCTAATGTGTTTGAATGTGATGAGGAAATTCACATTGATCACATTCCTATCTCATTACATAATAGACCTAGACACAAACCATACTGTTTCAGGTGTGGCCAAGAGGATCATTTAGTCAAGAATTGTCCTACCCTACATCATGGTCATGCTAATAGGAATTTTTAGGAAATAAATTAACAAAATTAGTTAATAATTTCTGTTGTAATAAATCTGTCTCTCCTAAAGCCAAAATTGTTCAAACTTGGATTCCTATCTCACCTGGTTAATCTGTTCTTTATATGGTTGCAGGAGTCATCCACTAAAGTTGTAAACAGTGTATGGCATGTGGATAGTGGATGCTCCAGACATATGACGGGCCTGAAAGATTTGTTGGCCAATTATCGAATTATAAACGGAGGTTATGTAGCTTTTGCTGGTGACAAAAAAGGTGGAAAGATGATTGGTCAAGGAGAAGTATCCAATGGTTCTTTAACTTTGGAGAAAGTTAACTATGTCCCTGAGCTGGCTTTTAATCTCTTGAGTGTCTCACAAATTTGCGATAAAGACATTCCGGTCTTGTTTAAATCCGATGAATGTCTATTTTTAAAATCTGAGATTAGTGTTCCAGATAATTTGGTACTTATGCGTGCTCCACGAAAGCAGGATACATATCTTCTTGACATGGGTTCAAGGGATTCAACATCTACCGTTACTTGTCTTCTTTCCAAAGCCTCCACTTCTGAGTCTTCTTTATGGCACCGCAGATTGGGTCACGTTAATTTTAAAAATATAAACAAATTGGTTAAAAACAATCTCGTTAGGGGACTACCTTTAAAAGATTTTTTTGTGGTCGAAAAATGTATGGCCTGTGCCAAGGGTAAACAACATAAGAAACCACACAAGCCAAAACTTGACAATAGCATATCTAATCCCCTCGAGTTGTTACACACCGATTTGTTTGGCCCAATCAGTGTTAAATCAATTGCTAAAAAATCTTTTCTGGTCTTGTTGTAACAGATGATTTTTCAAGGTATTCTTGGGTGAGATTTCTTGCTCACAAAGGAAAGGCTGCTGAGGAACTGCAGAAGCTAATTATCTCAATCAAATCTAAAAGCAAGAGAAAAGTTATGGCAATCAGAAGTGACAACGATACCGAATTTTGAAATCAGTTCTTTGATTCGTTCTGTGCTGCTAAGGAAATTTTAAGACAATTCAGTGCTGCAAGGACCCCTCAACAGAACGGAGTAGGTGAACGATAGAATCGCACCCATATTGAAGTCGCTCGTACGATGCTGATTGAGTCTTCCCTTCCCATTATCTTTTGGGCGGAGGCGGTAAACTATGCTTCATACGTTCTAAACAGGGTGTGGATTGTCAAGGAGAAAATGAAAACTCCTTATGAACTTTTTCATAAGAGAAAACCTTTAATTGACTTCTTTCGACCATTCGGTTGCTCCTGCACTCTATTGAACACTCAATCTCAGAAGACAAAATTCGGTGCCGTGTCTGATGAGTGTTACTTCGTCGGATATTCTTCATCTCAGAAGGCTTATCGGGTGTATAACAAGAGAACACGTATTATTCAAGAGTCGTTCTATCTTGATTGGCAGGAATCTAATTCATCCGATGTTCGATCTGAACCAGCATGGTTCTTTGACTCAAATACGGTGTTTAATTCCTTTAATCTTCCTATCTTTGATGATGATGCATCTATCTCCAAAGTTCAAACAAATATCATTCCTCCAACTCCATTACCTGTCATTCCTCAAGACCATTCCACCTCATCTGCTAATGATGTCAGGTCAGTTGATATTACATCATCTTCTTCATCATGTGATCTTTCACCTCCACCTGTTTCTGAATCCCTTCCTGCATCACCAATATCTATCTCATCATAGCAAGTACCATCCCTTTCACCTTCATCTACCCATCCATAATCTATCAGCCCACCTTCTCCAAACATCCTACCTATACCCACTGATTTCAAAACCTTGAAAGATCATCCTCATGATAACATCATTGGATCCATCACCGATGGAGTACGGACACAGAGTCAATCTTGTTTGATTAACATTTGTCTCTTATCTTGTTTTATATCCCAAATCGTTCCGAAAAACGTTCATGCAGCTCTCCAGGACCCTTGTTGGGTAGAATCAATGCAATTAGAGCTATAACAATTCAGAAAGCTCATAGTGTTGACTCTGGTTGATCTTCCACCAAACAAATGCCCAATTGGCACGAAATGGGTTTTTAAGAACAAACCCGATGACCGTGGCATTGTGGTGCGGAACAAATCAAGATTGGTGGTGCAAGGATTTGCTCAAGAAGAAGGGATTGACTATACCTAAGTTTTTGCTCCTGTCGCCCATCTTGAATCCATAGGAATTTTTCTAGCTCATGCCGCTCATAAACAGTTCAAAGTCTATCAGATGGACGTCAAATGTGCCTTCCTGTACGGAGACATTCACAAGGAGATATACGTGTGTCAACCCCCTGGTTTTAAGGATCCCGATTTTCCTGACAAAGTTTATAAACTTGACAAGTCTCTTTATGGTCTTCATCAGGCCCCTCGAATCTGGTAATCTCTTAAGCAATGGATTCCCTCGTGGCACCATCGATATGACTTTATCAAGAAGGAAGTGGATGGTGAGATGCTAATCGTGCAAGTCTATGTCAATGGTATTATCTTTGGCTCAACCAATCCAAAATTATGTCGTGATTTTGAGGAGGTAATGCATGGTTGTTTTGAAATGAGCATGATGGGGGAGATGTGCTTTTTCCTTGGGCTTCAAGTCGAACAAAAGCCAGAAGGAATTCTCATTCATCAAGAAAAGTACATTAAAGAGATGCTGAAAAAATTCAAAATGGATGATGCTTCACCTGAAATGACTCCATTTACTGCTCAAACTTGTCTCACTCCTGACAAGAACGGGAAACCTATTGATCCTCATCTCTACAGATCTATGATCAGTTCCCTTATGTATCTGACAGCAAGTCGTCCCGACATTACCTTTGCTGTCGGATATTATGCTCGATACCAATCTGCTCCGAAAGAGTCTCATGAAAAAGCAGTAAAACGAATCTTTCGTTATATTAAAGGCTTTTCTCGTTTGGGTCTTTGGTATCCTTATGGTGGGAATTTTGATTTGCATGCATATTCTGACAGTGATCCTAATGGTTGCAGGTTAAACAGAAAATTAGTGACTAGAGGATGTCAATACCTAGGAAATTGTCTGGTCTCATGGCAAAGCAAGAAACAAACCATTGTTTCCCTCTCTATAGGGGAAGCAGAATACATTGCTGCCTCTAGTTGTTGTTGACAAGTTCTTTGGATACAACACCAGATGATTGACTATGGAATCAATTTTCTCCATACATTGTTGTTCTGGGACAACGAAGCCGCCATCGGGATCGCCAAGAATCCTATTCATCATTCCGGAACCAAGGAACCAAGCACATTGAGACACGGATTCATGCAATTCGTGATGCTCAGGAAAAGGGTTTCATTGATATTATTCCTATTGACACCAAAAACCAAAAAGCAGATCTTTTTACAAAAACATTTGATAAGCCTCGTTTTTATGAATTGATCTCTATGTTAGGTCTAATATCTTTTTAAAACTCTTTTTCTTAAATAATAATAGTAAAATAAAATAATATATATATATATATATATATATATATATATATATATATATATATATATATATATATATATATATATATATATAATTATATATAATAATAATAAAAAATTTCGACATCTTTCTTAGGTGTAGAAATTTAGGGGGAGAGTAAGTAATTATATATATATATATATATATGTATATATATATATATATATATATATATATGTATATATATATATATATGTATATATATCTCTCTGTCTCTCTCTCTCTCTCTGTATCTCTCTATATCTCTGTCTATCTATCTCTCTGTCTCTCTCTCTCTCTCTGTCTCTCTCCCCTCTCTCTCTCTCTGTCTCTCTCTCTCTCTCTGTCTCTGTCTCTCTCTCTCTCTCTCTCTCTCTCTCTCTCTCTCTCTCTCTCTCTCTCTGTCTCTCTCTCTCTCTCTCTCCTCCTCTCTCTCTCTCTCTCTCTCGGTCTCTCTCTCTCTCTCTCTCTCTCCTCTCTCTCTCTCTGTCTCTCTCTCTCTGTCTCTCTCTCTCTCTCTGTCTCTCTCTCTCTCTCTCCCTCTCTCTCTCTCTCTCTCTCTCTCTCTCTCTCTCTCTCTCTCCCTCTCTCTCTCTCCTCTCTCTCTCTCTCTCTCCCTCTGTCTCTCTCTCTCTCTCTCTCTCTCTCTGTCTCTCTCTCTCTCTCTCTCTCTCTCTCTCTCTCTCTCTCTCTCTCTCTCTCTCTCTCTCTCTGTCTCTCTCTCTCTGTCTCTCTCTCTCTCTCTCTCTCTCTGTCTCTATCTCTCTCCTTCCCTTTTTATAAATAAAATTTTTGGGAACTTGAGTCGAGATGACAAGAAATGATTGTATATTTTCTGGATATGCTTGTTTGTGCATGACTGGCGTTTAAAATGAGAAATGATAGTAACTGATGTTGCTCTCTGATTTACATCTTATTTTTAATTACAAATTATAAAAAAACAAACAGATTCTTTAATGATATGCTTTGTAAACTCAGCCTGAAGAATAAAGTAGACAACAGCATAATGATTTAAAGTAAAATATATGCTTAAGGATGTCTGGATTTACGCAATCATTTTGGCCTGCACGAAAACTAAGTCCCGACAAAAATTGGATTGAGAATTGATCTTTCACCCATCATGATACAAATCATATAAGCCTTATATTTGAGCCATGATTGGTGTATTTATGTGTCTTATGTTTGTTTTAATCTCCTCTGCTGTACGAAAGTACTGACCTAGAGTGATGATCTCCTCTACTGTACGATAGTACTGACCTGGATCTCTCATCGGCACCTGATTAAATGGTCATCTCCTTTGTTATACGTGAGTATAGACCTGGAGCTCTCACAATTTTGGTCTAAGTAGTGTCAAATCATCTGAATGATGAATTCCTCACAGAATGCAATATTCTGTTGATTATCACTTACACACTAATGCACAAGCCTTGTTCTATAAAGATCGTAACAAAATTTAAGAAATCCTGAGGTTGGGTGAGGGTTTTTGCCAAATGATTGTGGGGTCCTAGCATTCTGAAGCATTTAATCAAACCTTAACGAATCATCTTCTGCTTGTTGAGAAAGATAGGGCATGGGTTTAAGTGGACAAACATATCAGCAATCGTTATTGACATGTTTGAGAATTTCAAGTTCATTCAAAGTCCGTGATTAGAAACAGTTATCAGTGTGATCTCATTGCTTGTCGATGATTAAATTCATCTTTGTGCTAAAGTATATCCTGAGGATGTGATCTCATGATTGATTCAGTTCTTGGGTTTAAAAAATATAAAATAATAATTACAATAATATTTCTAAGATTTTAAAGTTCAGCGAAATTACACTTTCGCAAACAATTTCACCGGCGAAATTGCAGTTTCGCTCCGGACTCTCATTCTATGCCAAAGTCATTTCGACCTGAGTTTCGCCAGGCGAAATTAGATCGTCGCCTACCGAAATTGTAGTTTTATTCAGCGAAACTCTAGTTTCGCTGCCTACGAAACTATTTGCTATTTAACTAATTTTGCGAAATTTCTTCCTCATTTTCGCACAATCGATCATTTATCTTTCTAGGGTTGTTCCGTGAACTCCAAAGGCGATTTTGACATTTTCGTGATTTTGTTATCGATTGACCGTTGTTTATTGTTCGCAAGTGAGTTTCGAACTCAGGACCATCTCTTTATCTCGTTAAATCTACATCGTTGTGAGTCTATTCGATCGAGACTCTTTAGTACCTTTGTTGTTCTTCCAGCGAAATTACCAATAGTCTAGCAAAACTGAACGAAAGTTCTTGAGTTCTCAGCGAAACTGTGAGGTTATGCTGTCTGAGTGAACTTAACAGTTTCGCTGACTAATTTTCAGTTTCATTGTGCCGAAACTATTGTTTCGGCTTGTCGAATCTACCGCACTGTCTTGGCGAAACTAATGTGCTCTTGCTGGCGAAACTATACTTCCGCCTGCCAAAACTAAATATCATCCTGCGAAACTATAGTTTCGGCCAGCGAATTTAATTTAATTATTGTTTATCCTTTATTCTTTTCTTATTTTTTTATTTTAGTACTTAATACTTTATTCTAATGTATTTCATTTGTATTTCAGGTATAAATGGAAAATCTAAAATTTGATGAGAGAAATAACATCACAGCCATTTTGGATGATACACATCCTAAAGCAGTAGGATTTAGAGACTGTATTCGCTGGCTGCAAAGATCCCCTATCGCTTATGCTATCTCCCATTCTACTATCACCTATGATCTACAAATCAGAGACTTTTGGAGATCAGCTGAGTATGATACGAGAGGGAACACTCAAAGGATCAGTGCTAAAGTTTTAGAGAATGATGTGTGTATTACAGCTGAGACAGTTTCAAGGATCCCAAGATTAGAAGAAGATTCAGGAGAGGAAGTTGCTATGTCAGATGCTGAGGTGTTTGCAGCTTTTAGAAGTATGGGATATGAGGGGCCAGCCTTTGGCACCCGAAAAGAGATCAAGAAGTCCTTTCTCTCAAAGGAATGGTGATTCATCGCCCACGTCCTTATTTGATCACCGTAAAGGTGGATCAGATGGGCTGAACATAGACTGGGCTAAAGCTATGGTGCTATGCTGTAGAGGTGAAAAGGCAAACATTGTGAGGCTGATATTTGCATGTATGGCAGAGAATGTAATGGCACTGAAGAAGGACAAGTGGCTTCTGTATCCTAGATTTCTTCAGATGATCTTTGATGATCTTATTCCAAATCTGCCAAGACATGGGGAGGTCAAAAGGTTGGTGCAGATGAACCCACGTATTTTTGAAGACTGTTGTGCCATCCGACATGATTTTAGCGGGAAGATCACCCATTTATGGGACAACATGGACCCACCTGAAAGATGGAACTATATTAGAAGGGTGGACGAGTCGGAGAATAAGAGAGCTGAAGAAACTAGAGCACAACAGAGTGATGTGGCTAAGAAAAGAAAGAGATATGCAAAAGAAAAGGATTATGATTTCGAAGATGAAGTGAATGAAAGGGCTGAGGAGATAAGGGTTGAGAAAGAAAGAAGGTCGAAAAAGAAAGCTGATATAGGAGAGTCTGAAAGGAGAACCAAACAAAGACATCAAGCATTTACTAAAACTCCAAGGAGGGAAGAAAGAAGAAGTTTAGATGAGGATGTGATTCGAAACCTTAACAGCTCTCTAGCTAATGAATTGAGCATGATAAAGACCAAACTCACTAATCAAGAGATGCGGGAAAGTCAAAAGGATGAGATGATAGATGGAATGAGGAAGATGCTGGTAGATCAAAGCTTGCTAATAAAGAAGCTGTTTGAGGAAATTAATCAATTGAAAACTACTGCCGTCCTACCCAATCAACTAACTCAATCTGAGTTAGATGATTTAACTGATACTTCTAAATACATGTTCTTGAACGAGGGTACCTCCTCCAGGGCAGGAGAGGGCACATCTGGTGCAGCAACTGCTGGTGTGGAAGGTTCTGGAATGAGGAATGAAGATGAAGATAAGGGAAATGAGGAGGAGATTATAGAAGCTGGGTTTGTCAGTATGCAGTTTGATTTTGAGAAGGATTTGGTGGGTGAAGAGGTGATAGTAGAGAAAAATGCTGAAAAAGGATGCTGAAAAAGGCAAAGGGCTAATTGATGAAGAGGAAGATGATGAGCAGCTGGTTGACTATGATTTTGAACTAGATTTTTATGAGGTTGATGAAAGGCCACTAGTATATGTAGCCAAAAAGGGAGAAGTAGATGGAGATGTTTTCGTAATGGCTAAAGAAAAATGGTTCGTTAGAGAAAAAGAGCCAGATAACTGACTCCCCTATTCCAAAACTTGGAAGGGTTGAGCAAGAAGGAGGCTGATAAAAGAATAATTAGTTGGTGTTACAACTCCAACCTCAAGATGTTCATGATCAAGAGGAGAGGGGGTGGTATTTCTTATATGAAAAGGAGGAAGGCATTCACGACCTTGCCAAAATGGGATTTGAGAAGGCTAGCAGCATTGCCGTTACTGAATGCCAATCTTAGTGAACGAGCCTCACTTTTGGAGAAAGAAATAAAGAATGGTTTAAATGACAACTTTGAGTCTTTTGGATACATGAAAGCAGAGAGAAGACGATCAAAGAAAGACAAAGATTGGGTAAAACCACCAAAGACTGTGAATAGAGTCAGGTTGGCAGATCCCACTTCCCCAACAGCTACAGAATTTTGAGAAGTGGTTTTATGATAATAACACGGGGGAGGCGGTGATAAGAGTGAAGAATGGTAAAGAATTCAAAGTCTTTGACCCTATGGAGCTTTTCAGTTTTTGTGATGAAGATTTGCTAGTTTTGTTCGAGAATCATATCAAGGCTGGGGCGGGGGAAGAGACAAGGAAAGAAGCCTGTGTGTTTATGACTGTGGCAAATAAGATTAGAGGTGTTAGAGCAGAAGTCAAGAGGCTTGCAGAGAAAGTGAGGGCCCAAGATGATTTAAACATGGACATCCAGGATCTGGGCAGACAGTTTGGGCAAGCTAGTGCTCATCCCGAAGGGGCTAATGAAGAAGGAAGAGACCAAGGTGAATCATTTGTTGAAGTCCCCAAAGAGGTTGCTGTAGGAGGTGTAGAAGACAAACCAAAAATAGCGGAGGAAACTGGAGCTGACGAGATAAATCAAGACGAGTGAAGGCGGTGAGGTCCAACCTAGGGGGAGTATTGAAGATCATGCATAGGTTGGACTCACCTTAGATTAGAATGTTTATTTTTGCTTGTAATATGTCTTATGTTAGTTTCCTTTTGTATGTAATTAGCTTTATGTAGTTTTGCAGTCTAGCGAATATGTGAGCGAAACTATACGGTCAGCTGTTTAGTTCGCTCGGCGAAACTGCTGTTTCTGCCGGGCGAAACTACAGTTTCGGCAGAACAGTTTCGCTGTCAGCGAAACTGCCTGCGAAACTAAGACTGCTATATATAGTTATGATCATTTTCATTATGGTTAAGCTTGAAAAACCCTATATTCCTGTTGCAAGTGTGTATTGTAAGCAGTAATTTCACAGAAATATCATTGTGCTTTGGTATTATTGATTATGTTGATCTTCATTGCTTTATTTTGAATTATTTGTGGTTGATCTCAATCTTCATCATCTTTGTTTCTCATTGTGTGTATTTGATATTGAACAATCCAACATCTTATTTGTACTGCAAATCGATCAAATGGACCAACAAGAAGGTTACTTTCGGAAAAGCTTTTACACTCGGAAGAAAGCTTTACTGTGTAACGGAAATCTTTTGGACCCCACTCTGTAAAAGGTAAAGATTTTATTAATGATGTCAGAATATTTTAAATGGTTTTAACCTTACCACCATTATCACATCATACCCCAAACTGTCAGTTCACCTTATCCATCTGCCATTTCAGCCATTTAAATACTTCCGACCTTTTCTCGTAATCTTTTTACCACTTTCACAGCCCTAAGTTTCCTTCATCTACAAGTTTACTCCCAAATCAAACTTCATTTCCTCTGTAACTTTCCAACAATGGCACTAAACCCTCAGCAAAACCAACTCGCATTCCTTGACTCTTCCAAGGATGTTGACTTCTCTGAAATCATCCAGTTCCAAACCCAGTCCACCTACTTCACAGCCCTAACCGTTAACCCCACAGTTTACTCAAACCATATGGCACAGTTCTGGGGAAATGGCCAGATTGACACTATAAATGGTGTCCGGGTTATTAGGTCAAGAATTTGCGGCCAAGAATTGGTCACATCCGCATAAACCATCAAGGAGCAGCTAGAGCTCCATGATGAGTGCTCTCCTACTAAATTCCCCAAATCAGACTTAGAAGAGACATATACCCAAATGGGATACGGGGAGACGTGAGCATGTCAACTGTCTACAAGTTCAACTTCTCCTACAACTGGAAGTTTCTGCTCCTGTAAATCCAGGATGATCAAACTTGAATCAAATCATGAATAATTAGATCAAAATATGATAATCACAATCAAAACCCCTTTGATCTCTATTGATTGCTAATAATATTGTTTACAAGTAAATCCCTCAATCAATTGGTCATTCAACCATTAACCTAATTCTAATTACAATTAGGCTATTTATAGTCTAGTTTAAGTTTCCATATTTACACATAACCCCCTAGACTATATATTTAGACTAAAACATGACTCAAAGAAAGTAAAATATATTTTGTTCACACAAAATATATTTATTACAATAAAACTCCTAGTCATCTAAATCTTCAACGTCTCGTCTCGGTTCCTCGTCTCGAACTTGTCGGGTTTGACTTTCGTTGACTTTGACCGTGACATTGACTGTGGTTGACTTTCACTGTGTTGATAATATAGACTATCTTTTACAGCTCCAACAATACTCCCCCTTAGTCTATCATTATCAACGTCTTCAAACGAAATCAGCATCGAGAAGTCAACAATAGAAAGATCTTCAATTTGAATCTTTCTGAATCTGATGAGAAAGATTTTTCATCTCATAAGCTCCCCCTATTTATATGCTCCCCCTTTTCGAGTGCAAGCTTTATAAGGATATTGGAACAGGTTTCCCAAATCTCTAATCTTGAGTGCTTCAGAAGATGTAGGAGGAGGATTCCTAGCTCGGTATCTTCTGCAAACTTGAGGAACAGGCTCTCTGATCAAGTACACTGCTTAACTGATGATCGGCCATCACTTAAAGCAAAAACCTGAAACACATTCTCAAACACAATCTCGACATTTCTATTTAGATCATTTCATTTTAACAAAATAAACTCGTGTTTATTTGTGTGTGAAAAACAAGCGAACCCGTGTTCGTTTGTGCGCAATTTCCGTGAAATGCTTGAATTATAATAAAATTGTAACAACATAATATGGAAGACCTAAAAGAAAATTTGAAATGAAAATTTATTATAATATTTTTTTAATTTTATATATCAATTTTTATTTGTATATTTTTTTAATTACCGAGAACTTAATCGATCATGAGATCACATCCTCAAGATATACTTTAGCACAAAGATGAATTTAATCATCGACAAGCAATGAAATCACACTGATAACTGAATCTAATCACAGTCTTTAAATGATTTTAAAATTCTCAAACAGATCAATAACGATTGCTAATATGTTTGTCCCCTTAAATTCATGCCCTATCTTTTTCAACAAGCAGTAAATGATTCATTAAGGTTCGATTAAATGCTTTAGAATGCTAGGACCCCACAATCATTTGGCAAAAACCCTCACCCAACCTCAGGATTTCTTGAATTTTGTAACGATCTTTACAGAGCAAGGCTTGTGCATTAGTGTGCAAGTGATTATCGACAGAATATTGCATTCTGTGATGAATTCATCGTTTAGATGAATTAACACAACTTAGACCAAAATGGTGAGAGCTCCAGGTCTTTACTCACGTATAACAAAGGAAATGACCATTTAATCATGTGCCGATGAGAGCTCCAGGTCAGTACTATCGTACAGCAGAGGAGATCATCACTCCAGGTCAGTACTTCCGTACAGCAGAGGAGATTAGCACAAACACAAGACACATAAATACACCAATCACGGCTCAAAGATATGGCTTATATGATTTGTATCATGGTGGGTGAAAGATCAATTCTCAATCCAATTTTTGTCAGGACTTAGTTTTTGTGCAGGCCAAAATGATTGCGTAAATCCAGACATCCTTAAACATATATTTTAATTTAAATCATCATACTGCTGTCTACTTTATTCTTTAGGCTGAGTCTACCAAGCATATCATTAAAGAATCTGATTGTTTTTATTTTATTTACAATTAAAAATAAGATGTAAATCAGATAACGGCATCAGTTACTATCATTTCTCATTTTAAAAACGCAAGTCATGCAAAAACAAGCATTTCAAGAAGATATACAATCATTTCTCAATCATCTCAAATCAAGTTCCCAGTTCTCTTTTCATTTTTATTTACTTATACTCTCCCCCTAAATTTTTATTTTTGCAAACTTTTTTTATTTTATATTTTTTTTATTATTTTTATTTTTTTTTATTTTATATTTTTTATTATTATTTTTTTTTTTTTTTATTATTTTTTATTTTTTTAATTGTTTTTAAACTGTACAAAAATAAAATTTATCAAAGAAGGTCTTTCAAACTACACTGATATGAAAATAAGAAATGAATTCTCAAAAAATATGCAGTGACTGTGAAGTGAGAACTGTGATAATGCAGATAAAAATCCAGATTGTGGATATAATACCATGACCTTAACCTGTTTGTTCCGCCTCAAATTTGAATTAGGAACAATCTCTGTCAGTAAACCGGATTACTAACAGTCCTCCTGAATTGTTCCTGCACTCATAAACAGATTAGTTTGAAAGGGGAACCCAGGCCATCGTAGTCCTGGAAGTTCCTTTTTCATCAAGATAAGTAACAAGCTTCTGCACACAACCGTTTAAACAATCGGGGATTGCTGTATCCTTCTTTTTAATTTACCAAATTTGTTTCGGTTCAATTAACTTGGATTTGAATGAATTAAATTTGGAAATCATTTTCTTTTTAAGACCAGAAGGAAAAGAATTTGGTTTCGAACCTTTGGTCATTTTCATCTTTGTATCATGTGAAACCGGCTTCACATGAAAAGGTTTGGATGGAGGGTTTTTCATTGAACCATTCAAAGATGTGTGCTTTTTATCTCTTGATCCAGAGAAGCAACCTATGTTGCCTTTACCGTCTGGAATATTCCTTGTAGACTTACATTCGGAGAAGCAATTCGTTTTGCCTTTACCATTTGAAGCAAGTCTCTGAGGGCACTTCTTTACCACATGACCTTCTTTTCCACACTCAAAACAAGCCTTGAATGGCTTTTGATTCTTTGTAGTCTCGTGTTGTGCAGGTGGTGATGAGGATTGCTTGGAACTTGTAGCAGATTCTTGCTTGTTCTGAAGTTTCCCATGCTGAGCAGTGAATGAGATCTTTACTGATTGACTGGGATGCTTTGCAATTAGAGAAGAGATCCGTATTGGTCTTGATTCAGCTTTTGGAAGCTTTCGATACTTGACAATGTCAGAAGATATCTCGATCTGTGAGGAACAAACATGCTTCTCTGTGTTTGATTCATCATCTGAGAAGCAGTTGATATTGATTTTGGAGCATCAGAGGTAGAATCGTCATTAATCTTCTTATTAGACCCCTGCCTGAGAAATCCCAAACCTACAGGAGAATCCTGCACATCTCTAACCTCTTTAAGATTAACGTTGCTTAAACCTGCATTTAAACTATTAGTTTCTGCAGCTTCAATCAAATCATTAGATGGATGAGGTTGAGGCATAGGAGAGTAACAATGGGTGCTAGGAGGAGGATAGACGTATGGATTTTCACCACAACCCACTCCCGTTTTAATCCTAGCTCCCCTCTGTTTACACAGTAGCTCTTCCTGTTTCATTCCGGATATGGTCCATCTATCAAGCTTTGTTTTAAGCTTGCTTGTTTCAAATTCAGCCAAAGTGACTCTTTCATTTAAAAGATTAATTTCAACATTTCTTTCAAGAAGAGTTCGTTTTAAATGATCATTTTCTTTTAAAGCTTCATTTAATTTTATGAAATACTTGGCTTCATTCTTTTTAAGTTCTGCGTTTATGGTGGTTAAATCCTTTTGGTTATCTAAAAGTAACCTATTAGCTTTATACACACCAAATAAACGAATTTTACAAGCAGAAGAACACATATCCTGAACTGTCTCGTATGGAAGATCCAGAATGACTCTTTCAGTAGTAAGAGCCTTCTCATAGTTGCAAACTCTAGTATTTCGCTTCCATTCCTCTTCCTTCTCAGCATTACAAACTTCAGCATTCAACTCAGCTCCACCTTTACCCATTGATGTCTGCTTAAGCTCCTCTTGTACCTCTTCAGTTCCAGGTTTCGGTAAACCGTCAGAATTGGTGCCAGAATCTGATCTCTCTTCTGGTTTCTCTGTGGAGTTTGAAGTGATCTTTGGAGTTAGATATGTTGCTTCATAGTACTCATGACGTTTGATATCCAACTCCATTTCTTTCAGTTTGTTGATCACCTCCATTAGTTTGTAGTCCCGAAAACCTCTATCTCTTTTAATCGACTTGCCGTGTGAGCTCCATTCTGATGGGAGGGAATCAAGCAATCTTAGAACTTGTTCATGATTTCCCAATTGTGCATCAAACTTCTTCATATTACTTGCCACTAACAGAAAACGATCAACAAACTTAGACATTGTTTCATTCTTTAGAGCTGCAAAATTATCAAACCGACATTGTGCAATTGTGAGATCATCAGATTCGAAGAATTTAATCAATTCTGCAAAAGCCATTTTTATTTTTATTTTATTTAAACAATTAAACGCCCCAAAAATATTTTTCCCAAAAAAATTTAGAATAATTCTCCCCTGGGAGAAATATTTCTTTTTTTAAATGTCACGCTAGAAAATCTTAGCAACTGGGGTCAAGCTGATAAGTTTCGCTAGCCGAATGTCACAAACAGCTTAGTTTCGCTGATAAGTTCGCACGAAACAAGCTTGAATTTTCGTTCAATGATACTTTCGGCAGCAATGTCGCTTGTAAATCACCCACAAGCACTGTTGAACTTTCGTTCAAGATCACTACTTTCGCTGAGGTGCTAAAATTAACTACAAAGTGTAAAACACTTGTAGTTTCGCTGAAAGAACATGCAGTTTCGCTGGAAGAACTCGTAGTTTCGCTGGACGAAGCTGAAAAGCTTTTCAACACGAAATCAATCTGAAATCGCCCAAATCTCAATGGATTTGAAATCTGATGATTAACAGAGCTTTCCCAACCAATAACAAGCAAACTTCAATCAATTTTCATATCAATAACACTCAAATCTGATTCGAAATTGATGAAAACTTGATATTCAACAAAAACAACCAAAACCTCAACTTCTCTCTCTAAAAATCTTCAAATCTTCAGTGAATTTGATCCAAAATGGCTCTGATACCAAATTGTAAATCCAGGATGATCAAACTTGAATCAAATCATGAATAATTAGATCAAAATATGATAATCACAATCAAAACCCCTTTGATCTCTATTGATTGCTAATAATATTGTTTACAAGTAAATCCCTCAATCAATTGGTCATTCAACCATTAACCTAATTCTAATTACAATTAGGCTATTTATAGTCTAGTTTAAGTTTCCATATTTACACATAACCCCCTAGACTATATATTTAGACTAAAACATGACTCAAAGAAAGTAAAATATATTTTGTTCACACAAAATGTATTTATTACAATAAAACTCCTAGTCATCTAAATCTTCAACGTCTCATCTCGGTTCCTCGTCTCGAACGTGTCGGGTTTGACTTTCGTTGACTTTGACCGTGACGTTGACTTTGGTTGACTTTCACTGTGTTGATAATATAGACTATCTTTTACAGCTCCAACAGCTCCATATTGTTCTTCACTGCTTGTCAAACAAGTCTGCGGATGGGATCAAATTCCTTATGATTTAGGATGCCTTGTTCAGGGGTTGGTAAAGGGTCTCAGATTTAACTACTCAAGATTTATGTTGAACAACCTCAGGGGAAATCTTCAAAGGTAAACATTCTACATGTATCACAGGTTTATTCAGCACATAATCAACTGTGAGATGGATCAGAGTAAGCTCGTCTGTGCCGCTACTCTTCCTATCCCTCACATGAGGCCGGCCATCTTTAAAGTACTGAAGAAAGTGTCCACCAACTTCTCTGGAAGACATACTTCTCTACTTCCAGGTATGATTGAGCCAATGGCTCCTAGTGCCATCCCTGTTAACCCCACAGTTGATGAACCCACACCAGCAATAACCACCTTAATGCCAAATCTTCCTTCTCACCCCATCAAACTTACATATCAGAGACACTCCAAGCGAACCCTTGTTCAATCTTCTTTGATTGAACAAGTTCCCCCTGTTCAATCCAAAAAGGCTAGAGTGGAAACATGGGCTCCTACTCGGTCTGAGGTCCACCGTCCTTCATATTTGACCTTAATATGGGAATTGAGTCTTATCAGTCTCAATCCCATGAGCCACAAACCCAAACCACGCCCTCAGGGAGAGTCACTATACTCCCTGAGCAACCAAAAAGGGACAGCCCACTCAAAGGCTCAATGCCATTAGACATTGATCAAGGTCCCGGGTCACTAGGCTTAACTTCCATGTCCTTCACTGACCTTCTAATAGGTACTGATGAAGAATTCACGTCTCTTCATGGCCATGATGTTGATCCACAACACCTATCTAAAGATCAACTAAGCCTAGAGAGATCTCTGATTTCTAGCCCCCATCAGCAAACCCAAACTAAGGTGAGTCCCACAGGTGTGGAGGGGACTCATGTAGATTCAGCTGCCACTACTGAAGGTGCCTCAATGGGTCCTCAGGAGAGTGGTAACATATCTGAGACTGAATCTAAGGCAACCCTGCCTTTTGATTACTCTGAAAGAGACATCATTAAGCAAGGGAAACCAGGGCGCTAAGAAACCACAACTGGTGGTGAGGATGAACATACTAGGTATGTTGCCTTATCTCCTTGTAATTCTTCTAAAGAAGATGAGAGAAGTCTGCAACTCACCATAAGAGACCTACTTTCTAAAGTCTCAAACCTTGAATCCGGGGTTAACTTTAGAGGATAGGTCTGTCACTCAACAACTTGAGATTGAACATCTCAACGCTCAACTAGCTGAGAAACAAACTGAGAGATCTGTTACGCATGTACCAATACAAGTCTCTCTGACTTCCTCCTCCAGCTCATCAAGCTCTCAAGATGATGCTACCAAAAAGAGGGAGAATGTTCAAAGAGAAACACATGTGGAGCAGCCAAGCTTAGCACTTTCCACACTATCTTCAAGATATTCTGCTCAGCAATCAACTGCTTTCCCTAAGCCTCCTCCTATTATCCTTCAAGTGGACCCAAGGATGCTCATTGATTTGAATAGGTTCTTAACCAAATTTCTGATGAGCTACTCACTTGAACAACCAAGTTTAGATGTTGCTTTGGCATACTTTGGAGCTGAAGAGCTTCAGAGGTGGAATGCACCATCTACCACTGTTAAGGGAGTTGATCAACCAAAGGTCCACATCGAACCTGAGATTGAATTCAAAGGGGATATAGGGAGTGATGGGCCAGCAAAACAGTTGGGACAGATAGTGAAATCTCACAAACTTCCGAAGCTAAAGTCAAAGCTGTGGAAAAATCATTCCAAACTTCCGAAGGTGAGATCCAAGCTACGGAAGGGCTATATTCTCTGTCTGATGATCCAATTATCACTGATGCAATCCTTGAACTGACATCTGAGGTAAATAGTGAAGACTTTCTCAAAACCCCTCTAACTCAAACACCATCATCATCACAAGCTCAGATCACCACCCATCAACCTAAATCCTCTGCTCAAGAACCTCCAAAGCCACAAGCTTCCAAAGACATCAAGGGTAAAATAAGTTGACTGCGGAAGCACTACTAGAGGAGGAAAGGTTGGAGAAGCTTAGAAGAAAAGGTAGACTCCCCGCTGAGAAGCTATTAGCTGCAAGTAGCAAAGCAGCCGTAGTCAACCAGGAGGCTATCAACAACCAAAGAAGGATGGAGATTATTGACAGGCTCGTCAATCTTGGTGCAACCAGTTAAGATCTTTTCCTCCTAATACTTGAGGAATTTGTAGAGTTAGAAAAGGCAGTCCTGCTGTGGAAAGAACAAGAAGAAGCAGCAAGGTTGGCCTTAAAGGAGGAAGAACAGAGAAAGAAAGAAAAAGCTGAGCAACAGCTAAGGGATAAAAGGATAGCTTTTCTGAGCTTTAGGGGATTCTCTCTTGAGGAACTTGCTCCTCATGATAATATACGATCTTGTGAGGGCTTCCAGGGAAAAGCTAAAGGAGAAGAAGAAGGAAGGGGATGTATAAAAGAATACAGAGGATGACTTCTAAATCAGCACCACAACCACTACCTCAACCAGAACCAACACCTTTCCCTTTCCCCATCAAAACTGAACCAACCACTAAGCCTTACACTCCTTAGCCCACACCATCATGCATACCCTCTTCCTCACCCATTCCATCAAAATAACCACCAAAATTACCTATCCTTAACCCAAAAAACTTCTTAGAACCCAACAATCATCTACCCAACAGCCACCTAAGTCATCCTCTAATCCATCTAAACCTCTAACCTCAGAAGAATTCAAGGAGATCAAGAGGATGCTCATCAAATGTACTACTCTAAGTGATATATCTTGTGAGGAGGGGTATATCAAACTAACCTTCATTGATGGCTCCTCATGTTCCCTCACAAGAGAACAATTACTTGATCTGCCGAGAGGAACATTGGACCAGGCTCTTAAACTCTTGGTAACTAATTCTGATTCTCTTGATGAAGAAGAGAAGAAGCTGAGAAGAAAGCTGGTGACTTTACTGGACACTAGTAAGGGAGATAAGTTACCATCTCAACCTCTTGTTTCGAGAAAGAAAATAGTCTAGTGGAGGTTCGAAGACTCTTCTCACAACTTTGTTATGGAAAGAGAGAATGGTGAGATTCACAGGCTTAATGCCTCTTCTCTGTTACACTCAAGCAGATTTGATATTGCTGAGTTAGCAGAGAAACCATTCTTCAGTCCCTCGAACTCTAGATAGTTTCTCACATCAGAAATCATCTGAGCAGTCTTCATTTGGCCGAACTGACTGCAAGGGCCAATATTGAAGAAGAGTTGAAGTAGAGAGAGAAGGAAGAAAAGGAAGGGTCAACCACCAAAGGCAAAGCCTTCTTACAAATGGTTGAAGGCCCTGAATTGGAATCCATAGTTAGATAGGAGTATGACTACAACTCGCGTCAACTAACTCTCTTTAGAGGGTCACAACAAAGGGTACACATCATTCAAAGTGACATACTTGATCTTTTATCTTCGAAAGATTTGTACAAACTTCTCAGCACCACATTTGGAAAGAACAAAGAGACAGATAAGCATCTTCTCTCCTTGGTGCTGAAAGTTTTGAGAAGTAGAAACAAGTGAGGTTTTGGTAGCATTAGCCTAGGGGGAGTTTGTTGGATCAAGTAAGGTTGATGCAACCAAAACAAACACTTGGAACATTTTTGGTGCAACTGAGAAAGAGCTTCCGAAGGTCAAGGCTGAAAGAGCTTCCGAAGAGGACCTCTAACTTTCAAAGACAAAAGTCTTTCTACTTTCGAAGTTCAACACTTAGAAGATTCCAAGACAATGACTTCGGAAGTATGAAGACTTGAAGATCAACACAAGCCTTGGAAGAAGTAGACTCTTCCGAAGTATAAGTGGATTCGGAATAACTTGTTCTTCCGAAGCCAATCAGTCTGACGGTCTTTTCAGTCTTCGAAAGAAGGAGCGAAGCGAAGTCAAGAGAGGGACTTCCTGGCTTGCCTTTCTCATTAACCTTCAGAAGAACCTACTATGAACAAGTGGACATAAGTATGGTCCTTCTGACAAACCGCTGCAACCTCTCATATACTGCATGGCGCCTTCCCACGCTCATGTAGTTGACCATACTTTATTCCACTGTTCATTGCTTATCAGTTAGTACAGTTACCAACTTTAGTTGGTGACAAAAGGTAAGTCATGGACATGTCATGACTACCAAATCTTAGATAATGTTTTATCTTAGATACCTTACTTCTAGCAATGTAGTATTTGTTTAGTCATAAGTTTCCAGCTGGTATCAAAGTATAACCGGCTGTAGATACTAGTATATATATTTTCTCATTGTAACTCATTTGTATGCTTGAAAGAGTCTTGTCAAACTTTGAGTTGAGAAGTAATATATACAATTATCTTGAAAACCTATCATCTTGTGTTTCGCTTACTTAGTATATTATTATCAAATCTTAAGGGATTCCGCATCATCAAACCGAGTGTGACTTAGTAAGTTTGAGAGATAACATTTGTGTTGAGTGAAAAAACTCGATCCTGCAAAATACATAAAAGTCAGTGTTGCTGAGTGAGATCTAGTTTTATAAATAACATACTTTTCCTTTTGTTCAAAACGTTTTCTTTACTTTCGTACATAATCATTCATCGTACATACATCAAGGTAATACCATTATTATCTTTCATTATTTTACGCATTTTTTAATTTCGTATTTTTTCATTATCTTTCACTTTCATCCAGATCCTGTCATATGCTAAACCCCCGTCTTTAGGCACAAAGCCACTTCATCCGGGGTTAAGCGACAAGGATCATGTTTCATACATCCAGAGCAGTCACAAAGACCGACTCCCCTGTGTGTAAATTCTCAAGGGTTAGCAAAGATTGCACGCTATATGACACACAGTTGAGCTAACAACTCTCAATGAGTTGTGAACCTCCTTACATTCCGCTTGCAAGACTTTCATTCGTTCATTCATTTAGTTCCACTTTGCATTATCTTTAATCTTTTGCTTCATTAAGATAATACTTTACGTACAATAGCATAAACACATCACGTAAAGCCACGCAATAATACGTAATAAAGAACCTAAAGAAAACAGGCCACAACTGCATAACATCAGCAAACATAACCACTAAAACATCCTAGGTCTTAGCCTCCGAATTCTATTTTCCTAAAATTTCAGAAATATTTCTAAGGCATTTAGGCGCATGAGCACTATGCACGGGCATGGGCACTATGCAGGCGCGTGGATACTATTTGGGCGCATGGATACTTAGGCGCATCGGAAAAACTTAGGCGCGTGGGAAAACTTAGGCGCACGGACACTGCTTGGGTGCGTGAGCCATACTTAGGGCATGGACAGTGGGCGCATGGGGAACTAGGCACATGGGAACCTAGGCGCATGGAAAAACTTAGGTGCATGGGAAATCCTAGGCGCATGAGCACTATATGGGGCGCATGAGCAACTGTCCCGTTCAGCCTACACTAATTTTAGACCCAAATTATCGTCCTAATATGCTCTTACTCATTCTCACATTTCAAACACCTAAAACACACATATAAACAAGAAACATAGCCAAAGCATACCCAAACATACATACACTCGCATAAACATAAGAACAAGCTTTTGGTTCACAAACCGAACATTATAAAAAGTTAGTTACATACACTTATAGCCTCAAAACAAGTTTAAAACACTAAAAGCAATGATCTAGAACTCACCTGCAGCATCCTTAGAGCAAAACTCCTCCAAACTCAAAGGCACCAGGAGCTTAAACACCTAAACACACCAAGAACACACAACCGAACACACACAAAGACATAAGGCTCGGTCCAAAGGCTGAAAACCCAGCTGAAACCGATCAAAACATAAGAAAAACTCACCATAAACCGATCTTCTTTTTCTTCTTCTCTCCAAAACCGAGAGAAACTCTGTCTCTCTCTCTCTAAAACCTGATGAAGTTAGCGTAGCAGGGGGTGTGGGAGGCCATGTCCACCTTTTTAAACATAATTATATTAAAGTTACCTCTTGAATAATTTTAACCCCTTAACTTTGGTTATTTTAATTTTCTTTCTTTTTACCCTTCTTTTCTTTTCTTTAATAAATTTCCGGGAGTTACAGGTAGACACACAAATGATCAGCAGTTTAAGTCTTAGTAGGCAGACTTCACTTCGGCACTTGGACTATTTCAGCAAGAGCTAGTTTGGCTTATTGGTTAACCGTTTTGGGTAGCTTTATCCTTTACAGACTCTAACAAATAACCCCTAGGATGATGCTACCAAGACTTCTACTTGTAAAGCACATTTATTCTTCTGATTAAGGCCACAAGATATAATAAATAGAGAATAATATTTTGGTTTATTTGTATTATTTATGTTTAAGTAAGAATTATGTATAAATTAGTATATGTATTTTAAAAAATACATGTATAGGTAGAAAATTGCATTAGATCAAATACAATTTGATTGAACTTGTTAATTAAACTATAACTCTTATTGGGATGTAATAGTCTAATGCAACTAGAATATGTTAGGTTTAAATCAATTATGCTCACAATCACTCTAACACTTACAATATCAAGCCCAAAAGAAAGAATCAAAGAAAAGGATGAACATAAAGATTTATGGTGGTTCAATCGGTGTGATTTACTTATACTCTCTACAACTAGTTAGGTGCTCAAGATGATTATAATGATATATGATACCTATATATATGCCAAGAATATCTAGGGTTTCTAAAGCTTACTCAACAAGCTTTATTACAAAGCTTATCAAAGATGCTACTAGCCCAAAGCTTATTGAAAAAGCTACTAGTCCAAGGCATAATCAAGAAGCCACTAGATTAAGGCTTAATCAAGAAGCCACTAGTCCAAGGCTCAACTAAGAAATCAATAGTGTAAATGGACTTGGAGATATATGATACCTTAATATGTTTTCTCTTTCAAGACTAGATTCTTGGCAAGGTTTAGGCACTCTGACTATTACAAAACAATAAAAAGTCAACTTGCTTCTTGCCAAGTTTATCAAGAAATATCTTCAACAATAAAAGCTCTTTGCCCGCTTTAGCCAGAGCCATGTATTCTACTTCTATGGTTGAGAGGACAAACACTTTTCTTAACACGTGACATCCAGCTAACAGCAATGCCTCCCACTAAAAAAAATCCAGTGGTGCTTTTGTAAGACTCTCAACACTCACCAACATCTGCATCTTTATAACCTCTTCGAACTATATCCTTCACCTTAAAACACAACACCATCTTTGAAGTACCTTTCAAATACCTAAGAAGCTATTTAACTTATTCCCAATGCTCTCTCCCTGGATTGAGCATAAATTGACTAACATCTCCTACCGCATATGCAATATTTGGTCTCGTGCATACTGATGCTTACATGAGGCTACCAATTACCAATGCATGGAACTCTAACCATCATATTAGAATAAAAACTTAACTGTTGAAGCAGGGTTTTAGTGATATCGGTTGATTTTCACTGGACAATGTCTCCAGGCGTTGTCACCTAGAATTGTCGCTTGAAACAGTCTTGAAAGCTGCAAAATTGTGAGCCTGAGGCTCTGATGCCAGTTGTTAGGTTTCGACCAGCTATGCTCACAATCACTCTAATACTCACGATAGCAAACACAAAAGAAAGAATCAAAGAAAAGGATGAACATAGAGATACGTAGTGGTTCGATCGATTTGATTCACATCCACTCTCTATAACTACTGATTTTTATATTTAGGTGGTCAAGAAGATTATAATGATATATGATACCTAAATATAGGCCAAAAATATCTAGGGTTTCTAAAGCTTACTAAACAAGATTTATTACAAAGATTATCAAAAAAAGCTACTTTCCCAAGGCTTACTCAAGAAGCTACTAATCCAAGGCTTAATCAAGAAGCCACTAGTCCAAGGCTTAATCAAGAAGCCACTAGTCCAGGGCTCAATCAAGAAATCATTAGTCTAAATGGACTTAGACCTATATTTTGCAAAGGCCTCCACAACCCAATAGAAAATAATTAAAAAGACCATGAATATAATTTGGGTTTTCATGATTAGAAATAGAAGGTTCCGTTAACTTCGAGATAACAAACAATTGAGAAGATACCCTAGTCGCCACCACCATTGTGATTTTCCACCGCCTCACTCTCCCTTTCGCGTACGACCAAGTTTAACAAAGGAGCTCCATCATTTGTTGGCTGACTCATGTTTGGTGATTCGTTTATTGGCTAGCATCTTGGTAGTTGTTTCATTATGAATATAGATAGTCATTCAAACTATAGCAAGGTAAGAATTATAGAGTTTTAGTTCTCTTCTTTTTCTTCGGTTCTTGCAAATGGACTTTTGGTAGGTTGTCTTTATGTTTGATTAAATATTGTTTTCTTGAATATCAGTTCCACTGATGTCCAGTTGATTTGTAAAGTTTTCACAAGATCCTAATATGACCATCGATACGTCTCATATTAAGCAATGTGTTGCAGTGATAATTATGAGATTTTATTCGCTACCATATATGCGCCACATAGGATAAAGGTTTCATTCACTTATTGATTCAATAGGAGGAATGTTGCATGAGTGAGAATTCAATTACATTTTTATTATAAATTTTAATATAATTAATTTTCAATACTTTTTGGTTTATAAAACTATTATAAAAAATATCATTTAAAAATAAACATTATACAAGAAATATAAAAGGATATATCAATTAATATTTTGAAAACATCAAATAAAACGACACATAAAACATTTAAATATAAACTGCAGTCCATTATATACAAGAGGTCTTTGTTTGACAGCCTTGACTTTGTTTTCATCCACTCACGTTATGTTATCAGTGTTTGTCATAAACACTTATAAATAATTTCTCCCAACCATTTCACATTTTCATGTGCTCTAGAATGAGCGCTTGTTGATTCCATCCACAACATATAGACCCGATATATGCGAAAAACGTAAGGTGAACAAAAGTACGTGAGTAGTAAACTTTGGGTTGAATGGACAAAATATATTAAGGTGTTGTTAGGATTATTAGAATCCACAGCTTAAGAAACTGTATGAATGGGGTTAAAGCAAATACATTATACTAGCATTTATAGTGTTTAACTTAACCGATCTATATTATGGGCAACATTCAATTTTAATGGCTTGTATAGAATCTTGATGAGCATGAAATTTTCCACGCAACAATTATCATGTCACTTTCATGCAAATCGCGACGTGATGTTCATGCTTGACCAGACTTTCTCATTGACACTCACCCACGATTTCACGCACCACATCACATGGTCAAAGAAATCTACGAACCAAAACGACGGTTTAAATTATGACTCGTGATGGTTCTTGTATGTATTTGTTTTATTTGTTTCTAGGGACTCTCATTAAGATTCCTTTTAAAAAAATTCTAAATTAGAAAAAAGTCATAGAATAACAAACTCCCTTTTAGGTATGATATAGTTTAATAAATAACAACACACTTTGGACTCATTACATACTAAAAATTACCGTCTTGTAATTTAGCACCACTAACAATAATCTTTTTTTTAAATATTAAAAGTAATTATGCTACTTACCATAAAAATAAGAAGGGTACAGTTATTAAGACATCCCTCAATTATAAATTAAAGAATCGATTTTATACAGTTTGTATAGTCCTATACGTGTCGTATAGTTTTATATGTGTCATATAAGGGGTCATGATATAGGGCTATGCGTGTCGTATAGCCATCTGACACCCCTCCTCTTATTGAAATTTTTTCTCGTTTTCAATGTATTTGATCCTATACGTCCCGTGTAGTACTATATGAGCCGTTTTAAATAGGTGTTGATTTGTGATAATAGTTGTTTTCAATATTAGGAACAAAAATAATGTTACCGGTAAATACTAAATGTACGTAAGGTGTAAATTCGCGGTGTACTTAGCGAACAAAAAAATGATACCCGTAAAAATTGATATGATGATCTAATAGTAGCTAGACTAGGTTGGTCGTTGGTAAAAAAATAATCAAAAGGAAGATAGTAAGAGTAGATAGGCATGTTTAAATGAGTAATAATAATAATATGTTAATTTGGTCATGGAAGGTGCAAGGCGTTGAGGTCCTTCTTCTTCCCCCAGTCATGTATGCGGAGATGCAGCTCGGCGGCAGCGATGAGGAAATAGACAGCCTGTATGGGCGTCAATATCTGAATGACGGCCTTCAGGGTCTCCAACCTCAGGTCGTCGGCCATGTGCAGCAGCTCCTCCATCCCCTCCTTCTTCGCATCCAGCTGCCGATCGATCTCAGTCTCTGTCTCAGGACTAGGACCAGTACTAGTACTAGTAGTGGTCCTGATGGTTTGGGAGACGGCGTTGGAGAGGTCGACCATGGCGCGGTCGGCTAGTGACTCCTGGTGCTTGGCGAGTTTTTCGGTGAGCAGGCGCTCGTGGCGAATGGTGGTGTTGTGCAGGTGGTCGATCCGCTTCATCTGGGCGGGCGTCAGCTCCCCCAAGTCTCCAGTGGTGAGTCCCCGAATCAAGTCCCCCAGCCTGGCCTCCAGCTGCAGCCCAGACTTTGAGTAGAGCAGATGGATGGCGAGGGTGGGCCTCCACCCCCCTATCCACAAGAACGCATCCTCCAGCTTGCTCCGCCACGCGGGGCTCAGCATGCCCATCGCATCTCGCCTCTCCCACACGGATTTCGCCTCGTAGTACTCCTCATAATGCCCCATGATTCGATCGATTAGCGCAACCAGAAGGCCCTCGTCGTCCTCATGGTTGTGCTTGTGGTTGTGGGCGGCGGTTACCAGCTGCTCCAGGTAGGTGTTCTGCTCGCAGATCCAGCCCTCAAAGAAGTTGTGGAATGTTTCCCGTGGCCGTGGAGGGTTATCTGCGTGCATTGCTTGTGCCATTATGCTACAAGATTTCCTAAGGGGCATGCTGCCTCTGCTCAATTTATTTGTACGTGGAGACTGCAACTTGCACACGAGAACTGAATTTGAATTTTGGATGTGATGATTGCAAGTTGTGCTCATTGATTGTATTTCTATTTCTATCTGTATTTGTATATGTGGGCTGGAAGTTATTTGAATCCAGACCAAAACTCGAAACCACTTGTATTGTAGGCGTATCCCATGGGCGAATCAATACCGTTTGTAGGCGTAACACATTCCATTCATTTTCTTTCTTTTTTTTTAAATTTTTTATATGATGTTATTAAATGCTTGTGAACGGTAATTTTGTACCATCATGTTTCTCTACGTAACGAAAACCTCTTGTATATATAAAAGATAAAATAAAATTTGAATTTTATTAATCCAAACTATTGGCTAATATTAACCCTAATTAATAATTTGACCAGTATTAATTTTAATTTTTTATTTTGTTTACTAATAACAATCCAGTATAGCTGTTTGTTATATCATTTTACGTTACTTGTGACATGATATATAATATAGTTACAATTAAAAGTATAAATGTATGATTCAATTGTTTTTATAAAATGTATTATCCACGTAACCCACTTGTCGTCGGTTGTGTAACATGGAGACAACTTAACGAAAAAAATTGAGTAATATATTTTGGAAATTTTTATTTTATGTATGTAGTATGTCATGTCATGCACGTCGCAAACAACGTTACCTGCCACGTCATAAACAAATTAACAGAGTTAATAAACAATTAGACTGAGCATGTTATTAATAACAAAATCAAAAGTTAATATTAATATTGGTCAAAATGTTAGTTTGGTTTAATATTGGTCAATAATCAATACTATAATATCCAGTTTTCCTATATAAAACATCATCAAATTTTAATATTGTTTTATTGTTTTTAAACATTTTTATGAATGTTTAGTTATATTTCAAATTGAGAGACTTACATCAAACATATAAGAACATTAGTTACTCCTTTGCTTTTTCTTTTTTCTCATGATTTAAAACTTGATTATTATTTAGTAAATTTATATTATTTATAGTTTTCTTCTTTTTTAGGTCAAAATTAACTTATAGGCAAGTAGTAATAAAGTTCTACTTTTGTATCTTATTATTCCTCTATATAAAAAAGGAACTCTAGCTACAGTAAGATGCATGTTTTGAAGCAAAGTTTACAAGTAATCAATGCACAATGTTATTGTACTATTGTTTAAGCACATGGAACTAGCAATAAATGGGTTATATAATACTAATCCTCTCCCTTTCATCACATCTTCTCTCTGACTTCATCTTTCATCTATTTCTTCTCTTGATCATATGTTGACACATTGAGTTCATTATGGGTTTGTTTCGCAATCTACTGGAGCTCGGATTTGACTCAAAGTGGGTTCGTATGTATGCGCTCGATTGGTCTTTGGTGTTTAAGGTTCAAGGTATTTGGTAAGCCTTAAAATTTTGAGTGCTTGATTTCTTCGCATGTGTGTCATTTGGTGGTTGTGGTGGTTTGATTTTGATGTTCTTTGATACATTTTGGTTTAGATTTCTTAACTACGGGTTTTTTTGTTTGGACTGTTTATTTCAGGGCACCAACAGGGTGGAGTCTGATGTTGATGGAGACCTCTACAACATTCCAAATGGTAACAACTATTATTTTAAATAGGTTTACTTAAATTAAAAAGTTCAAACAGTGGGTTAAGAGGCATTCTAAGCATTCCAAACCTCCATTTACTTATGCAAAGTTGGGTTTGTGTTTATGAACAACTTAGGTCAAATGAAAAAGGCCAAATGTGTAGAAAGTCAAACTGCATTAGTAGTAGATTATTTCCATAAAATTATTTTTAACAGGAATTTATTTGGTGTTAATTAAATTGACAGGTTTGTTTTATGATAGTTATACCCGTTTAGGACCATGACCCATTTGTCTAAAACTTTAATGTGTAGAAAGTCAAACTATATTATTAGTGGATAATCGGTACAAAATCTCTTTAAACATGTATTTATTTGATGTTAGTTAAGTTGACAGGCTGTTTTATAATTGTTATACCCGTTTGGGATCATGACCCGTTTGTCTAAACCTTTAATAAGTTATACGGAAATATGCCAAATATGTAGAAAGTGAAGCTATATAATTTGTGGATAATACCTACAAAATCATTTCAAATAGGTATTGATTTGATATTACTTAGGTTTATGGTTTTGTTTTATAAAAGTTATACCCGTTTGGGATTATGACCCGTTTGTATAAACATTTATTAAGTAATATTTGTAACATACGTAATCATCTATTTTTTTATTTTTTATGTGTGCAAGACTTGAAGCTAGATTAGGTAGTGAAATTATGCATCCAATTGTTTTATAATAGTAATACCCGTTTTGGATCATGACCCGTTTTGGATCATGACCCGTTTGTCTAAACCTTTAATAAGTTAAAAGGAAATGGGCCAAATGTGTAGAAAGTAAAACTGTATTACTAGTGGATAATACCTACAAGATCATTTTAAACAGTTATTGATTTGATGTAAGTTAAGTTGATGGTTTTGTTTTATAATAGTTATACCTGTTTGGGATTATGACCCATTTGTATAAACCTTTATTAATTAATATTTGTAACATACCTAATCATGTATTTTTTTTAAATTTTTTATGTGTGCAGTACTTGAAGCTAGATTAGGTAGTGAATTTATGCATCCAATTGTGTAGAAGGGGAAATATAATGTTTTGTATTTTTCTTTGGTTTGATATCTTTTGTTCGTGTGAAAAGAAAAACATATATCTATTGATACAAAAATAGGGCAAATATTAGATTGCAGGTACATATACTCATTCTAATATTGTTGTAGGTTCAAGAAATAGAGTATTGTTTACCCTAATTAACATGCAGTAGTTGTAAACATTTGTTATACATGTGAGGACCCAACATGACAATATAATCCCAAACAATAATCACTATCATCCACTGCAAACAACAGTTTCACTTAATTTTAAAAGTAAGTTTACTTATATGATTCAGTTATGAGAATAAGGCCTTAATTGAACAGAATGCTTGGTTAAAAGTTTACTACTCTACTTTTACTGTTTAATAATTGAATTGTGCAGAAATTAACTGCACTTTTTGATGGTGCATGTATGTTGCTTTCAAAACAAAAGAAATGAGTCAAATGTTTTCGATTATTATTTTTTATTTTTGCAGCAAATCTATACCCTACTTAGTTTTATGATTTTCTTTAAATATTTTACTTGGAAGAATGATTTGTTTATTTTATATGTCTTTGATTTCATGTGTAGGTATTACCGTTGTTGACAATGCCATGGCACAACGCGCCGATACAACCATCTAGTTTTATAAATTTACAATTAAAAAGAAAGATAAAATGATGAAAGAAGACGAATGCGATAAACTTCAAGTGATGCAAAGGTTAAAAAAAATTAATAAAAAAGAACATTGAAGTTAAGGGATGAAGTCGTTTATTTCTACCGGATGAAATAGTAGATTTTTATACTTACCTAGCATGTATGATACAAAAGCCAAGGGTGGAGTGGCATTACCAAAGATGGGTCCTCATTGTCTCTTTTGTCATTATTTTCCTTTTATAACACAAACCAACGGGTTATACTCGAACTTAGCGCCAACTGAAATTTATACGAGAACTAGTAGTAAGACCCACGCATTGCGACTGGGCATTAGAACTATAAAAAAGTGTGATGTCAAAGCATTAATAAAAATAAATATGTAGATCCCCTACGTGTTACGACTTGCTCTGCGCGTTGCCAGTTGCTGCATAAAAGGACTAACATTTCCTACTTGCGTTTAGGCATGAATCAGTTTTAAATAAAATTCTAGATTAAAAAAAGAACATTTAAAGTAGTGACTTTATAGTGATAAAATTTATTACTTTATTCAAACAATAAAATCATCTAGTAAATTAACATTTAAACGTGAACAAAAATCAAAACTGTTTAAAAAACCAACGCCAAGTTGAACTTTTATCATTGATAAAACTTATATTAATAATCAAAACTCTTTAAAAGTTACATGGAAACAAAGTTTTTTAAGGAAATTAGTAAGAATGAAAATGAAATCGTTTATATATAAAAATAAGAGCACATTAACCAAAAAAAGTGAGACCGGTGAATCTCGAGTCAGGGTTAAATGCCTAAAATATAGAGTTTTAAGCACTAAACCCAAGTCAAATGTTTGTTTTATTTGCAGTCACTTTATCAATTTCAAAAACCAAAGTCGTATGGCAAAATCCTATTGAACACCGACTTTAGGTTTTAAAGTATAGTAAATATACGTATAAATATGTGTTGTAATGGTATTTACATAATTTAAGCAAGCATCACACTTTGTTCGTATAAAGCATGAAGGCGAATATAAGAAACAAAAGCACTAAATAATATATTAATTACTAGATTAGTACCCCGTGTATTATAGTGATTAAATAAATAAAAAATTAAATAATTAGTAATTAAAATTTATTAATTATTAAAGGGTATGATTGAAATTACATATGACTAAAATTTAAGAAATAAAACATGATATCATTGTTTTAAACTTTTCTTTTTAAATCCTTATTGCTTTTTTTGTAATAAACATTTTGTTTCAAAACAAACCGTTTTAAAAAATATCAATATTAAGAACTTCTTATTATAACTCCAAATTTTAGTTATTTTGTTTTATAACAAATCATATTAAAATATTTCATATTTTTAAAAAAGTTTATTGTTTTAAAAAGTTTTCTTATTTTTAAAATTTTATTTATTTAGAAGTTACATTTATAAAGACATCTCTTTCTTAATTTATTGAAAAATAATTTTTAATTTTAAAAGAAATTAAATAATATTATTAGTATTTAATGTAGTTATTTAATAGGAGAGAAACAGGAAAATTAAATTAGATGTTCTAGAAATGTGCCAAGTGTAATCTTAAAACCTTATTTTATTATAGAAGATAGATATGTAATGATAATTTAAAATTGGGTTAAAGCATATTTTCCCCTCTAAAACTCTTTAATCTTCATATATAATAAATCAAACCTATTTCAGCCACATGTCCACTTTTCAACAATTGCATTGCCACATGGCAATTTTTTCTCTAAAGTTTGTCCACATGGCATCTCCATAGGGTGCTTTTAAAAAAAAACACGTGGGTTATACAACCCGACCCATCTTCCAAACGAGTTAACTTAAATAGGCCCAAAAGCAAAGTTGTAACCCTAATTTCATTATACATTTGAGCAGATTGTTGAAAAGACCTTGCCAGACGAACAACCACTAGGTAAAAACGATTAACATTGTATCATATATTTTAATTAAAATTATAATTTATATTTTTTGATAAGTTTTCCTAAATAATTTTTATACAATAAAATGTAGATGTCATTGGTTTTGTTGTTGAGGTTGGAGAACTTAAAAGTTATACAACCAAGAAGGAGAAGCTGAGCAAAAAAATTAACATCACAATTCACGATCTACAGTATGTATTTTCTTTAAAAAATATGATTATTCTTAAATTTATAACATTTAATTACCTTGTGTTATTGATTTTTTATGTTAATTTTTTTCTTTAACAGTATGAGAAAGATTTATATTTCACTATGAGATAAATGAAAAATTGCTTTCAATTTTCCCGGGTGAAGAAATAGAATATCTTAGTTCTGATTTTATATGTCAAACAAAAATGATGAATTCTAATTTAGATGAAAGTTTATATTCTCCAGATATACTCAATGGTATAAAACTTGGCAGATTGCTTTCAAGGTCACGAGTTACGAGAAGAGATGAATTAAAAATGGTTATATTAGGCGAGAATGGTGAGACTACAAATAAAACGTCAAATGTTGTGTATAAAGAGATTTTTAGAGATTTGTAAAATTTTTATATTTCGTCCAATGTATTATAGTTTTTTACGTATCACATTATAAGCAAATATATTTTATTACCCGTTATGTTCTTTTTACATTGTTGTCTTATATTATCTTGCATAAAAAACTTTTTATTATATTTACATGCATAAATCACTTATTATTATTTACATGAAATGTAAGTTTTTCCAACCCGTGTAACACACAGGTGGTTAGGCTAGTTGCATATATACTCAAGCAAAAACTTGAAATGCATATATCCCTTTACAAAACCTTAAAATTGACAAATATACTCATTTTCATTAAAAGTGGTTTATATAATGACTAATTTGCTCTAATTTATACTAAAATTTTATAATTGGTAAATTTTCTCTTACCAACCTTATAAATGACAAATATATTAAAAGCATATTTCCGTCTTTAAAACTCTTTAATGACATATAAATCCATGTGTAAGTTCTTATAAATTTTTTTGAAGGGTGATATTGTCATAACAATAAATTGGGTATATAAGCAATTATAGTTTTTGTTTGGGTATATATACATTGAGAGATGTTTACAAGGGTATATATGCAATTGATCCTTTAAAATTTACGAACACATAATATTAAAAAATATGTATAAATCTAATGAAATTAGCAAGTTTCAACCCGTAGGATATATACTACGAGGAAGAAATATTATTAACAATCATATTAGGTTTACCCAAAAGATAAAATGATGACATACTCAAAGTATATGACAATATTAAAATCTACAATTCAAAAGCTTTGTTTTTGTTAAACTACAAATTAAACCCGCGCGATTTAGCGAGTTTGCGAACTTCTTACAAACGTTACAATGATGATATCAACGTGATCAAAACATAGAAATAAAAAGCATGTTATGGCTCGTAAGTTACGTCATCAACAAAACTTAACAATTAAAACGACAAATTTATGTATGAAAGTAAAAAAAGTCTAAGTAAATATTAGTAAGTAATTTAAGAAAATAAAAAATATAAAAAAAAAGAAAACGTGCACCCATAGAGTCAAAATCGAGTCATCAAGTTCAACATAAGCGTATGTTTGCTAGTGGACTAAATGCCAGATTATATTTTTAATTTGCTAGAATATATTCGACGAGATAAAAAAGTAAATGAAAAAGGAAAGAAAAAAGAGTCAAGAAAATGTCGCTCAATAGAATCGAACCCAAGTCATGGGTTAGCTGTCATAACAACAAACCAACAAACCAGTAGATCAAGCACCATGTCATGTTCATTGATTGTAGTGAAGTATATATGTAAAGGTTGAAGCTAAATAAAAAAATATGAATGACCACCGACCTTTATAAATGTATAATAACTAGTATAAATGCCCGCACGTTACAGCGGACGTGTGAAACAGCGAAAAACATCAAAACGTTGTCACGAATCCGTGTGACCACATGTTGAAGCGAACATTAATTATGTGCATCACCTCATATAAGAAAAATGAATCCAAAAAAATTTGTTATATATAAACTTTAACTCATATTTTAAAACAACAGAGATTAAATTCGTGGATTTTCTAAAAAAATAACATTTTGAAATTTGAAGCATCATCTTTTATAAACATGTATTAATTTACCCTTGCCAAGAAAAGGTGGCAACATTAGGATAGAAATAAAATATAGGTTACAAACTTACACATGTGAATAATCATATAGGTGGCAAGGTTGAGAAAATGAAAACATTTCAATCGGTGGTGAAAATGGAAAACTTTTAAATTACACCGTAGGAAAGTCGATGGTTCTTAACATAGGTATAATAGATATAAGTAATTTCCATTATAGCGTAGGATATAATTAGAGAATGCATCAAAATACAATATATGAATGGACTATGGAAGTTTGTAGTCCTTGATACGAGACAACAATGATGTCACAAACCTGGATACAGTACTATACGAGGTTTATGTGATAAACCTATGTTTTGAGAGGTGTATATGATACTCTTATGCTTTTAGAGTGATCGATTTTGAATGAAATTTATATATAAGAGTAATGAAAGTAGAAAGATTTAAAAGGTGAAATGAAGTAAAGAAATAAAAAAAGAATCATATAAGTAAAAGGAATAAAGAACTCACAATACAAAACGAAACAAAAAGAATAAAATGGAAAAAAAAAACAGGTTTGGGATGAGAAGGATCAAACTGGGGTATGTGGGCGAAAACAACCGCCCCAAAGCCATCAGTTTTGCTTTATATTTTTCTTCTTCCTGTGTATTTATATATAAAAGTTCCATGTGACAAATATGTTAGATTTTTTGATGGATATAGTAAATTAGTGTTTTGTAATTAGATTTCTTTGTGAATGGATGGCTGTTAATACTAGCAACGTTCCAAACTTGAATGGCGTTTCTGGAAGAAGCTTAACATGTGAAGGGCAAGAAATGTTAGATATTTAATAAGAAAGTCGCATGAAACTTAACAGAGAAGTCAACATTTTTGGGTCCCATAAAGAAAAAGTTAACATTCATTGCAAGTGGTCCTCTTTTCGTGCACATTATTTCCTCTTGTTTTCTCATGGGAAACATACATGTATTTTTTATTATATCACGAATTGTATGAATTATTTACGCTCATATATATGCACTTGTTTAGTGGTATGATTTTTACTTTTTGTAAAAATAATGTAAGTTTAAATTGTTACCAAGTATAAGATCCCATAAATTTAAGTATCTAAAGTGTTTTTAAAGTATATAACTAATTTGGAGTTCAGTAACAATAATTAAACTCTTTAATTATAATATTGTCAACTCAACGGTACTGTTCTGATGAGATTTAAGGAACGTTATCATTTTACAAGTGATTGTGTAATTGCGTTTAAGAATGATATATATAATACTAGCTTTAGTAAACCCGTGTATTACACGGGTTGAATAAATAAAATATTAGTATAATAAAATTTATTAATTATAAAATGATATTTTAATATATAATAAACTAGCAATATCAACTTTTAAAATTTTGATTTTAAACTTTTTTCAAAAAATAAACATTTTATTCTAAAAGAAACGGTATAAAAATGTCATTTTTAAAAATTTTCCTATTATAACTCTCAAATTTGATTATTTTTTGTTTTTTAGAAAAATGACTTTTTAAAAATACCAATTTTAAAAAATTTTGTATTTTTATAAAAGTTTTATGCTTTAGAAAAATTTATTATTTTATAAAAAAATTATTTATTTAAAAATAACATTAATAAATTCTTTCTTAATTTATTTAAAAAACATTAAAGAATATTATTGGTAATTAAGATATTAAGGTAATATTTAATAGAAGATATAGATTTTTATGTATTTAAATAATAACATTTAGGGACTTGCCATCTACAGTAACCGGTTTGCATGTATTTTTTTTTGTCTTTTAATGATTAATTTACGTCATATATAACATTCTTTCCAAGTCTAGAACAAAGACGATTCTTGGTGTATTGGAAGAATGTTTGTACTTCCTCATCTTTGACTAGGTTTAAAGTCCTGTGCACTCAATTTCGATTAATAGTAGTGTTTTGCTTTTTTCTTTGTTTGTTTTTTTTTTTGGGTAAAGGGTTACCCCGGTGATTTATATTACTTCAAACAATAAATACAAGTAGCATGGCTAACGTACCACACTAATTGAACCTATGACATACCATAGACTTACAAACAACTAGACTAGCTAGAAACACAAAAACCGACTACCTCTATCAACTACATACGATAAAAGCAAAAAATATCTAGCCATGATCTTCAATGCTTCCAATCCGATCCATAGCAAACTTCCAACGTTTCAAGTATCCTTGCACCCGGTCATTGTTCTTCAATCTGATAGAGCTGAGACGGAGTCGCGCCGTATTGAGAATGATAAGCACCAGTTGCCTCGGTTCTCTCTTGTTCAGTGAAAATACCCGTGCATTCCTTTCCTGCCATATGAAATAACAAGTAGCTGCCACCACAATTCTCTCCCCTATGCTTCGGACTGATTTGTTATTAATTCTAGCGAAAATACATAACATTATCTCCACCAAGTCGCCCTCGATATTGCTCATATTTATCCAGTACCGAATCATCTTCCACACTTGTGTCGAAAACTTGCACTTGAAAAACAGATGCTCATAAGAATCCATGTCTTCCATACATAAAAGACAACACCGCATATTCATATCCCACCTCCTCATACGATCTTGAGTTGATAGCTTACCATTCATGATTAGCCACATATTAAATGCATGTCTAGGAATATTACTCGGGAACCATATAATTCTAGCCCATGCGACTTCTTGACCCCTAACCCGAATTGAATCCTAGACTTTTGCCACCGATAACTCTGTAATCTCAACCTGATTATCCCTCCACACCCAAACATCACTACAATATGACCGTAACTGAGGGATATCAATATCAATTAAAACCGGATAAGTCTGGTACCATGCCGTAGGCCATAGCCACTGTTGGTCCTGAATCATATCCACTGTTGATAGCTTTTTTCTTTGTTTTTGTTTTTCCTATTTTGTGTTTTTGGCTATTCTTTTAATAAAGTAAATGAAAACTATATATTATTTTTTGGTTTCCTTTTTAGTTCTTTAAAATATTTAAGTAAAACTTTTTTAAACAATAAAGTTACCCACCCGAATGTTATTTTCTCGAGATTTATATATACATACCGTTGTGATTTTTCTTATTAACTATGTAACATCGATCTATCACGCATCTACATTTCGTACATGCCTGAGAAGCACAAATATACACATATAACGAACCCAACACACGGCCTTACCCAGATGGCTTCCTAATTTATTATGAAAAACCATATCTTATAAGTTAGGATAAGGATTCACCATTAATTTGAAATGATCATGATGAGCAATTCCATTCATCATCATATAAAATTAGCTTTTTAACATTTTCAAAATGAGTTAACAAATACAATAGTTGAGTTAAAGTTTTCTTGTTTCCTGTCCAGATGACAATGTCAAGAATACGCTACTCTTAAGATAATAAGATACGATTGTTGAGTTAATCTTCTTGTTATAACTCATCGTTCTAATTATTCAAAAGAAGTTGCTTAGATTTAGAAAAAAGGATAAGAAAAACTATCGGTCTTATGCGATTCTCATATAGTGTGAACAAGATGCATGCCATATATAGCGTTTTTTACGGTAAATTTTGTGTGCACCAAGAAAACCAACTATAACATTTGAATAACACACACGTATGATATTTTCCTACATATAATATCTATTTGTTAAATTTATTCATGTAAATATCAATAAATATTTAGATACAAACAATGCAACCGTAATGCTCGTAAAACTCAAAACAACGAATAAATAAATGTAAAAATTTTGATATTCGAAGTTCTTATATTGTGCATTTAATTGTGGGACATGTGATTAACCCAGATGAGATCATGGATGATCTGCTAAACTTGTAGCGGTTATGCAATGGAGTTTTTCCAAGAGGCAATCTGAGATCCAAAGTTTCATCAGGTTGACATGTTATTATAGGAGATTTATCCAAGATTTTTTAAGGATTGTCAACTCGCCATTGAAAAAGTCAACAAGTAAGAATGTAAAGTTTGAATGAGATGACAATCAAGAAATTTTGTATTACGAGTTAAAGAGGCGGCTGACACAAGCACTAGTGTTGATTTTACCTAAGGGGAACGAAGATTTGCTAGTCTACTAAAATGCTTGTTACCAGGGGTTTGGGTGTGTTCAATACGATATAGTTATAGCTTATGTTTTACGTCAATTGAAGGTTCATGAAGTTAATTACCTAACTCTTGATTTGAAGCTTGCAGCTATTGTGACTATCTTTACACATCATAAGAGTATAAAGTATTTCTTTGAGAAGAAAGTTCTCAACATGAGATAGAGAAGATGGTTGAAATTGACAAAGGATTATGAAGCCCATGCATATCGATAATGAACGTTAGTATTTATTTAGTAGAATGTTCTCAACCAACTAATCATGATGTTTGATATTGTAAAAAGAATAATGATGCCATGCACAAGCTCTAAGCCTAGTTAGATTCACAATGAAAGGATAGATCACGAATTTGAAAGAAAACACTTATGGTGTCAAAACCAAGTTTGGGCCGATTTGATTTCCTCATTACAGGGATCTTAGAAAAGAATGTATAAAAAATTAAAGAAGAGATATCGGTGGCCTGAGATGCAAGCTGATTTGGCCTAGTACGTGGGAAAATGTTTAACTTGGTTACAAGTTTTAGTTGGGCATTAGATGTCTATGGGACGATCTAACCTTTGAATGTTCCCGAATGAAAATGGAAATGAAAATGGAAGCATATCACGATGGATTTGATTACCAAGTTACCATATACACGGTGATAGTTGATCGGTTGACAAAGAATGCTCACTTTCTATCAATCCGAGAGACGTATGATTCATAGCACTTAGTTGAGTTATTTCTTAATGAAGCACTTACCCGTCATGGTGTGCCTATTTGATCATCTCCGACCAAGACATATGGTTTATATCTAAGTTTTGAAAGAAATTCCATGATATCATGGGAACGAGATTGCAAATTAGTATAACATACCACCCATAGATGGATGGTTAATCAAAAGAACCATTCAAACATTAGAAGACATGTTTCAAGCGCGTATTATAGATTTCGTTGGATACTAGGATAGGAAACTGGGATTTGCAGAGTTCTAAGGCAATGAATGAAAAGCTATAAAAGATTAAGGCTTATATGAAGGCTGCCAAAGATAGATTAAATTCTTATGAGATAAACGGAAAAAGCTAAAAGAGTTCAATGCTGGTGATAGAGTGATGTTAAAAGTTTTGCCTTGAAAAATAATCATTTGATTTAGAAAGTGGGGAAACTTGAGTCTCAGTTTATAGGGCCATTAAAAATAGTAGCTCATGAAGGAAAAATAGATTACCTTCTAGATCTATAAGAGGATCTAAGTGAAATCCATTCTGGCTTCCATGTATCAAAATTACGAAAATGTTTAGCTAATGACGATGCTTATGTTCCGCTTGAGGATGTGGGAATAGACGACATGCTAAATTATGTTGAAGAGCATGTGACCGTTACTAATAAAAAGAGTGAAACAACTAGGGATTAAAGTAATACAACAAGTTAAAGAATAATGGAAGCATAGATTGAGGTCGGAAGCAAGTTAGCAGTCCGAGGAAGAAAAATTACGGCAATATTCGCGCCTGTTTTATGAATAAAAGGTTTTGATGATGAAAAAAATAAGGAGGATAGACTTGTAACATCCTATATTTTTCAGTAAACTAGGTCAAAGAAAATAAAGAGGGGCAGTTACGGTTTTTAAATAGAACATGGAGTAAAACTAAATGCCCTGAAGCCCAATATAAAAAAGGTGGCTGCCCACGCTATCTCTTTATTGCATTCTAAGTTTGCTAAAGAGATTTAGAGAGAGAAGTTATAGTAATACAAAGAGAAAGTCAAATTCAAATAAATGAAAAAATCAAATGTTAAATTGGCTAAAAATATAAAAAAAATCCAAAAAGAAGTTTGTAAGGATCATACATAGAGGCTAATGCAAGCAAAGTTCTCTTAGCATGCACATGTGAAGTACAAGAATAGTTACTTAAAGACAAAGTCTTTCGAAGCCAAGAGACTGATTTCTTTCGAAGACAGAGAAGACATGCTTTCTCTACATGCTTTTGAAAAAATCCGGATCACTTTCCGCTGCATCTCTAAAGACTCACCAACTTATACAAGTTGGTGAAAAATCCATACTTTTGTCAACTGTAGATTAATGTCTTAGAGTCAATAACTTTCTACCTTTTTACATTTATTCTTTTTGTAATAGATAAATGTAGGACCGTTGAAGGGTATGCATTTACAACACAACAACACAATGAGGAGAGTTACTTAGAACACTTAACAGATCAAATAGAGAACTGGTTAACTTTAGTGAAAGATGCTAAGAACACAAGTAAGAATTAGACAGAACAAGATGGCAAACAACACAAGTAATTGCTTTTCAAGAATGCTGTATATTGCTTCTCAAGTTCTATTACAAATGTTACAAAGCATAAAGGAAAGTTACAAGTACTTGAGATACATATACTACATCCTACAGCCAGCCATACTTTGAAGGCCAGCTGGATACATAAGACTAGAAAACTACAAAATCAAATGTAGAGTCAAAAGGCAGATTTTCCTTTTAACTAGTGACTATGACATGCCATAGCTCACATCCTAATATATTACAAAAAGGATAAAAGTACATAAAGTAAAAAACACAGACTCAAGACCTCAATGTACAGTTACCAAAAGCATGGACCTTTTCACCAACTCATGTAAGTTGGTGACTTTACAGAGTTGCAGCGGAAAGGTGGTCTAGCTTTATGGAAAAGTACATCAGATAAAGGCATATCTTCAAAAGTCTTCGGAAGAAATCTGTCTTCACTCTTTGGCTTCGGAAGACTTTGTCTTTGAAGCTTCGAAAGACTTCACTTTTGGCTTCGGAAGATGTTGGTCTTGGCTTCGGAAGATTTTACACATAGAATATTTCTAGTACATGGTGTAAAACTTCCAAAGCATTTCTACTTCTGTTCTTCAGTGCATGCATGTAGAGAGACTTTGGATGTTTTGGATGCATCAGACTTATAGGAATCCTTACAAACTCCCCCTAGGCTGATGCTACCAAAACATTTGAAGATCTTCAGCTGTTGACAGTCATCATAATGATGATGACCATGCCCTTCTTTATTAGATGGTCAGGATCACTCAGACTCTCATAATATCTTCTCATCTCAGAGATATCATGCAGAGGTATGTTAAATAAGTCTTGCCATGTGTAGACATTTTCAACACCTTGATCTCTGATCACATGGCATCTCTCTGGATTAGTTGTGAAGGTCTAGGATAAGATGGGTCTCTCAGCTGTAGGAGGAGCCACTTGAATTGGAGTTGATTGGGCTGCCTCTTCATGCACTTCCTCAGGTTGATCTGACTCAACCTGAGGTGTAGAGGTTGATGATTCAGGCTTCTTTTTCTTCTTTGACTTTGGTTTTGAAGCCATCCTCTTCTTCCTCTTAGAAGACTTTAACTGAGAAGACTGGTCTGCAGCACCTTGTTGATGAGGCTTGTCTTGCTCAGTTGGGTGTTCCTCCCTCACAAGTTCAGAAGGAGGGGGAGTTTGACCCTGTTGTGGATCAGAAGATGAAGCTTGCTGAGGCTCAGCAGGAAGTGCAGGTTGTGTTGTCTCAAATTGTTTAAGCTTAACCTCCACTTCAGGTGGAGCTTGACTTGGAGGAGAGTGTAAGTGTGAATCCAAGGATTGCAATCAGGAATTATCAATGTTGGTTGAAAGCAAGTCAACGTTTGTGGAATCAACGTTGGCTTGGTTTAATTGTTTTGTAGTAAATTTCAATATCAATAAAGATTCAAGAACACACTAAAAGAAACACAATTAATGAATAATATGTATTTCATTAAAACATGTTAATGATTACAAATAATGAAAGAATGATATTAAATTTTATGATGAATGATGTGACAGCTGCTAGGGTTTGGTTGTGAGATTTGATGTGATGTTTGCTGTTGTAGAATTGTCGTATTGCTATTGCTGTTGCCGTGCTTGATTCGAAACCTAGGATCCATTTATATAGACAATAATGTTTCTGTTAAAGGAAACACCGGATCTCTTGGGATTTGAATTGTTTCTGTTAGGGAATCATCGGATTTCTTGGGATTCGCATAACTGCCTTGTTGACTTATTGACTTGTAACACTTGTATTATACAAGTGTTTGGACTCCGCAGGAATATTGCTTCCGTAGATGTTTGTTCTTCCGTAGGAGTCTTGTTCTTCTGCAGGAGTGTTGTTCTTCCGTAGGAGTCTTGTTCTTTCGAAGGAATCTTTTTCTTCCGAAGCAATCTTGTTCTTCCATCCTTAGAGCTGGTTGTTTATCCACAGAAGATCTTCGGATGTATTTTACTTGTAAGAAACATATCTACGGAAGAACAAAATGTTCATCCGTAGATGTTTCTTAGTCAATTTCAGAGATTGACCAAGTATAATGTTTGTACCTGCAAACATACATAAATCAACACACATATATATGGGTTAACCTATATATATAATGCATACACAATAATGAATTACAACCATTTATTACAGATATTAATTCAAGTACTAAGCCTATACAAAATGGACTAGATCTACTGATCCTAGACCTATCAATACTCCCCCTTAGGCTTAGATACTTGTAATCAGCTCTTCAAAACTGAAAGTTCTTTCAATCTTGCCACCATCCTTTTGTTGAAGTATGATACTGCATCCTTTTGATCATCATACTTGTATTTGATCTCCATTCTGCATTATCCTTTGCAGAGTCTCAAAACTTTGGCCCAAAATGTCTTCTTTAGTGGTGAGTGTTTCCATTACACTTTCATTATGCACTATCTCGAGCTCATCTTCCTCTAAGATTCTCAATTTTGATACTTCTTCAATGTTGGCTCCTTTCAGCAGCCCAACATCATGTCTTCTTCTTTTGTATGCTTTAGCATGTAGTTTACCCACCACTTGAATCATGTGCATCTATATAAGCATAGATCATTTTATGCTCTTTCATCTGACAACTTTGGAAAGAACTTATCATGCAGGTATGATGTGTAGCTGGGGTGTAGCAGTTTGATTTCTACTGGGTCAAAAATTCTTATCTTTTCCCCTTTCTTCCCCTCAGCATTCCTTAGTAGCACCATTTCTTTTGTCTTCTCCACATATCCCCACTCAGTTATGGGAATAGTGTATTGATTTCCTGCTATGACTTTGATGGCTTCTGTTTTTCTATTTGAGTATTCAACCATCCTTAAGAGTTCATCATCAACCATAGTAGAGGAGTTGATGTTTGATCTTTTTCCTTTTTGAAGTCTTTTCTTATGTTCAGCATCTTCCCTCTTAGCCTCCTTCAGTACATCATCTATAAATCTTGTTTTCATCCTACCTATTGAAACAGAAAAGTCTCTTCCCTTTGGATGGAATGGATAGTTTGAGATGATTAGGCTTTGCAGGTTTTTGATGTCTCTCTCAGGAAGTCTCAGTAATGCTTCTACATCATGGAAGTATTCAATTCTTCCAGATGTCCTCTTGATGATAGCACAGTCCCATTCTTGATCATATTTCCATGCCATGATTCTGTTGTCTTCCAGAGAGGATGGACTTGTAATGTGGTCAAACAATTCTATCAATGTAGACTTCTTCTCTGTAATTTCTCTGACTGTTGTCCCCAATGGCCACACTTTGCCAGGAATGACTGCTCTTGGTTCTCTGATCAGTTTTTCTTTTCCTTTGTGCTGATATTTAGATTCAACAGTTATAGGATCAGCAGGAAGTTTGCTTTGTTGCTCATAGAATGGGTGTTGAGCTTCAGTTCTGAATCTGACTCCAGTATCAAGTTCAACAGACATTACATGTTCCATCATTCTTCTCAGCTCGGCAACACTTCTTCCTTTAAGCTCATGACCCTTATAGTTGTGACCCTGTAGCCAACATACCATATTGTACTTGCTCAGTTTTGTTGTATCACAGTGACCTAGATCATTCTTGATTTTCTGAATGGCTTGAAAAGTGGTGAATGCTTCATAGTCACAATTTGGAATTATGAATCTAGCAAGCTCAAACTCTTTCAGCATATCTTTAATCTCAGTCAAGTTCATTCTTTCAACCATGTCAAATGGGAACCCATGATTGATCAGGGTCATAAACACAGATGACTCGGACCTCTCTTCCATAATGTCTTTTGTTGTAAGTAGAACATCAGCCTTTGATTGTTCTTGATCTTTGTTAGTTTCATCTTCAATCAGCTCTTTCCATTCAGCATCACTCTCAGCTTCATCTTCATCATGTGTTACTTGCTTTAATGGTGACACATCCACTGAAGGAGTGTGTTCTGAAGATGTATGCCTTGACTTCTTGGGTGTCTCTTCAATATTGATTGTTTGTATATTTGTTGAACCCAAATACTTCCTTTTCCTTGAGTATTGAATAAGTTGCTTTGAAGTTTCAACAGGTTTCTTTAGTTGATCCGATTTAAGAGCACATATCTTCATCTTCAGCTGATCAATCTCTTCTTCTTTTCTTCTCAACAAAGCTGATTGATCATAAAGAGAGTCATTCATTTGATCAACCTTCAGCCTTAGCTTCTTATTTTCATTCTTCTCATTCTTTGCTGAGTCTTTAAGTTCTTTAACCAGCTCATGCAATGCATCAATCACTTTATTGTTTTCTTGTATATTCTCCCTCAATCTTTTCAGACTTGATTCTTGCTTCATCAGTTGATCATCTTTTACTTTCATTCCCTTCAACTCTTGAATTCTTTGCTTTCTATTGTTAGACTTCAGAAGTTGTATTCAGCAACCAGATAACTCTTGCTGACAGGGATATCATTATCACTTAGATCATCTTTATTGTAGGCAATCACATCAACATAGTTTGCCTCTTCTTCTTCTTCCTGATGTTGAGCAGCAATCTCATCATCATTTACTTCTTCAGGGGCTACACTTGCTGAGCTTGAACTGGCCTCAATGGCTTGATCTGCCAGTTCTTGATGTGGTTGTTGTTGTTGTTGATGGTCAGTGACCGGAGAGACTGGTTTAGTTTCATTTGAGAGAACAGGGGATTCAGTTTTGGTTAACGACAGTTGAACTGTACTTGCCTGGGAGGCTAACTCTGTCTCCCCCGTGTAAATGCTCTCAGTGGATGAATTTTCTGGATTTGGAGGCTGTTGAAAAAGTTGCATTTGAAGCTGATTTGGTGATAGAGGGTGAATTGGAGAGATAGGTTCTGTGTTTTGGCTGCCAGGTGAATGTGGTAGGGATGGTTGAGGTTGATGGTGTATGGGTGATAGATCTGGTGAGTGAGTAGCTTGGACAGAGTTAGTTGGTGAACCCTCCTGTTGATCTTCCCACACAAGCTCTTGAGGAATGTTTGCATGAGCATCTACCACATGATCAAACATGGGCATGTCTCCTCCTTCATATTTCCAAGATATTTTATTCAGTACGGATCTACCTAGGTGTGCTTGAACAAACACATCACCATCCACAGTAGTTCCAGGCAGATCAACATTGATGATTAGTTGCAGAAACCTTGGAAACATATACATCTTGTCAGCCTTTTGTACTTTGATGTGATCACATAAGCAGTTGAAGATGTACTTTGAGTAATTGTAGGTTCTTCCCTCAAAAACACCAATAATGCCTGAAGAGATATGCCTTGAAAATCTGTCAAGTCCAGATTTCCTGTTTGAGATGCACTTAAGATAAGTGTGGCAGAGAAATCTGTACGCCTTGCAGAGTCTTCCTTTCTTTATTTCTCCCTTCTCGAAGTCACCATCATACCCCATCAGAAGAAACACTTTTTCTATGTATTCATTGTTAAACACATCAGGGTGACCAGCTTCTACATCTCCCAACTCAAGAACCCTTCTTATTGTCTGTTCATCCACTCTTAGCCTTTCAATCTTCACATCAGCCACAATAACTTGACCATCTTCCTCTATTTTGGCGGAGTTCTAGAAATCAGTGATGTGCGATTGGTGAATCACAGGCTCTGCTGATAAGGCATAGAACAGCTGGATCTTCTTAGATATCGGATAATGTCTTGACACCCTACTGAAACAGGATCGTCAGGGTTTAAGAAAGCACACACATTGTGCTCTTTCGCAAACCGATTATCCATCTGTTCAGAAGAAGAAGATTTCGTTAGAATCACAATGAGAATACAAACAGTTGTGAGATTAAACGAGATTCGAATGGTTCATTATTGAATCATTACGACATGTTTTACCTTGAACACAGCGATCTGAGAGCACAGATATATGTTTGTTTGATGTTTTGATTTGGTAAAATTTGAATGTTATAGAAGTGGGAAAAGTTTGTTGAGAGTGTGTTTTTCTAGATCTGAAAAAGTGAACTGAAAAAGCGAATAATGAATTTTCAAGTCAAACAACATCATTTATACTCTCAGACACATTAATTTTATTACTTTAATGAAGTGGGACCCTCAACAAATTCTTCCGCAGATCATCTACGGATCCCATAAATCATCTGAGGATGTCTTAACGACATCTGCCGATAAAGTATAACTTACATTTTCACAGATTACCAAACTATGAAATTAAATTCATTTGTTGATCTTTGCTCATCCGTAGTTTACCAATCTACGGATAAACATTTAAATTTTACACACTTTAGCTTCTGCTGATGCTTAAGATGGCACAATGCAGAGAAATTTTGTTGTATGGTCCAAGTCCATTGCTTAGAATCATTTATTGCTTTTGGACATTGTTGACTTTGTATTCATGACAATTTAGCACAAGAAAGTTTAAATGATTTTAAAGAAAATTTCATGTATCCAGGAGCTAAGTTGGTGCTCAGATTCCAATTCCTTCAAATTGATAATGAAACAGACGAAGCTGCTGATTGATAAACTTACTTCATGAATTCTACTCCCCCTAAATTTGTGATTAATGATAACAATAAGCATTTATCATAAATTTCTAAGAAGAATAGCATGAGTGACATTTAACTGTATGATGATGCTCAGACATATATACACATATGATGGGATCATACTATAATACTAAGCCTCTTCCTGATGAGTTATTTTGTTGAATTGATACCTGAACAAAGTTCTAATTTCAAGTATATTGTCCACTTAAATCCATACAAGAGCTCATGTATCAACTAGGCATGCTGTTTATCATGTTTTCATATTGATTTGGAAATAACTATTATGGGCTTCACATTCAATTCACAAAGATTTTGTCCTCCCTTTGCAAGTCAAATCATCACTTTTTCACACTTAAGAACTATGTACTTTAAGTTATAAGTTCTATCTTGAGATGCATTGTGCATCTCATTAATTCAATGATGTAAAAGCTCTAGATTAATATACAATTGATCACATAGGATTCTTTTGAGAGCTTAGATATGATCATCATCAAGTCACCAGGTCTTTACTCACGTAAAACAGAGGTGCCTTTAACCCAAGTCTTTGTTCACACAAAACAGAGGGATGATGAGGATCATGATCTTTTCACCTTTTATAACTGATATTCAGTATGGTGATCATACACCCAGGTCTTTGTTCACACAAAACAGAAGGAGTATGATTTGTAAAGATAGATATTATAAACTATTGGTACATAGTGTGTTTAGATGAGTGATTTGGTCACATCAGAATAAGACTCACTTTGTATTCTCAAAATGAAGTTTCCCACAAACAATCACTTAGCGTTATGTTTGGCATGCACTCGATGTAGTTTCACTCAAGATGAACCTACTCACATATCAAGAAACTTGCTTAGATTTGATGTTATTTATGAATTCAGGAATAAGCAAAGATATAGTGTACTATCATTTCCCAAGCATATGTCATGCTGAAGCATCATTACACACAGTATTTTGTTTGTTCAAATTGATTAATCTAAGTTAATCATGCCTAGAGACTCAATTAGAAAATTAAATCTGACTGAATCAAAGGCTTTAATGAATAAATCAGCAAACTGATTTGTTGTATCCACTTTGACTAACTTAATCAAACCCTTTTCTGAGCAATCTCTCAGAAAATGATATCTTATCTCAATATGTTTTGTTTTACTATGTTGCACGGGATTAGCAGTTATAAACATAGCAGCAGAATTGTCTATGTAAAGTGAAGTTTGAAGGAAGTTGTAACCATAGTCAAGTAATTGGTTTTGCAACCAAAGAACTTGAGAGCAACCAGCTGAAGCAGCTATGTACTCAGCCTCAGCTGTGGATATAGATACATTGGTTTGTTTCTTGCACTGCCATGATACTAGCCTTGGTCCGATGAATTGACATCCACCAGTTGTTGATTTTCTGTTACTATTACATCCACCATAGTCACTGACTGAGTATGAGTAGAGTGTAAAGTCACCATCCTTTGGATACCAAAGACCAAGTCCTGGTTTTCCTTTGAGGTATCTGAAAATCCTTTTCACAGCATTCAGATGAGACTCCTTTGGATCAGATTGGTACCTAGCACACACACACACACAACAAACATAATGTCAGGTCTACTAGCAGTTAGATACATAAGTGAACCTATCATTGATCTATATAATTTTTGATCAATAGATTTTCCTGAAGGATCAGGAACAATCTTATCAATTGTTGATGCTGGTGTTTTGCATGAGGATACTTCAGTAAGATTGTATTTCTTCAAAATTTGATGTATGTATTTTTCTTGATTGATGAATATCCCATCTGGTTTTTGATGAACTTGAAGACCAAGAAAGAAGGTTAATTCACCCATTAAACTCATCTGAAATTCAGATTTCATCAGCTCTTCGAAATTTACACACAATCTCTTATTAGTTGAGCCAAATATAATGTCATCAACATATATTTGAACAGCTAAGAGATCTTGATGTTCTTGTTTGAGAAAGAGTGTCTGATCAATGGTTCCTCTTTTGTAGCCATGCTTGAGCAAGAAAAATAATAGTGTTTCATACCACTTTCTTGGTGCTTGATGAAGACCATACAATGCTTTATCTAACTTGTATACCCTATGAGGATAATGAGGATCTTCAAAACCAGGGGGTTGTGACACATAAACTTCCTCATCAATCTTCCCATATAGGAATACACACTTGACATCCATCTGATACACAGTGAACTTCTTATATGATGCATAAGCTAGAAACACTCTTATGGCCTCAATTCTTGCAACTGGTGCAAAAACTTCATCATAGTCTATTCCCTCTTCTTGTGTGTATCCTTGTGCAATCAACCTTGCTTTATTTCTTACAATAATCCCTATATCATCCAGTTTTTTTTGTATGGCCATCTTGTTCCAATAGGATGTTGACCTTCAGGAAAATCACCTAGAGACCATACCTTTTGCTTTCTAAATTGTTGAAGCTCTTCTTGCATAGCTTCAATCCAACTATTGTCTTTTAAAGCAGCAGTGATGTTTGGAGTGACCACTTGTGAAAGAAAACAACTGAAGAGACAAAGGTTGGCAGTACCACTTTGGCTTCTTGTAGTTCTTTTTGTAAGATCTCCAATGATGTTGTTGACTGGATGAGTCTTATGGATTCTCATTGATGGAGTTGATTCAACTGGCATAGATGATTCCAGGTTAGTCATTTCCATTGCCTCAGACTGATCCAACCCAGGTTGAGAGTCTAGAAAATAGTCAAAATGTTCAACATGAGGTGTAGTATCTGATACCACCTGTGAATCCAAGGATCGCAATCAGGAATTATCAGTGTTGGTTGAAAGCAAGTCAACGTTTGCGGAATCAACGTTGGCTTGGTTTAATTGTTTTGTAGTAAATTTCAATATCAATAAAGATTCAAGAACACACTAAAAGAAACACAATTAATGAATAATATGTATTTCATTAAAACATGTTAATGATTACAAATAATGAACGAATGATATTAAATTTTGTAATGAATGATGTGACGGCTGCTAGGGTTTGGTTGTGAGATTTGATGTGATGTTTGCTGTTGTGGAATTGTCGTATTGCTATTGCTGTTGCCGTGCTTGATTCGAAACCTAGGATCCATTTATATAGACAATGATGTTTCTGTTAAAGGAAACAACGGATCTCTTGTGATTTGAATTGTTTCTGTTAGGGAATCATCGGATTTCTTAGGATTCGCATAACTGCCTTGTTGACTTGTTGACTTGTAACACTTGTATTATACAAGTGTTTGGACTCCGCAGGAATATTGCTTCCGTAGATGTTTGTTCTTCCGTAGGAGTCTTGTTCTTCCGTAGGAACTTCTCCGGAATCATTTTGCTTTTCCGTAGGAGTTATAGGAACTTCTACGGAATCATTTAACTCTTCTGTAGGAGTTACAGGAACTTCTCCGGATGATAAGTGAGGACTTGAAACATTTCCAATGTTTGTTGTATTCACTTGAGAGCCTGGATCTGTTGAAGGGACAACATTTACATCTCCGGATGCATAATGTTCATTTCCACGTAGTGTCTGCAGCTGCTGCTGATGTGTTTCCACCCGAGGATGTGTGTATCCTTGGAGGATCAGCAGATAATGTTACTTCAGTCATATGAGGTGGAACAAATGGATAACATACTTCATCAGAACCTTTAACTGACTTAGTAAATACAGATTCATCAAAGGATACATTAGGAGTTTCTTCCATAATGTTATGTTGTGGAATATAAATCCTATAAGATTTAAATGTTGAAGAGTATCCAACAAAGAAACCATCATATGCTTTTTCTGAAAATTTTCCCAATGACTCTTTTTTGTTTAAAACAGATACTTGACATCCAAAGACTTTAAGATATCCTATGTATGGTTTTCTTTTAAACAAGAGCTCATAAGGAGTTTTGTTATGTTCTTTGACAATTAATGTTCTGTTTTGAACATTGCATGCAGTATTCACTGCCTCAGCCTAAAATGTGATGGGCAATTGTGAATCAGCTAGCATTGTTCTGGCTGCTTCAATGAGAGTTCTGTTTCTTCTTTCAACAACTCCATTTTGTTATGGAGTTCTTGGTGCACTGAATTGCCTTGCAATACCTTTGCTCATGCAAAAAGGAATCCAGTTCAAAATTGACAAATTTAGTACCATTGTCACTCCTAAAAATTTTAACTTTTGCATCAAGTTGATTCTCAATCTTGATCAAAAAGTCCATTAATGTTTCTGATGTTTCACTCTTTTGTTTTAAGAAAAAGACCCATGTGAATCGTGTGAAATCATCAACTATCACCAAACAATATTGCCTTTTTCCAATGCTCATCACATTGGTAGGACCAAACAGATCCATGTGAAGCAATTTGAGTGGGGTAGCATTAGTATTGATAATTTTGGATTTATGTGACACTCTATGTTGTTTTCCTTTGTAACAAGAAGAACAGTGAGTTGAGCAATGAAACTCTTTGTTTGGCAATCCAATGACTAGGTCATTTTTCACCAATTTGTTCATGTTCTTCATGTTAGAATGGACAAGCCTTCTATGCCACAATTGAGATACATCTTCTGATAACTTAGATAGAAGCCATGTTTCATGTTTTGTGAGTGATGTGTTGTTCATATCCAAAACATAAGTGTTTTCTTTTCTTGCTGCTTTGAGGAGGACCCAATCTTCTGAAACAGTAAAACCTGGCTTAAGAATGTAACAATCAGTATTATCAAACAATGTGGTATAATTTTGATCACAAATTTGAGACACACTTAGTAGATTGTACTGTAAATTTTCACAATAATTTACTTTCTCAAATTTGAGCACACCATTTGTTATCATTCCTTCACCAACAATTTTACCTCCCTTTTTATCCCCACCAAATGCCACATAAGAAGCATTTTTATGTTTGAAATCATGGAGAAGTGAACAGTTTCCTGTCATATGCCTGGAACAACCACTGTCAACATACCACTTGTTGTCAGCTCTCCAATATTGTTTCTGCATTCAGAAATAAATCAGTTAGAATTGACAACCCAAGTCTTAATGATCTTGGGTTTGTCAACAGTGTCTAAAATAGTTACTCCTTTATGAACAAGTCTTGAAGTTTCAGTTTTAGTTTTGGTTGATTTATTCTGAGTTGTTTCAAATGAGGATGATTCTGTTGAATGGGATGTTGATGAACTAGGTTCTTGTTTCCCAATTTCTTCTTGATTCAACTTAATTTTATTCATCTAAGACTTTGGTTTTGATAATGAAACTTTATGATTAAACTTTTGTTTTTGAATGAGGTATATGATTTCCCTTTTCAAATTTATCAAAGAATGCATCATCATCCTTTGTTTCCTTATCAGTCAAATCTACCCTTTTGTGAGGTGTTTTTGACTGCTGGAAAGTTGGTATTTTCTTTAATGGATGAGCACTTGATGATGTTTTGTCCTTTGATTTTGACTTTGATTTTAGTTCAGACTTCTTCAGTTTTGAACCCTTTTCCCAATCAGTAGATTGAGTATCTGATTCAGACTTATCTGATTCTTTCTTCTTTGTGCCTTTTGTCTTGTTCTTTTTATTGAAATAACATTCCTGAGTGGAATGTTATTTTTGTTGCAGATGGCACAATGTTTGTTGAAGTAACAGTCAGCAGTCATGTGATTGTTCATATTGCAAATAAAGCAGTAGCTACTGAAGTAACAATCTTCAGTATTGTGATTTTTCATGTCACACCATTTGCAATACTTCTCATCTGATTGTTTCTTAGAATCATTCTTATGGTTTTCTAACTTTTGATGTTGTTCATTCTTCTTCAGCTTTGGAGGAGATTCTTGCTTTTCCACTTTATGCATCTTTTGATTGTTTGTTGCTGAATTCCTCTTCCGTAGATCATCTACTGAATCAACATTAACTTCTACTGAAGTTTTCTTTTTCCGTAGATCTGGTACTGGAAAGAGGTTCTTCTTCCGTTGATGATCTGCTGATGCCTTTTTCTTTCCTTTTTCCATGGATTTGTCTCTTTCCTCAGTAGAGGCAGATTTCTCATTTACTTTATTCGAGGAGGTTTGTTGCTGATTTAGCTCTTGAAAACCTTCATTCAACTGAGCTATTCTCTTGCAAATGGTTTTCAGCATGTTTCTTTGTTTAGGAGGGTATGGCAGCTTTGTTTCTTCAAGCACTTTTGGAATATTTGTTTCAAAAACAACATTCTTACCCTTATTTAAAAGATCAGCATCATGTTCATCAGAATCATCTAAGTCATCTCACTCATCTAAGTCGAATTCTGAATTAAATTGATTAATCTTTTCTGATTCAGAAGACTCAGTTTCATTCACCTCATTATCAATGTTTTGTTGATTTGAGCTAGTTCCTATATTGGTGCTAGGCATAAAATATTTTGACAGATTATTTGTCATTGATTCAGGCAAAGAAACATAGATATTGTTTACTGGAGGTGCCACAACATTGTATCCCAACCCAGACCTTTTCTTTGATTCAATATGAGAATTTAGTAATTTCTCATATTGCTGAGATGAGAGCTGAAATTTCTGAAGTTTCACTTCAGTTGATGCATGATCAACCATGGATTTGGTTAAGGAAGTGGTCAGATGCTCAACTTGTGCTTTCAAACTGTAATTTTCAGAAACAATTTTGTCTAAATCCTTTTGTAAAGAGTTAATTTTAATTTGATATAGTTTATATTCTCTTACATGAGATTCATCCAAAATCATTGTTTCTTTAACTTTATCAGCTAATTGTTGAGCATGGACTCTATATCTTTCTTCTTCCTTAACACATATTGATGAACGTAACCTGTCTCTTGCCTCACTTGCCATGGGTGGTGTTGGACCAAAAGAACCAATGAGCCAGATCAAAAAAACCTTTAAGTCCCACAGACATCACAACAACTGAAGTGATCTACATCTGCTGAAGACAAAGTCTGAAGACAAAGTCTGATGATAAAGTCTGAAGACAATTGCTGAAGACCAAGTTCTCAAAAGTTGTCTCAAACAGCTGAAGTGTTTCCTTTCAGTAGTTCTAATGTTTTACTTTTCAGTAGTTTCTTTTCAGTAGTTTTATTATTGTAAAACATCTGAAGTTCTTACACTTCAGATGTTATAGTTTCAGTAGTTGTAACTTTAGTTTATACTTAGCTTTTTGTGAAGGTGTCCTCAGTTGTTGAGAACATCTTCAGTAGATTAGTTACTTTCAGTAGTTTGTATAAATCAGTTAGATGTCATTATCAAGTGACATCAGCTGACGTCACATTCCTTTTATAAAAGGAATGTTGACCTAATTGTTTTGTAACCGAAGCATTTGTGTGAATGAAAATCTTCCATTAACAGAAAAATATTCTCTCTATAATCGTCATAGTGTGATTGAATATTCATACTTGTTTTGCTTAAATTTGATCTAAATTCTGTTATATTCCACTGCAAATTCGAATCTAATTGATCAAACTAGATCCGATCCTATCAGGTGGAACCTTGTTTTCCATGTGAGCCATTAGAGCTTGATATTCTTCTAAGATTTCCTTCTCATACACACTCTAGTCACAGGTTCTATCTTGAAGAATGATCAACCCAGAGTCTTTAGAGTTGCTAGTTCATGCTGGTGAATTGGTGGCTAGTGGGGATGAGTTGGTCAGTTGTGGCTGTCTAAAACATGGGTTGTTTGGATTGATGATTCTGTTGTTGTGTTGTGTCAGAATTTTGTTGATTGCATTCTCTAGAAAAGTGTCCATAGAGATTGCACTTGAAGCATCTTACCTTTGACTTATCAACTCCAATACGTGATGATTTACTTGCAGCAGCCAAATTCTTGTTTCTTCTCAGATATTGTTTGGCTCTATAGGCAATCATTGCCATTTTCCATTGTAGATCCATCTCCTCCACTACATCCGGAGGCAGTTCTTCTAAATCTTGTTGGCACATGTTGGCAGCGGGCAATGTACTTCCTAGGTAAGCTTGAAAGCTTGAACTGAAGGCTGCAAAAGCTGCCTTTTGTTCTTCAGAGTCTAGAATGACAGTGATAGACTCTGATTGATTGTTAGATGATGGTTTTTCGGATGATTTATCTCTTTGATCATCAGATCTTTCTTTCTCTTTTCTTGACTTACTTTGAGAAGATTTCTTAGGAGGTTTTGAAGCATAGAAACTTACTTCCTCTTCATCTACACTCAAATTACAAGAGTTATCACCATCATTACTGGACATGAAAGCACTTCCAGCACTTCTTGTTTCTTTAAAGTGATATGGTGATACATGAGTTCTTATACTCTTGTTTCTTGATTTCTCATCTAGTTCAAGAGCCTCAACTTTAGCCACTAGAGTGTCTAGTCCGACTGCTTTGAGATCTATGGTATTCTTGAACATGGATACAGTTTGATTCCAACTTTCTGGTAAAGTATGGAGCATTTTCTTGTTCAGTTCCTCATTTGTGTATTTCAACTCCAGAATGTTCATTTCTGTGACTGTTGGAGCATATGTTGTCATATATAGTGTGTCCGTCGCTTGACGAATAGTCTAGGCTTAATGTAATACACCTGATATGTTGTAAACACATGAAGCTGGGTCATTCCCAGGAGCATATGTGAATGAGACTCAGTTGTATGACTGAGCCATGCTAATGGACCAGTCGTGCGACTGAGAGATGCGATTGGGACATTCGTAAGACTGAACCATAAGTATGGTCTAGTCGTACGATTGAACCATACGCATGGCCCAATCGTACGAATGGGCCCAGTCGCATCTGATATGGGCTGAGGCCTATTAATACCAGTTTCATTGTGTAGAGAAAGAGGGGTTTTTGAGAGAGTCTGCCCGGGGCCTAGGTGCTGCCGGATGAGAGGGGAGATCATGCTCGATCTCCCCTTGCCCAGAGTCGTGATTCTTATGTTGTAACGAGCTTGTAATCATTAGGTTTTACTAATGAAACCATTTTATTATAGTTCGTGTTATTGTTTGTCTCTTGGTTTTTGGTTTTGTTTCCTTCCGTCAAGAACACGCTCGGATGTCTACCGATCCAGCCGACTTCACAATTGGTATCAGAGTCGGTTACTGCTGGAATGATCTAACAATCATTCTAGCAACCCGAGCTCTTGATTTCTGGATCTATTTTGACGTTAAACCCACCTCATGTTCTTCGTGTTTTGCTCAGATTTTGTTACGTGTGTTGTTTCTTTGTTAAAATCGAACTCGAAACCACGTTCCTATGACCCTTTCGAATCTGATGATGTCTAGTTTGTTTCGGTTCATGTAAAATTCATCAGATTAGGGGTTTTGGCAGCTTTGGCGGCTGCAGATCTGAAAATCTGCGTGCAGACCTGTTCGTGCGACTGGACCATGCTAATGGACCATTCGTGCGACTGGACCATGCTAATGGACCATTCGTGCGACTGGACCATGCTAATGGACCATTCTTGCGACTGGACCATGCTAATGGACCATTCGTACGACTGGACCATGCGACTGGACCATTCGTACGACTGGAATGCGACTGGACCAGTCATGCTACTGGACCAGTCTTATGACCAGTCATGCTACTGGACCAGTCTTATGACAAGTCATGCTACTGGACCAGTCTTATGACCAATCATGCTACTGGACCAGTCTTATGACCAGTCTCACAAGTATATCATTCGTATCATCCATTCATATGAATGTGATATTTGTCCTCCACGTCATACGGATGAACGGTGTTTCAGACCAAAAAAAAGAGTCTGGAACTACCTTTTGCACAGATTTAAGGATGAGCAAAGCACATTCACCCTGAGGTTCTTTTGTCAAATAAGTTCGATGGATACCCCATTATTCGTTGGACTTCAAGAATAGGTGAATGTAGAAAACACAAAAGAAAGACGAGAAGATGTCAGCAGTCGGTGCTGATTTTATGGGGTAGTCAGGAGCATCTGACTATTTATGGGCCAATCAAGTTACATCTATCCGCACAGAGAGGATTCTCATTCTTAGGGGGAATCCATGTATAGAGAAATTGAAGACGCAATCAGAAAGTGATGATGTGAGCTGGTTATTGATGATGAACCTGAGTGCACGCTGATTTTGTTGAGATTGTCAGCTGTGGATTGGAACCCTCTACTTTTTTCCCACTACACCGTGTGAAGACGCCATGAGAGCACAATGTCTATATATTGGGATATGCTGAATTTGAGGGGGAATTTTTGCAGGTGTTGATGTTAATCAGGTTAGCGTGTCTAAAGATTGAAGCAATGGAAAACTATTCATGTCATTATCTGGAAAAATCAGTCATATGGGGAATCTTGCTGCTATGATGGTGTTCTGCAAAGTAAACGAAAGCTATTGTGCCTAAATTCATTTTCAGGAATACTGTAGCAACTTGACGGATCGGCAACGTTGGCTAATATGGTTTTTCGTTTGATTCTATTGGAAACCAGAGCAAAGATTGACTGAAGATTGTAAGAGGTGTTATCTACTATTCGCAAGCAACGTCCAAGGGGGAATTTGTTGGAGCATATATTGTCATATATAGTGTGTCCGTCGCTTGACGAATAGTCTAGGCTTAATGTAATACACCTGATATGTTGTAAACACATGAAACTGGGTCATTCGCAAGAGCATATGCGAATGAGACTCAGTCGTACGAGTGAGCCATGCTAATGGACCAGTCGTGCGACTGAGAGATGTGATTGGGACATTCGTAAGACTGAACCATAAGTATGGTCCAGTCGTACGATTGAACCATACGCATGGCCCAATCGCATCTGATATGGGCTGAGGCCTATAAATACCAGTTTCATTGTGTAGAGAAAGAGGGGTTTTTGAGAGAGTCTGCCCGGGGCCTAGGTGCTGCCGGATGAGAGGGGAGATCATGCTCGATCTCCCCTTGCCAAGAGTCGTGATTCTTATGTTGTAACGAGCTTGTAATCATTAGGTTTTATCAATGAAACCATTTTTATTATAGTTCATGTTATTGTTTGTCTCTTGGTTTTTGGTTTTGTTTCCTTCCGTCAAGAACACGCTCGGATGTCTACTGATCCAGCCGACTTCACAGTGACAAGTTGCATAAACCTGTGGAGTTGTTGAGGAATTGATTCACCCTCAATATGATGAAAAGTTTCATATTGTGAATGAAGGGTGTCCTTCCTAATGCTTCGGATTTCATCACTCCCTTCATAGAGTGTTTGAAGAATCTTCCACAAGGAATTTGCTGTTTTATAATTTTCACTTCTGATCAATATTTCTTCTGGTAAAGCCATACTAAGCAAGCTATATGCTTTGATATTAACTTTAACCTTTTTAATATCATCAGGTGAAAGATCTTTTGTGCTTATGGGTTGATTGTTATCATTATAATCCGGCCCAAGGGTGGGTGGAATATAAGGACCTTCTGTTATAGAGACCCATAAGTCAGAATCTGTATAATTTACATGATTCCTAAACTTGATCTTCCATGATTTGAAGTCTGCTTTTGTTTCCAACTTTGGCGGTTGATAAGATGATCAACTAAAGTTGCTCATGATTAGTTAAGATCTGAGATGTTAACTAATGAATTTGTTCAAAGGATATGAACAAGATAGTGATGATGGTCAATAACTAAGATTCGCTATTCAATCGATTTGAATATAGATCCAAGTTAATCTAACCGAGTACTGCTGAACGACAAATCAAGTTTCACACAAACTCTTTTGTTTAAAAACAATAGATCTAATCAGTAAAAAACTGACAAATCTACAGAACTCAGAAAAACAATTAAACACAACTAACACTTATAGATCAATCGATCTAAATCAATGAGCACTTGGCTCTGATACCACCTGTGAATCCAAGGATCACAATCAGGAATTATCAGTGTTGGTTGAAAGCAAGTCAACGTTTGCGGAATCAACGTTGGCTTGGTTTAATTGTTTTGTAGTAAATTTCAATATCAATAAAGATTCAAGAACACACTAAAAGAAACACAATTAATGAATAATATGTATTTCATTAAAACATGTTAATAATTACAAATAATGAACGAATGATATTAAATTTTGTGATGATTGATGTGACGGCTGCTAGGGTTTGGTTGTGAGATTTGATGTGATGTTTGCTGTTGTGGAATTGTCGTATTGCTATTGCTGTTGCCGTGCTTGATTCGAAACCTAGGATCCATTTATATAGACAATGATGTTTCTGTTAAAGGAAACATCGGATCTCTTGGGATTTGAATTGTTTATGTTAGGGAATCATCAGATTTCTTGGGATTCGCATAACTGCCTTGTTGACTTGTTGATTTGTAACACTTGTATTATACAAGTGTTTGGACTCCGCAGGAATATTGCTTCCGTAGATGTTTGTTCTTCCGTAGGAGTCTTGTTCTTTCGAAGGAATCTTTTTCTTCCGAAGCAATCTTGTTCTTCCATCGTCAGAGCTGGTTGTTCATCCGCAGAAGATCTTCGGATGTATTTTACTTGTAAGAAACTTATATACGGAAGAACAAAATGTTCATCCGTAGATGTTTCTAAGTCAATTTCAGAGATTGACCAAGTATAATGTTTGTACCTGCAAACATACATAAATCAACACACATATATATGGGTTAACCTATATATATAATGCATACACAATAATGAATTACAACCATTCAATACAGATATTAATTCAAGTACTAAGCCTATACAAAATGGACTAGATCTACTGATCCTAGACCTAACAGTAAGTCAATCAGCTCTCCACTCTTGATCTTCTGCTTGATTACCCTGATATGCTCATCCATTATGGATAGAGACATATGGCCAAGTCTCCTTCCGGAGAATCCATAAAGCTTCAAGAAGCTCATCCTTTGTCTGTCAGCAGACTTCTTCATACTCTTTTGGATGATGGCTCTTGACTTTGTAGCATCTTCCCTCATCTTTCTCTTTGTTGCCTTTTCTTCTTTGAGCACTTGAAGTTCAAGCTGTTTGAGATACTCAAACTCAATGTACTCAAAGGACAAGGGAAGAAGTGCAGATGCCTTGTAGAGACCTGTGGCTCTCAGGTAGTTGATCATGTTTTGACTATCTGTTTTCTTGTCTACCTGAGGTTCTTGTGTAGCTGCCACAGCCTCTTGCACAGGGCTTTCTTGAACTGGGGAGAGAGTAGGAACATGCTTGTATAATCTTTTCTATCTCTTTTTCTCTTTGAATTGGAGAAGTAGCCTTGCATCCTCTGCTTCCTTCATCTCTCTTGACACTTACATGTCAGCCAGTTCATTTAGTTCCTCTAAGGGGAGAGATATAATCTCATCTATTTCATAGTTCCTAGTCTGCACGTAAGTAATGCTGACTGCCCTCAACTTATTATTTTGAGTGTTTGGTCTGGGGGCAGCCCTGATTGCAGCTTGCATAAAGCCTGAAGACCCAGAGGAACTTTCTCCCCTTAGCTTCCTCTTCCTCTCTCTCTCCTCCTCCTCAATCTCCTCAAGAGTTAGAATCCTTTTCCCTTTGTCACCAACAGACCTTTGTGACACAGGGTGGAGAGAGCTTTGGCCTTCATTGCTTGGTGTAGCATCCAAGCTCTGGCTAGAGAGAGGTTGTGAGACACCTTCACCAGCAGGTGTTTCACTGAGGGGATGAATTTTTGAAGTACTTTGTGGTGTGACAGGGTTCTCAGGCTCTATCACTAGGCCTTCTGCCAAGGTTTTCCCTTTGAAGCTAATCTCAGGGTCTGCCTCAACATCCAGTTGACCAATGACATTACCTGATTGCTTTTGTCTCCTTCTAAGAATGAACTCTTCAGTAATTCTATCTTGAATCTTGAGTGCTAACCTGTCAGCTTGTCTAGATTGACTTGGGTTGACAAGTGGCATGTTGATCAGGTCAAGACCTTCATAGTAGTTCAAGGTTTGAAAATTGAACACCTCTTGCTGCCCTTGAACTCTTTGAAAAATAAGGGCTCTTCTATCAGCATCATACCTCCACCCAATAATATAGTTTGAAGTGCCTTGAGGTGGGGATGATATAGCCCTTGGAATGACTTCCTCAAAGAGACTCTTAATGATAGAGTCTATAATGTCCACATCAATGTGAACTTGAGGAAGTTGCTGGGTATGCACAATTGCAAGTGAGGATGGTGAGTCCTCAATGTCCATACTCTCTGAAGAACTCCCAGGTTCTGTGGCTGTAATGACTTTCTCCCTTTGGTAGCATCACCCTCTTGCATAGGTGAACTAGGAGTTAGGTCAATCACATTCACAGGTTCTTGTGTTCCTGGTTGAGCTCTCCTTAAAGGTCCCAGCTAGTTTTTTTTGTTGAGATAAGATATCTCAAGTTGCTTATCATTAACCCTATTGTGCAGGTTAGTCACCTGAGATTCAAGGTGACAAAGCTTAGAGACTAAATAGGAGTATGTTTTTGACATTTTTTGCACCTTTAGTCTCAAATTCCCCTCATCTTCATCAAAGAATCATTGGGGGATGAGATGATTGGACCAAAGTCCTCTCTCTCACCACCAGCTTCAGATTCTTAGCTGCTGGATTTCCTCTGCACGTTGACAGCCTCAGTTGAGGTGTCAGTGGGCTGAGTTGCCATGGTTGAGGTCTTAATGATGTAATCACTTACAGAAGTGAGAGCCTCTTCCATATGGACCTCCTGAAGGGGTTCAGGGAGATCCACCTCAGTGATAGGTGACTGATCTGGGCTAGACAAAGAAGACTCAGGAGTACTCATCTCTCTTTGAGTAGGGGAAGAGTAGAGAGACTCGTGGTACTCACTGAAACCTAAGTCTTCATCAGTATAGAGTGAGAGTTTGGGAATGGGTTGATTTAAGTCTAGAGGCTGGGGATGGTAACTGTCCCCTGAAGGCTATTCACTTGAGTGTTGAGACTCAGAGTGAAGGCTTAAGGCAGTTGGGCTTGTGAGCTCATCAGGGTGAGCATGAGGAAACTAACCACTAATTCTTGAAGAGATGGGAGTGGTTTGCTCCTTAGGGGAAGTGGGAGCTCAAGTGTCCACTTCCTCCTGTATGGGTGAGTGTATGGGGGCCTACACAAACTCAATAGCTTGATCAGGGGTTTGTTTGGATTTTCTTTAGTAGGTGAGGGTGATTTGTGGTCTTTTTGGTGGTTGGGAGGTAGAAGGTGTGGGTTCAATACTAGCTTGTGTTGCTAGATTATCACCTTAAGAAATGAGCTCTAACATTTTTGGGACAAGGGTTGTTTCTACCCCTGAGAAGCCTACCGTTGGCTTCTTCATAATTTTAAAGATGTCGGGCTTCATCTGTCCCAGTTTAAGAATATTATCAGTTTCCTTTAACTATGAGCCCAGTTCATAGTTAAGAATGTGTTGAACATATCTTGAAAACATATAATACTCTAAGGAGTCCAAGTTAGCAAGTAAATTTGTATAAACAATTTGAGAGTACCTGAACATGACCCCTTGAACCATTCCATGCACTATGAAGGAGAGATCCGAAGGAATCTGGTCCCACCCTCCATGCTTGTTTGACAAGTTGTGGATAAGCACATGAAGCATGTATTTCTACTGGAATGAGACCTTTCCTTTCCTGAAGGTCTTTACAGAGAAATCTCCCTCATAGCCTATCTGCTTAAAGAAATGATTTACAGCTTCCTTTGAGAAGGACAACTCACGTTCTTCATCATCCAGCTGCAAGTGAGTGTTGATGATGGGCGGAGTGATGAAGATTGTCCTCCCCTGCACCATGGCAGACAATGCCTTCTCCCTATCCATAATGACCTCTTGGCAGGTCTTCCAGAATTCAAGCAGATGATCCTCATAGAGAGTAGGATCAGTGGTTAGGGAGGTGAAGTAGTTGGATAGAGCCAGACAAACCTCTGAGAAACTTTCATCTTTCTCAGAGCTTAACAGAGCAACTTGGTTGTGTTGCCCTTGAAGTTTCATGGAGAAATCGGGGTTGTTCTGCGGTTTAGGTTGGCCATTTTGAGAAGCTTAAGGCTGAAGGAAGATGAAGAACAAAGGCGGTTTGAGGGAATTTAGGTTTAAGGAATAGTGTAATTGAAGAAGATAGTGAAAGAAGGGGGAACCGTTGGGTATTTATGTGAAAAGGATTTGAGACAAAGTTAATGAAACAGGATTAACTTTGAAAAGTAGTTTACTTTTGCCCAAAAAGTAGTTTTCTTGGAAGTCAAGAAATCTTCCGGAGGTTATTCGCTTCAGAAGTTCTGAAAGAAAAAGCTTCCGAAGGCAAATTGGCTTCGGAAGATATTTCAAAGGTTTTTGAGAATTTTGCTTCGGAAGAGAATCAACACTCAAAGATTTTAATTCTAAGGAGAATAGAAACTTCTGAAGGTAAATTGCTTTCAGAAGAAACTTGTTCTTTGAAAACATAAGAGTACTTAAGTTGATTCTAAGCTTCGGAAGATATTTTATTGATTTCTTCCGAAGGTAAAATTACTGAAGTAGTTATTTATTTACTAAGACATAAATTTCTTCCGAAGGTAATTTTAAATCTTCCGAAAAGAAAAGAGATCAAAATTTTCAAAAATCTAAGAAATATCTTTTGAAAAGATTTTTTCTTCCAAAGAAAGCAAGGGCTTATGAAGGTGATAAAATAGACAACTTTGGAGCACAGGTTTTAGAAATAATATGATTAAGTTTTAAGAAAAGCTATTCAAAGTTAACCATATCAATAGCTGATACAAGATATTTAAATCTCTGCTCATCAAAAGCTTTGGTTAACAAATCAACATATTGTTTATTTGTGTTAACTTTGACTAGTTTGATTAATCCCTTTTCAAAGTTATCTCTAATCAAATGATACCTGATATTGATATGCTTTGTCCTTGACTGCTGCACATGATTTTCTGTGATTGAGATATCACTGTTGTTGTCTATGTGGATGGGAGTCTCCTTGATGTTGAATCCATAGTCCAACATCTGATTTTGAATCCAAAGCACTTGAGCACAGCAGCTTGCAGCAACAATGTATTCAGCCTCAGTAGTTGATGCAAACACACAGGATTGTTTCTTATATTGCCAAGAGACTAGCTTTCCACCAAGAAATTGACATCCCCCTGATGTGGACTTTGCACTCATGTTGCAACCACCATAGTCACTATCTGTATAAGCATACAGATTCAAGTCAATAATTCTTTGGATACCAAAGGACAAGTGATGGAGCACCTTTAAGATATCTTAAAATTCTTTTGACAATGACCAGGTATGACATCTTGGGGTTGGCTTGATATCTTGCACAAATGCATGTAGCAAACAAGATATCTGGCCTGCTAGCTGTGAGGTTCATAAGAGACCCAATCATCGCCCTGTAAAGATGCTCATCAACACACTCCCCCTCAAGATCAGGTCCAAGGGAGTGACTTCTGGCTATGGGTGTCTAAGCAACCTTACAATCAGTCATGTTGAATCTTTTAAGTATGTCTTGTACATACTTTGACTGACTTATGAAGATGCCATTATCAACTAGCTTCACTTGAATTCCTAAAAAGAAATGGAGTTCTCCCATGGCACTCATTTCAAACCTGTCCTTTATCAGCTTCTCAAAGTCTTTGCAGAGCTTTGGATTAGTTGACCCAAAGATAATATATCTACATATACTTGAACTAGCATTATGTCATTTCCTGTTCCTTTGATGAAGATAGTTCCATCAATAGTACCCCTTTTGTAGCCATGCTGACAGATATACTGAGATAGAGTCTCATACCACTTCTTGGTGCTTGGTGCAGCCCATAAAGAGCTTTATCAAGCCTGCAGACATAATCAGGATGATCAGGATCTGCAAACCCAGGTGGTTGTCTGACATACACCTCTTCATCAACCATCCCATAAAGAAAAGCACACTTGACATCAAGTAGGTAGATCTTGAAGTTCTTGGATACAGCAAAAAGCTAGGAATATCCTACAGCTTCAAGTCTTGCTACAGGAGCAAAAACATCTGTGTAGTCAATTCCTTCTTCTTGAGTATACCCTTGAACAACTAGTTTGGCCTTGTTCTTGATGACAAGTCCTCTATCATCCTTCTTATTCCTGAAAACCCATTTGGTTCCTATGGTAGTCTTCCATTGAGGAAGAGGACATAGGTTCCAAACCTTTGGCCTTTTGAATTGAAGCAGCTCCTCTTGCATAGCTTCAACCCAACTTCTATCCTCTAGAGCCTCAACAATTTTCTTTGGCTCTATCTGGGACAAGAAACAAGAGTGAAGACAAAAATTTGCTTTATGGGTTTGTCCTCTTGTTCTCACCCTTGAATCAACATCTCCAATGATGTTTGTGGTAGGATGAGACTTGTGGATTTTTAGCTGAGGAATCACAGCAAGCTGTTTAGACAGATCTAAATTTGAGAAATTCTGATCTGGCAAGGAAGATTCACCCTCCACATCAGCACACTTATCAAGATTAACTTGATCCAATGAGTGTGTGACATCATTGATGTTGTCTTCAATGGAGTGGTTATCAGCATCAAGAAATTCCTGATCACTTTCACCACCACCATTTTCTCTAACATTTGAAGCTCCTTCCTCTGAGTTTTGTGCCTCTAAGCTGGAATTTGAAGGCACCCTAGAAGTATCAACAGGATTTGTCATTGATGTGCTGGTAGAAGCTTTATTTGTAGGATTGGTTACCATTGGAGCTGAAGATGTTTAACTTGAAGGTCTTCTTAGCTCAAATTATGGGTCAGGATCACCTGTAGGTAGTATATCTGTGGACCCTGAAACATTCCCACAAGATTTGTTAAAACAGTTGGTAACTAAATCAAGATCAAATAGCCAATCCGGACCAGAACCTTTCACACTGGGAGTGTGCTCATTGAAAGTCACATTGGCTGATTGCTCAACTACTCTAGTTCTGAGATTGTATACTCTATAAGCTTTAGCTTGAGAAGAGTATAAAATGAAGTGTCAACTACTCTAGTTATGAGATTGTATACTCTATAAGCTTTAGCTTGATCTTTGGTATTCAAGATGGTGCAAGGACATCCAAATGACCTGAGAAAACCAATAAAAGGTTTTCTCTTGTGCCAAAGTTCATAAGGAGTCTTACCATATGTCTTAACCACTAAAACTCTGTTTTGCACATAGCAAGCAGTGTTCACTGCCTCTGCCCAGAAAGTGATGGGCAGTTTAGAGTCAAACAACATAGTTCTTGCAGCTTCAATTAGTGTCCTGTTTCTCCTCTCAACAACACCATTTTGCTGAGGAGTCCTGGGAGCACTATATTGTCTTGTAATACCTTTTTCATCACAAAATGTATCAAGGATTTGATTCTTGAATTCAGTTTGATCACATCTTACGGTTTTGACCTTGTGATCATATTGATTCTCAATCTTTAAGATGAAATTCTTTAGAATCTCAGGGGTCTCATCCTTAGTTCTAAGAAAGAAGACCCAAGTTGTAAGGATTCCTATAAGTCTGATGCAGCCAAAACATCCAAAGTCTGTCTGTAAGCATGCACTAAAGAACAGAAGTAGAAATGCTTTAGATGTTTTACACCATGCACTAGAAATATTCTAAGTGTAAAATCTTCCGAAGCCAAGACCAACATCTTCCGAAGCCAAAAGTGAAGTCTTCCGAAGCTTCAAAGACAAAGTCTTCCGAAGCCAAATAGTGAAGACAGATTTCTTTCGAAGACTTTTAGAGATATGCCTTTATCTGATGTACTTTACCATAAAGCTGGACCACCTTTCCGCTACAACTCTGTAAAGTCACCAACTTACATGAGTTGGTGAAAGGTCCATGCTTTTGGTAACTGTACATTAATAGGTCTTGGGTCCATGCTTTCTACGTTATGTACTTTTATCCTTTTTGTAATATATTAGGATGTGAGCTATGGCATGTCATAGTCACAAGTCAAAAGGCAGATATGCCTTTTGACTCTACATTTGATTTTGTAGTTGTCTAGTCAATTGTATCCAGCTGGCCTTCAAAGTATGGCCGGCTGTAAGATGTAGTATATAGTATCTAAGTACTTGTAACTTTCTATCGATGCTTTGTAACTTGTAATAGAACTTGAGAAGCAATATACATCATTCTTGAAAACCAAATACTTGTGTTGTTTGCAATCTTGTTCTGTCTCACTTTTACTTGTGTTCTTAGCATCTTTCATTAACAAGTTAACCAGTTCCCTATTTGATCTGTTAAGTGTTCTAAGCAACTCTCCTCATTGTGTTGTTGTGTTGTAAGTTCATACCCTTCACCGGTCCTTCATTTGGTATCAGAGCATTTCAGGCTCTTGATATAAGATCTCACCATGTTAAGATCCCTCACACACACAAAATACCTAACAACTCAAATGCAGCTATAACCAAAGCTGATATGGAAACTGGAACTATGACAAAGTCTCCATTGATCACTCCTGAAGACTTTGATACTTGGTGTCAAAGAACGGAAGGGTTCATCAAGTCTCAAGACTCCAGGATGTGGGACTCTGTTGTTGAAGGACCTTACATACCAAGCACCACTTCTACTACTTGTGGTGGTATGATTCCTAAGGCTGTGGCTGATTACTCTGAAGCAAAAAGAAAGAGAATAAAGATTGATCAAAAAGCCATGACAGCCCTTCAATATGCTTTTCCAAACTCCATCTACATAGGCTTCAAGAAGTGCAAAATTGCCAAGCAACTATGGGAGGCACTGAAGCTAATGTATGAGGGGTCTACTGAAGCAAAAGAGAACAATAACGATTTCTCGAAGTAGCAGTTTGAAAACTTCACCTTCAAGGCAGGTGAAACCACGACTCAACTATATTTCAGGTATGTTGAGACTGTGGATACTCTGATGGATGTTGGAGTAACTCTTGAGAACAGGGACATTGTAAGGAAGTTTATGTCCTCTCTTCCTAGACAATGGACACATTATTGTGTTGTTATCAAGAAGACTGAGAACCTTAAGACTCTTACTCGCACAGAGTTGTATGGTATTCTTAGTGGCTACCAGATGGACATGAACATGCAAACCTCATCTGGTAACTCCAGCAATCAACTGAGTTCAGCCCTCCATGTGGTTGAAAGGGAAAGCATTGAACCACAGCATCATCTTATATGCTTCCCTGACAACTCACAAAAGGGCCCTTTCATCACCTTCCCATAGACTCCAAGGGAAAGCTACACTCAAGGAAGTCCTTTCCAAGAGACAAGTTCTTCTCATACATTTGTCTCTGCTAATGAAACTTCAGGTAACTTTCTTTCACTCTTGAAGATTTGGACTGTATCAATCCAGATGATCTGGAGTACATGGAGATAGTCCAGCAGATGGCTCTTCTCACTCACAGAGCCAAGAAATTCTACAAGAGGACAGGGAGAAAGTTTTCAAGCAATGCAGCCAGTGGAAAGTTTGGGCTAGACAAAAACAAAGTAAAGTGTTACAATTGTAACCAGATGGGACACTTTGCAAGAGAGTGTAAGGCACCAAGGACAAATGGTGGCCAAGCACAAACCATACCAAACTACACTGAGAAAGCCCCCCAGAATGAGAAGCCAAAGCAGGAAACTGTAGTTGCTGTTGAAGAAGGAGGCTTTGACTGGAGCTTTCAGGTAGAAGATGCATCTCCAAACCAGGCACTCATGGCAGACCATGATGAAGCCAAGGTATTGGAACATCTTTGTGAAGGGTTTGTTAGAACACAAAAACATAGTTTAACCTTTTAAACTTTTCAGAAAACGCAGCGGAGGTATAGGATTATAACAAGTTTATAATCTGAAATTTTCGTGTTCTAAGTGTGGTTTTAAGATGGAAAACAAAACCCAAATCAATAGGATCTTAAATATATGAATGGAACAAGCTATGAACATGCAAAATCGTACATAAAATCACAGCTAGAACAAGCTGTAACAACTACCTTGTTCCAGCAGCAAATGTCGACCAAAATGGGGTTTTGATGCTTGTTCTTTTGGCCAAGACTCCAATGGAGGACTCCTCAAGCTAGTATACCCCAAGCTTGATGGCAACACCCTTTCTTGTTAGGTAGAATCACCCAAAATAAGCTTCAAAAACTCTTCTTTTCTTGCTTGAACCGTGAGGTTGAGAGAGAGAGAGATTGGAGCCTTTTGCATGTAATAATAGTGGTTCGATTCTTGTGGAGTGTTCAAGACAAGAGTTAAATGTGTGTTGGTATCCAAAGCAAGTTTGGTCCAATGGGATTAAAGGGAGGGTGGCCGAAATTTTGGGTTTCAAAACCCTTTCCCCCTCAATTTGTTTATCACACATTAATATGTCTTGTGAACTAGACATATAATAAATTGTATGAACAATATTTATATATATGTATTTACATACTTATACAATTAACCATTTAATTTATAAGTTGTAATTCCCACTATTATTTGATGTCATCTAACTAATTTAAACAACACTTCAAATAATATTGTTTGAACAAATTATCCTAATAAGTTGTTCCCACTCACATGCAACTTATTTAGAAAACCCATTTTCTAAATCGGTGTAAATATTTAATTGCATGATCACATCATCAATTAAATATTTAATTGGTGTTTGCCAAACTTGTTATTGGGTATAACCCGACTTGGATCATAACGTACTAACCACATCAATATTCTAAGTGTCTTGGGCACACAGAATCCAACAATCTCCCACTTGCCCAAGATTCATAGAAGATTAATGCAAGCAGTAAATACCGCCTAGCAACGGTTTACTACCCTTAATACGCATGACTTATAGCCATTCAATAACATCATCCCTTTCAAGTGCCCTACTTGAAATGATTTAGGTGAATCAATCATCTATCCTTTTGTTACAGATGTCATGTTAAATCCAAGGACACAGAATGATCATTCCTTGTTGATTTAACTTAATCAGGCCTTAGACATCTAACTCTCAACGAATAAGAGGAACAAATTCCATCTTGACTACATACGTCTCTCACAAACACTTCGTGTTATACCTGAACATATCCTTGTGTACTGTCCACTATTTCAGGGCAGTGAAGAATAGGCTCAAGGTATAAAACTTGGTGAATATCAAAACCCAATATGTGTCTCAGGTCTGAGGATACCAAATGATATTCGCCTTTACTCAAATTTACTTATGATCAATCAATAAGATTCCATGTAGTAAAATTTGAGATGCGGGTTAGTCCAATATTTGTATCCCACAAATATCTATGAACCTTGGTAGCAACCCATTGCTCTATATTCATCCTTATAAATATCAACCAATCCAAGTTCATAATAATCTTACTTTCACACTTGTTCCCACAAGTATGAGCGACTACGGACATTTTAGAGTAAACAATTTACTCATGGATTAAACATGCTAAATTGGAACATTAATTGAAACATTATAACCAAATAATTTTATTCAAATAATAAAGAGTTCCACATATCCAAATACAAAATGTACAGATCAAATCCAATCACTAGAATATCGAAGTCCCATGGCACAAGTATGACATTCATGCTTTGCCTTTTCAAGGAGCTTCGTGAGAGGATCCGCAATGTTTTGATCCGTGTGAACTTTGCGAATACATATCTTTCCCTTTTCAACTTCATCTCGTATGTAGTTGAATCTCCGCTCAATGTGCCTAGTCTTTTGATGAGCACGGGGTTCCTTGATTTGTGCAATCGCACCCTCGTTATCACAAAAGATCTCTAGGGGGTCCTGAATGGAAGGGACTACCCCTAGATCGGCAATGAATTTCTTCAACCATGCAGCTTCTTGAGCTGCCAATGAGGCGGCAACGTATTCTGATTCTGTAGTCGATAGAGCCACCACATCCTGCTTGGAGCTCTTCCAAGAGACAGCTCCTCCATTTAGAATGAAAATGTATCCCGATTGTGACCGAGAATCATCACGATCGGTTTGGAAACTCGCATCCGTGTAACCTTTTACAACGAGTTCCTCGTCACCAGATCCATAGATTAGGAACATATCCCTTGTCCTCCTTAGGTACTTAAGTATGTTCTTAACAGCCATCCAATGACTGTTTCCAGGATTTTGCTGGTAACGGCTTGTCATGCTCAAAGCGCATGACACGTCCGGTCGAGTGCATATCATTGCATACATGATGGATCCAATAGCAGATGCATATGGGATTGCTTTCATTTTATCTTGCTCATCCTTTGAGCTTGGACATTGAGTCGTACTCAATATCGTTCCTCTTTGAATAGGTACGGTACCTTTCTTAGAGTTCTCCATCTTGAACCTTTTCAAGATCTTATCAATGTATGCACTTTGATTCAAACCAATCAACCGCCTTGATCTATCCCTATAGATCTTTATTCCTAGAATATAGGCGGCTTCACCAAGATCCTTGATGGAAAAACAACTTCCAAGCCAGGTTTTTACACCTTCCAAGGTTGGAATGTCATTTCCAAATAGTAGTATGTCATCAACATACAATACTAGGAAAGTTACTGTGCTCCCACTAGCCTTCTTATACACACAAGCCTCATCAGCGTTTTTGATGAAGCCAAATATCTTTACTTCCTCATCAAAACGGTGATTCCAGCTTCTCGATGCTTGTTTCAATCCATAGATTGATTTCTTTAACTTGCATACTTTATTAGGATGTTTTGGATCGACAAAACCTTCAGGCTGAACCATATAGACATCTTCCTCAAGATATCCATTTAGGAAAGCAGTTTTGACATCCATTTGCCAAATCTCATAATCATAATGAGCAGCTATGGCAAACAATATCCTTATAGACTTTAGCATCGCTACAGGTGAGAAGGTTTCATCATAATCAACCCCTTGAGTTTGAGTGAAACCCTTTGCTACAAGTCTAGCTTTATAAGTATCCAAGTTTCCATGCATATCGGTTTTCTTCTTGAAAACCCACTTACTTCCAACTACTTTGGAATTAAGAGGTGGTACAACAAGTTCCCAAACTTGATTGTCATACATGGATTGCATCTCAACGTTCATGGCCTCAAGCCATTTGTCACAATCCAAATTGGACACTGCATCATGGTATGTGGTTGGTTCATCTGAATCTACCATATAGCATCCATCCATGAAAAATCCGTATCTTTCAGGTGGATTACTAGTTCTACCACTTCTGCGAACGTTTTGTGTGTATTGATCAACCATTTGATCATCTTCAACATCCTCATGTTGAGTGCTAGTTTCAACCAAACGTGCATCGGGTTGTGGTTCTTGATCTTCCTCAAGATCCACTGTTCTACTGCTAGCTCCTTCCATAAGGAACTTTGCTTCTAAGAACTCACCCTTTCTGGCAACAAACACCTTTTGTTCCAGTGGATCATAGAAATAATATCCCATAGAATCTCTAGGATATCCAATAAAGATACACTTGGTGGATCGGACTTCCAATTTGTTTGGGGTGGGAGTCTTAACATAAGCCTCACATCCCCAAACCCTTAAGTATGATAGGGATGGAACTCTTCCATGCCATATCTCAAAAGGTGTCCTTTCCACCTTTTTGGTTGGGGCCATATTTAAAATACGGGCCGCGGAGAGCAAAGCGAAACCCCAAAATGATAGAGGTAATGTGCTTCTAGCCATCATAGATCGGACCATATCCAATAAGGTTCGATTCCTCCTCTCAGATACACCATTATGTTGTGGTGTTCCAGGTGGAGTGAGTTGTGAGACAATCCCACAACTCCTAAGATGATCTTGAAAAACATCACTTAGGTATTCACCTCCTCTATCGGTACGGAGAACTTTAATTGACTTGTTGAGTTGATTTTCAACTTCATTCTTGAAGATTTTGAACACTTCAAAAGCTTCATCTTTGTGCCTTAATAAGTACACATACCCATAGCGACTATAATCGTCGGTAAAGGTAATGAAGTATCTTTCACCATTCCTAGTCATTGGCTTAAAAGGACCACATACATCCGAATGTATGATTCCTAATAAATCTTTTGCCCTTTCGGTAGTTCCACTAAAGGGTGCCTTAGTCATCTTACCTTGTAAACAAGATTCACAAACATCAAATGAATCACATTCATTTGTTTTTAAAAGACCATTCTTTTGAAGTGTTTGTAAACGTTTTTTGTTTATATGACCAAGACGACAATGCCAAAGATAGGTATCACTCAAGTCCAACTTGAGTTTCTTGGTGTTTGTTTGGTACAATGAACTATTTAAAGTATTTTCATGAACCAATTCATAAATACCATTAATTGGTATAGCTTTAAAATAGAACATACCATTTAAAGAAACATGAATATCATTTTCAATAAAGGATAATACATAATCATAATGTCTTAATTGAGATACAGAAATAATGTTCCTAGTCAAACTAGGAGCATACAAAACATTCTTCAAAATAACTTCCAAGCCACTTGGAAGTCTTAGGATGTAGTCCCCACGAGCTTCAACTAATACTTTAGTTCCATTGCCCATGAAGAGGCTAACATCCCCTTTCTTGAAGTCCCTACTTCTTGTGAACCCCTGCAACAAATTGCAAATATGAGTTCCACATCCGGTATCCAATACCCATGTGTTTGAAGATGTAACATTAAGATCAATATGTATCATGTATATTGTACCTGAGGTCTGCCCGGCATCCCTCTTTGCTTTCAACTCTTGGAGATGGACAGGACAATTCCTTGCCCAATGTCCTATCTCCCCACACTTGAAGCATGGGTCATTTGTAGCAACCTTTTGCTTCTTCTCTTGTGGTTTGGGTGGTACCCTTACCACCCCTTTCCCCTTTCCCCACACATGTCCCTTACCCTTGGCAACCTTTGCCTTGGGTGCGGGATGAGGCCTTTTGTTGTTCCCACCTTCATTGATGGTGAGAACGGGTAAAACCCTTTTACCCATGGCCGCCTCGGCCGTTTTGAGCATTGAGTGAAGTTCACCAATGCTTTTGTCCCATGCATTCATGTTGTAGTTCAACACGAATGTCTCGAACTTCTTGGTTAGGCCATTTAGGATCAAATCCGTGGCCAACTCCTTCGAGACGGGGCAGTTTAGCCTCTCGAGGCGGTCAATATGACTTTTCATCTTAAGTACATAAGATGAAACAGATTGGTTGTCGTTTATACGACATGCATGGAGCGCTCGAACCGTTTCGAACCGCTCAACCCTTGCTTGCTGTTGGAACGTTTCCTTCAGCTGGGTTATCATGTCGTAAGCTCCGTGATGTTCATACTCCTTTTGGAGATCCGGAGTCATGCTCGCTAGCATGAGACAAGACACTTGGACGGAGTCCTCAGTGTATTTCAGCCAATCGTTAAAGGCCTCCTCATCATCCTCGTTAGGTTGATCGGGGATAGGGTCGTCTAAAACATATGATCTTCTCTCTTGCTTAAGAACAATTCTCAAGTTTCGATACCAATCAATAAAGTTGTTATGATTTAGACGTTCCTTTTGGAGGATCGCTCGTAGTGATTGGTTTGACGCGGACGAGTTATCGTGATTTTCATTATTGGTGGCCATCTACAAAATTTAACAAAGATCAATTTTAGTATTTTCGATATTGCTAATTTTAATATTTAATGCCTTTTAAGGTCTTTTCATATTAAAATCTAGAACCCAACATTACATTTAAATCGTGGTTAGGTGACCTTTATCCCACGTTTTAAATTAATAAGGTGGTCAACGTTTGACGATTGCAACCATTTGCAACTTCTAGAAATATGGGATCGACTTAAAACATCATATGTAAAGTCGGCATGTTAATCCCATCAACACCATTTGGAAACCACATCGTAGGTGATCCTTTTGACATGATTTGCAAATCAAGACACCCTACTTACACCCACGTGTGAGTTTGCCAAAACAAGTGGTTAGGTGACCTTTATCCCACAAATAAGGCATTCTCACCTCAAGTCACAAGTTCCCTCAAAATGGTTAGGTGACCTTTATCCCATTAAGAGTTCCCAAGTGACTCAAGTGTTGTGTAAAAGGACGGTGTTGATCTTGTTTGGAAAAAAAAGTTTTAGAGGTTTCAAAATACAAGTTTAGAAAACTCTATGTACTTGTATTTGCATGCTTTCAAATACAAGGTACCTTATGGTTCTTTGATTAAAACCTATTTTAATCCTTAAAATCATTAAATAATTTTAATAACCTTTTATTAACCTTTAAGAACCATCAATTTTCAGCTTGTTAAGTTTGTTAATTAGTTTGCTTTGAATATCCAAATATCAACCAAACAATCAAGACAACAAACAATCAACCAAGCATAAACATTAACAATCATATGTGCATAACCATAGCCCTTATGTTGACAACACTTGTTTGCCATCACAAGTGTTGTCTATGGTCTTTCTAAGGGTCAAACATATCATAAAAGTTCCAAGAACCTCCCACTAGAAACCGCATCCAAATGCTCCATGTTTCTTGTGTCTTTGTGTCCATCTTTGGGTCTTGATCTTGTACATCTTCCTTTTACAAAAATTGTATCCTAATATATTTTTCTAGTAAAGGAAATGAACCTAATCTATTATTACATAACCAAATGAATGAATAATTACAACCCAAATGAATAAACACAAATATTACAACCAAATTGAATGAATAAAACAACCACTTGAATCATCCAAACAACACAAGGCCACAAGCTAGGTTATGCACTTTAACAACCAATGATTAAATCATCAAAATATATCATTAATCCCCACTTAAAACCTTCAAATTTCAGCCAACATAAACTGAAATTTTGGTTTTAAATATTGTCCAAACAATCAACATATCAACATACATATCTTTCAAGGCTTAATCACAAGCATGTGTGATGTAACCTTGAAAGTTGGGGATTTCAATAAGACATAATATTTCAGCCCAAAACCAGCCTATAACATGTCTAATATCATCTTTTAAAACCAATTTCAAAAGATGAATCAAGCAAGCCATCCATATAACCGGCTCTTGATGCCATTGAAGGGTTTGTTAGAACACAAAAACATAGTTTAACCTTTTAAACTTTTCAGAAAACGCAGCGGAGGTATAGGATTATAACAAGTTTATAATCTGAAATTTTCGTGTTCTAAGTGTGGTTTTAAGATGGAAAACAAAACCCAAATCAATAGGATCTTAAATATATGAATGGAACAAGCTATGAACATGCAAAATCGTACATAAAATCACAGCTAGAACAAGCTGTAACAACTACCTTGTTCCAGCAGCAAATGTCGACCAAAATGGGGTTTTGATGCTTGTTCTTTTGGCCAAGACTCCAATGGAGGACTCCTCAAGCTAGTATACCCCAAGCTTGATGGCAACACCCTTTCTTGTTAGGTAGAATCATCCAAAATAAGCTTCAAAAACTCTTCTTTTCTTGCTTGAACCGTGAGGTTGAGAGAGAGAGAGATTGGAGCCTTTTGCATGTAATAATAGTGGTTCGATTCTTGTGGAGTGTTCAAGACAAGAGTTAAATGTGTGTTGGTATCCAAAGCAAGTTTGGTCCAATGGGATTAAAGGGAGGGTGGCCGAAATTTTGGGTTTCAAAACCCTTTCCCCCTCAATTTGTTTATCACACATTAATATGTCTTGTGAACTAGACATATAATAAATTGTATGAACAATATTTATATATATGTATTTACATACTTATACAATTAACCATTTAATTTATAAGTTGTAATTCCCACTATTATTTGATGTCATCTAACTAATTTAAACAACACTTCAAATAATATTGTTTGAACAAATTATCCTAATAAGTTGTTCCCACTCACATGCAACTTATTTAGAAAACCCATTTTCTAAATCGGTGTAAATATTTAATTGCATGATCACATCATCAATTAAATATTTAATTGGTGTTTGCCAAACTTGTTATTGGGTATAACCCGACTTGGATCATAACGTACTAACCACATCAATATTCTAAGTGTCTTGGGCACACAGAATCCAACACTTTGTACTCCTGAATGCATTGCTAAAGTTAATAGATACGGGTCCTATAATTTAGAAATAAGATCTGATCTTGAGTCCTTAAATATTTTAAAAGCTGGCTTTAAAAGAGCTTAAAATGATTATAAACTAAAGATAGAGGAGTTAGAGAAAACCATTTCAACTCTTAAACATGAGCATACAAACTACAGGACTTAGATCAAAGATCTCATTACTAAATTAACTGAATGCCAGGCTGAGCTTGTGATCAGCAAAGCCAAGGAAGAAAAATGTGCTCTTGAAGAAGAGACCTTCAAGAACATAATATCCTCATCCTTGCATGCAAAAGTTTGTTATCAAAATAAGTAGGGACTAGGATCTTACGAGATAGCTCCTCCACACACAATCTTGTCTGTAAGATCTCCTAGGTGTGGAACTTGTGAAGATGAGCTTCCCCTCATAGATCTTGTGACTGAAGATGATGAAGAGGAGATGGTGGAGAATGACTCTGAGAAGAGTGAAGAAGAGCATTCTAAGAAGGGTCACCATCCCTCTAAGGAGAGCAAAGCTGTTGGGATGACCAAGTCAAGAAGAAAGAACTTGATCAGGAAGGCCAAAAGAAAGTCCAAAAAGAATCAAGAGATCAAGGTTACCTTTAATTCTGCACAGAAACAAGTCTTCATCTCTGCAGGATTTAAAGTAGTAAAGGCTGAAGACACAAACTTGAACTCCATCAACAAGAGTTCTAGTTCATGTCCAAATGATCCCATCATCAAGAAGAAGGCTGATCAGTTGTGCATTGCTGCTGTACAACCTAAACCATCCTGCTCCAAAGGTAGTTCTAACCCCATAAAAATTGCCACAACATCTGCAAAGGTGAAGATGGAGAAGGAAAGTGATCAAGTTCAGCCTTGTTCACAAAAAAGAACTACTAAAGAAGAAAATGGATTGTGTTATATGTGGGAGTACCTCTCATCTTCTTAAAGATTGTGTTTACAATCCAAGGAGTACTCTCCACATAACCAAGAAAGAAACTTCTAAGAGTTTGGAGAAGAAGAAGCAAGCTTCGAAAGGAAAATCTGTTTCCTTCGAAAGCTCCAAAATGAAGAAGAAGACAAGTGGAAACTTGCCTTCGGAAGAAAATTTGGTCTCGGAAGAAAGGACTACTTCCGAAGCACTGAAGCCTGCTGCAGTGAAAGCATGATCTTCCGAAGGGCCAGTCATCAAAACTTCCAAGTTCATCAAAACTTCTAAAGTATTGAAGGTCAAGTCTAAGCTTCCAAAGGTGGTATGGAAGTCAAAGAAAGACCAAGCGGCTGAAAGTTCTTCATCAACATCAGCAAATGATCCCTCTAGCATGACTATAGGATCAATTACTGTTGCATTGTCTTCAACTTCTTTTGATGAGCATAAGACCAATGAGGCTTGGGTTTCCAAATGTAACTAATCATCTCTTTTGTGCAGGGACATCTCAAGACAAACATAAATGTATGGATCATTGATAGTGGCTGTTCCAGGCACATGACAGGCAATAGGTCACTACTCCAAAAGTTTGAAAGAATTGATGGAGGACCAGTTGCTTTTGGAGGAGATGTAGGAGGTTACATTACTTTAAAGGGCAAGGTCACAAATAGTAAGCTCAGCATTGAGAAGGTAAACTTTGTCAAGGAGCTTGGGTACAATCTTTTGAGTCTATCCCAATTTTTTTGATCAGAGTCATAACATGCTCTTTATTGAGCATGAGTGCATTGTTCTCAGGCCCGGGGTGGTCATTCCTCATGAGCACATCTTGCTCAGAGCCCCCAGAAAAGGGAACATGTACAAGATGGACTTGCAAGAAACATCTCCCTCAGGAGAAATTTCTTGCTTTCTATCTGAAGCAAATAATGATGAATCTTTCCTCTGGCATAAAAGAATGTGCCATGTAAACTTTAAAAACATAAATAAATTAATTAAGAATGATTTGGTAACTGGAATACCAAAGAAAGAGTTTACAAGTGATGACCACTGTGTTATATGCCTAAAAGGGAAGCAACACAAGGTATCTCACAAGCCAAAGGAAAGAAACTCCATCATTAATCCCCTACACTTATTACATATGGATCTCTTTGGCCCCACCAGTGTAATGAGTTTAGGAAGGACCTCTTATTGTTTGGTGATCACAGATGATTTTACAAGATTCACTTGGGTCTTCTTTCTTAGAACTTAGGATGAGACTCCTGAGATTCTGAAGAATTTCATCTTAAAGATTGAGAATCAATATGCTCACAAGGTCAAAAGCATAAGATGTGTTCAAGGAACTGAATTCAAGAATCAAATCCTTGATACATTTTGTGATAAAGAAGGTATTACAAGACAATATAGTGCTCCCAGGACTCCTCAGCAAAATGGTGTTACTGAGAGGAGAAACATGACACTAATTGAAGCTGCAAGAACTATGTTGTCTGACTCTAAACTGCCCATCACCTTTTGGGCAGAGGCAGTGAACATTGCTTGCTATGTGCAAAACAGAGTTTTAATGGTTAAGACACATGGTAAGACTCCTTATGAACTTAAGGGCACAAGAGAAAACCCTTCATTGGTTTTCTCAGGTCATTTGGATGTCCTTGCACATCTTGAATACCAAGGATCAAATTGCCAAGTTTGCTGAGAAATCAGATGATGGAAACTTTATTGGATACTCTTCTCAAGCTAAAGCTTATACAGTATACAATCTCAGAACTACAGTAGTTGAGAAGTTAGCCAATGTAACTTTCAATGAGCACACTCCCAGTGTGAAAGGTTCTAGTCCGGATTGGCTATTTGATCTTGATTTAGTTACCAAGTGTTTTAACAAATCTTGTGAGAATGTTTCAGGATCTACAGATATATTACCAATAGGTGATCCTGACCCAAGATTTGAGCTAAGAAGACCCTCAGGTTACACATCTTTAGCTCCAGTGGTAATTATTCCTGTAAATGAAGCTTCTTCAATGACAAATCCTGCTGATGATTCTGGGATGCCTTCAAATTTCCAGCTTAGAGGCACAAAACTCAAAAGAAGGAGCTTTAAATGTTGGAGAAAATAGTGGTGGTGAAAGTGATCAAGAATTTCTTGATGCTGATATCCACTGCATTGAAGACAACATCAATGATGTCACACACTCATTGGATCAAGTCAATCTTGATAAGTGTGGTGATGTGGAGGGTGAATCTCCTTTGCCAGATCAAAAATTTTCAAATCTAGATCTGTCTAAGCAACTTGCTATGATCCCTCAGCTAAGGATCCACAAGTCTCATCCTACCACAAATATCATTGGAGATGTTGATTCAGGGATGAGAACAAGAGTACAAACCCATGAAGCAAATGTTTGTCTTCACTCTTGTTTCTTGTCCCAGATAGAGCCAAAGAAAATTGATGAGGCTCTAAAGGATGGAAGTTGGGTTGAAGATATGCAAGAGGAGCTGCTTCAATTCAAAAGGCAAAAGGTTTGGAACCTATGTCCTCTTCCTCAAAGGAAGACTATCATAGGAACCAAATGGGTTTTTAGGAACAAGAAGGATGATAGAGGACTTGTCATAAAAAACAAGGCAAGACTAGTTGTTCAAGGATATACTCAAGAAGAAGGAATTGACTATACAGATATTTTTGCTCATGTGACAAGACTTGAAGCTATTAGAATATTCCTAGCTTTTACTGCATCCAAGAATTTCAAGGTCTACCAACTCGATGTCAAGTGTGCTTTTCTTTATGGGGTGATTGATGAAGAGGTATATATTAGACAACCACCTAGGTTTGTAGATCCTGATCATTGTGATTATGTCTGCAGACTTGATAAAGCTCTATATGGGCTGCACCAAGCACTAAGAAAGTGGTATGAGACTCTATCTCAGTATCTCTGTCAACATGGCTACAAAAGAGGTACTATAGATGGAACTCTCTTCATCAAAGGAACAGGAAATGACATAATGCTAGTTCAAGTATATGTAGATGACATTATCTTTGGGTCAACTAATCCAAAGCTCTACAAAGACTTTGAGAAGCTGATGAAGTACAGGTTTGAAATGATTGCCATGGGGGAACTCAATTTCTTTCTAGGAACTCAAGTGAAGCAATTTGAAAATGGCATCTTTATAAGTCAGTCAAAGTATGTACAGGACATACTTAAAAGGTTTAACATGACTGATTGTAAGGTTGCTAAGACACCCATAGCCAGAAATCACTCTCTTGGACCTGATCTTTAGGGGGAGTGTGTTGATGAACACCTTTATAGGGCAATGATTGGGTCTCTTATGTACCTCACAGCTAGCAGGCCAGATATCATGTTTGCTACATGCATTTGTGCAAGATATCAAGCCAACCCCAAGATGTCACATCTGGTCACTGTCAAAAGAATTTTAAGATATCTCAAAGGTGCTCCATCACTTGGCCTTTGGTATCCAAAGAATTCTGACTTTAATCTATATGCTTATACAGATAGTGACTATGGTGGTTGCAACATGACTACAAAGTCTACATTAGGGGGATGTCAATTTCTTGGTGGAAGAGTAGTCTCTTGGCAATGCAAGAAACAATCTTGCGTTTCCGCATCAACTACTGAGGCTGAATACATTGCTGTTGCAAGTTGCTGCGCTCAAGTGCTTTGGATTCAAAATCAGATGCTCGACTATGGATTTAACTTTAAAGAGACTCCCATCCACATAGACAACAATAGTATTATCTCCATCATAGAGAATCCTATGTAGCACTCAAGGACAAAGCATTTTAACATTAGGTATCATTTGATTAGAGATAACTTTGAAAAGGGATTAATCAAACTAGTCAAAGTTAACACAAATGAACAATATGCTGATCTGTTCACCAAATCTTTTGATGAGCAGAGATTTAAATATCTTGTATTATCAGCTATTGGGATGATTAACTTTGAATAGCTTTTCTTAAAACTTAATCATATTTATTTCTAAAACATGTGTGTCCTAAGTTATCTATTATATCACCTTCATAAGCCCTTGTTTTCTTTGGAAGAAAAATCTTTTCAAAAAAGACTCTTCTTAGATTTTTGAAAATCTTGATCTCGTCGGAAGATCCAAAATTACCTTCGGAAGTAGTTTATGTCTTAGTAAACAAATAATTGCTTCAGTTATTTTACCTTCGGAAAAAATTTCTGAAATATCTTCCGAAGCTTAAAATCAACTTAAGTACTTTGTATGTTTTCAAAGAACAAGTTTCTTCCGAAAGCAATTTAGCGTCGGAAGTATTTATTCTTCTTAGAATAAAAATCTCTGAGTGTAAAACTCTCTTCCGAAGCAAAATTCTCAAAAACCTTTGAAATCTCTTCCGAAGCCAATTTGTCTTCGGAAGCTTTTTCTTCAGAACTTCCGAAGCAAATAACCTTCGGAAGATGTCTCGACTTCCAAGAAAACTACTTTTTCGTCAAAAGTAAACTACTTTTCAGAGATGGGACCGACATCCGGATTTCAAAGTTTATTCTCTTTTATTAACTTTGTCTCAAATCCTGTTCACATAAATGCCCAACGGTTCCCCCATCTTTCATTATCTTCCTCAATTACACTATTCCTTAAATCTAATTTCTCCCAAACCGCCTTTTGTTCTTCATCTTTCTTCATCCTTAAGATTCTAAAATGGCCAACCTAAACATCATAAACAACCTAGATTTCTCCATGCAACTTCACAGAAATCATAACCAAGTTGCTCTGTTAAGCTCTAAGAAATATGAAAGTTTCTCAGAGATTTGCCGTTTCTTAGCTCTATCAAATTACTCCACCTCCCTAACCATTGATCCTACTCTCTATGAGGATCATCTGCTTGAATTTTGGAAGACCTGCCAAGAGGTCATTATGGATGGGGAGAAGGCACTGTCTGCCACAGCAAGGGAGGACAATCTTCATCACTCCGGCCATCATAAACACTCATTTGCAGCTGGATGATGAAGAAAGTGAGTTGTCCTTCCCAAAGGAAGATGTAAATCATTCCTTTAAGCAGATGTGCTATGAGGGAGATTTCTCTGTAAGACCTTCAGGAAAGAGAAGGTCTCATCCCAGTGGAAATACCTGTTTCATGTGGTTATCCACAGCTTGTCAAACAAGCATGGAGGGTGGGACCAGATTCCTGAGGCAACTCAACCCATTAACATTGATGGGGCCAAAGAGATCTATATGTAATAAGTGTAAGGGATTAATGATGGAATTTCTTTCTTTGGCTTGTGAGATACCTTGTGTTGCTTCCCTTTCAGGCATGCAACACAGTGGTCATCACTTGTAAACTCTTTCTTTGGTATTCCAGTTACCAAATCATTCTTAATTAGTTTATTTATGTTTTTAAAGTTTACATGGCATATTCTTTTATGCCAGAGGAAAGATTCATCATTGTTTGATTTAGAAAGAAAGCATGAAACTTCTTCTGAGGGAGATGTTTCTTGCAAATCCATGTTGTACATGTTCCCTTTCCTGGGGGCTCTGAACAGGATGTGCTCATGAGGAATGACCAACCCGGGCCTGAGAACAATGCACTCATGCTCAGTGAAAAGCATGTTATGACTCTGATCACAAAATTGGGATACACTCAGAAGATTGAACCCAAGATCCTTGACAAAGTTTACCTTCTCAATGCTGAGCTTACCATTTATGACCTTGCCCCTTCCTGTAATGTATCCTCCTACATCTCCTCCAAAAGCAACTGGTCCTCCATCAATTCTTTTAAACTTTTGGAGTAGTGACCTATTGCCTGTTATATGCCTGGAACAGCCACTGTCAATGAGCCATATATTTCTGTTTGTCTTGAGCTGTTCCTGCACAAAAGAGATAGTTAGTTACATTTGAAAAACCAAGCCTCATTGGTCTTGGGCTCATCAAAAGAAGTTGAAGACAATGCAATAGGAATTGATCCTATAGTCATGCTAGAAGGATCATTTGCTGATGTTGATGAAGAACTTTAAGCCACTTGGTCTTTCTTTGACTTCCACACCACCTTTGGAAGCTTAGACTTGACCTTCAATACTTCGGAAGTTTTGATGACTTCAGAAGTTTTGATGACTAGACCTTCGGAATATCTTGCTTTCACTGCAGTAGGTCTTAGTGCTTCGGAAGTGTTCCTTTCTTCTGAGACCAAAGTTTCTTCCGAAGGCAAGTTTCCACTTGTCTTCTTCTTCATTTTGAAGCTTCCGAAGGAAAAATATTTTCCTTCCGAAGCTTGTTCTTCTTTTCCAAACTCTTAGAAGTTTCTTTCTTGGTCATGTGGAGAGTACTCTTTGGATTGTAAACACAATCTTTAGCAAGATGAGAGGTACTCCCACACATAACACAGTCCATTTTCTTCCTTCTAGGAGTTTTCCTTTGTGAACAAGGCTGAACTTGATCACTTTCCTTCTCCATCTTCATATTTGTAGATGCTGTGGAAATTCTTGTGGGGATAGAACTACCTTTGGAGCTGGATGGTTCAGGTTGTACAACAGTGGTGCACAACTGATCAGCCTTTTTCTTGATGGTGGGATGATTTGGACATGAACCAGAACTCTTGTTGATGGAGTTCAAGTTGGTGTCTTCAGCCTTCACCACTTCAAATCCTGCAGAGATGAAGACTTGTTTCTGTGCAGAATTGAAGGTGGCCTTGATCTCTTGAGCCTTTTTGGACTTTCTTTTGGCCTTCCTGATCAAGTTCTTCTCCTTGACTTGGTCATCCTAACAGCTTTGCTTTCCTCAGAGGGATGGTGACCCTTCTTAGAATGCTCTTCTTCACTCTTCTTAGAGCCATTCTCCACCATCTCCTCTTCATCCTATTCAGTCACATGATCTATGAGGGGAAGCTCATCTTCACAAGTTCCACACCTAGGAGATCTTACAGACAAGATTATGTGTTGAGGAGCTATCTCACAAGATCCCAGTCCCTGCTTATTTTGATAACAAACTTTTGCATGCAAGGATGAGGATATTATGTTCATGAAGGTCTCTTCTTCAAGAACACATTTTTTTCCTTGGCTTTGCTGATCACAAGCTTAGCCTGGCATTTAGTTAACTTAGTAATGAGGTCTTTGATCTGAGTCCTGTAGTTTGTATGCTCATGTTTAAGAGTTGAAATGGTTTTCTCTATGTCCTCTATTTTTAGTTTATAATCACTTTCAGCTTTTTTAAAATCAGCTTTTAAGATATTTAAGGACTCAAGATCGGATCTCATTTCTAAGTTATAGGACCTGTATCTATTGACTTTAGCAATGCATTCAGGAGTACAAAAATGTTCCAATACCTTGGCTTCATCGTGGTCTGCCATGAGTGCTTGGTTTGGAGATGCATCTTCTACCTGAAAGCTCCAGTCAAAGCCTCCTTCTCCAACAGCAACTACAGCTTGCTGCTTTGGCTTCTTATTCTGGGGGGCTTTCTCAGTGTAGTTTGGTCTGGTTTGTGCTTGGCCACTATTTGTCCTTGGTGCCTTACACTCCCTTGCAAAGTGTCCCATCTGGTTACAGTTGTAACACTTTACTTTGCTTTTATCTAACCTAAACTTTCCACTGGCTGCATTGCTTGGAAACTTTCTCCCTGTCCTCTTGTAGAACTTCTTGGATCTGTGAGTGAGAAGAGCCATTTGCTGGACTATCTCCATGTACTCCAGATCATCTGGATGGATACAATCCTAATCTTGAAGGGTGAAGAGAAAGTTTCCTGAGGTTTCATCAGCAGAGACAAAAGCATGAGAAGAACTTGTCTCTTGGAAAGGACTTCCTTGAGTGTAGCTTTCCCTTGGAGTCTCTGGGAAGGTGATGAAAGGGCTCTTTTGTGAGTTGTCAAGGTAGCATATAAGATGATGTTATGGCTCAATGCTTTCCCTTTCAACCACATGGAGGGCTGAACTCAGTTGATTGCTGGAGTTACCATATGAATTTTGCATGTTCATCTCCATCTGGTAGCCACTAAGAATACCATACAACTCTGTAAGAGTAAGAGTCTTAAGGTTCTCAATCCTCTTGATAACAAAACAGTAATGTGTCCATTGTCTAGGAAGAGAGGACATAAACTTCCTTACAATGTCCCTGTTTTCAAGAGTTACTCCAACATCCATTAATGTATCCACAATCTCAACATACCTTAAGTATTGTTGAGTCATGGTTTCATCTACCTTGAAGGTGAAGTTTTCAACTGCTGCTTCAGGAGATCCTTCTTGTTCTCCTTTGGTTCAGTAGACCCCTCATACATCAGCTTCAGTGCTTCCCATAGTTGTTTGGCAGTTTTGCACTTCTTGAAGCCTCTGTAGGTGGAGTTTAGGAGAGCAGTTTGAAGGGCTGTCATGGCTTTCTAATCAATATCTATTCTCTTCCTGTCTTCTTCAGAGTAATCAGCCACAACCTTTGGAATCATACCACCACCAGTAGTAGAAGTGGTGCTAGGTATGTAAGGTCCTTTAACAACAGAGTCCCACATCCTGGAGTCTTGAGACTTGATAAAGCCTTCCATTCTTTGACACCAAGTATCAAAGTCTTCAGGAGTGATCAGTGGAGACTTTGTCATAGTTACAGTTTCCATATCAGCTTTGGTAATAGCTGCCATTTGAGTTGTTAAGTGCTTTATATGTGTGAGGGATCTTAAGATGGTGAGATCTTATATCAAGAGCCTGAAATGCTCTGATACCAAATGCAGGACCGTTGAAGGGTATGCACTTACAACAAAACAACACAATGAGGAGAGTTACTTAGAACACTTAACAGATCAAATAGGGAACTGGTTAACTTTAGTGAAAGATTCTAAGAACACAAGTTAGAATGAGACAGAACAAAATGGCAAACAACACAAGTAATTGGTTTTCAAGAATGTTGTATATTGCTTCTCAAGTTCTATTACAAATGTTACAAAGCATAAAGAAAGTTACAAGTACTTGAGATACATATACTACATTCTACAGCCGGCCATACTTTGAAGGCTAGCTAGATACATCAGACTAGACAACTACAAAATCAAATGTAGAGTCAAAAGGCAGATTTACCTTTTGACTAGTGAGTATGATATGCCATAGCTCACATCCTAATATATTACAAAAAAGGATAAAAGTATATAAAGTAGAAAGCATATACTCTAGACCTCAATGTACAGTTACCAAAAACATGGACCTTTTCACCAATTCATGTAAGTTGGTGACTTTATAGAGTTGCAGCGGAAAGGTGGTCTAACTCTATGGTAAAGTACATCAGATAAAGGCATATCTTCAAAAGTCTTCGGAAGAAAACTGTCTTCACTCTTTCGCTTCGGAAGACTTTGTCTTTGAAGCTTCGGAAGACTTCACTTTTGGCTTCAGAAGATGTTGGTCTTGGCTTCAGAAGATTTACACTTCGAATATTTCTAGTGCATGGTGTTAAACTTCCGAAGCATTTCGACTTCTGTTCTTCAGTGCATGCATGCAGAGAAACTTTGGTTGTTTTGGCTGCATCAGACTTATTGGAATCCTTACAATAAGTATGTGAGCCATGGCATGTTATAGTCACTAGTAAAAAGGTGCAGGACCGTTGAAGGGGGTCAATGCAACAGTTTCACAATCAGGAAAGACTTAGAACACTTAACAGATCAAATAGGAAACCGGGTTTAATTTGATGATACTCTGAACACAAGTAAATATGAGACAAAACAAGAATTAGAACAAGTTTAAATTTTGGTTTTCAAGAATGTTGTATACTTCTCTCAAGTTCTATTACAAGTGTTACAAATTAGAAAAATAAATACAAGTACTTGAGACACTTTATACTATATCCTATAGCTGGCTATACTTGAAAGCCAGCTGGAAACACTAATCTAGACAACAAGATCAATGTATAGTCAAAAGGCAGATTGCTTTTTGACTTGTGACTATGACATGCCATTTCTCACATCCTAATATATTACAAAAAAGATAAGAGGTACAAAAGTATAAAGTTACAGATTAATAACCTTAATCTACAGTTGACAAAAGTATGGACCTTTCCACCAACTTATCTAAGTTGGTAAGTCTTCAGAGGTGGCATGTCTTCTCACATTCTAATATATTACAAAAAGGATAAGAGGTACAAAAGTAGAAGGTTGTTCAGCTTTTGTCAAAAGGTGATAAGAGAAAGCATGTCTTCTCTATCTTTGGAAGAAATTAGTCTTTGGCTTTGGTAGACTTTGTCTTTGAAGCTTTGGAAGACTTCATCTTTGGCTTTGTAAGATTTGGTCATTTGGCTTTAGAAGATTTTACACTTAGCATATTTTTTTGAGTTGTGTAAAACTTTTGAAGTAACTTTACTTTGTACTTCATGCATGCATGCTGAGAGCTCTTCGGTTGCTTTGGATGCTTTAACCTTTAAGTATAAACCTTACAAACTCCCCCTAGGCTGATACTACCAAAACATAAGAGATTACTCATCTATTGACAGTCCTCATAAGGATCAAACCATTTTTTTCTTCATCATTTGGTCAGGATCCCTCAGACTCTCATAGTATCTCTTGATGTCATAGATATGATGCAGAGGAAGATCAAGTATGTTTTGCCAGAAGTAGACATCTTGACCTCCTTGATCTCTTATGACATACCAGGACAAGATAGGTCTTTGTAACATCCATGACTTTTGTACTTATAGTTTCTCTTTATATCAATAAGATTTCCTATAACGTCTATTTTATGTATAACATTATCATAACACGATTACATATTTCTCTATGCAACATAAAAGTTCACATGTGAAAGTTGTCTTATTATTTTATTATTTCAAGTTATACTTTATATAATATATGCTTATTATAGCATATGACTTATTTATTTTTATTTGAAGCTTAATTAATTTATTCTATGACTTAAAAGTATTTATAATAACCTTGTATTAATTTAATTATCACACAACATGTTACATGGAATATCCTAGCCTACTTTCATTTTGTAACACATTAAAAATATGTGTGTGAAACATTTAAAAGGTTGTCACAGGTTTTCCCCCCAAACCATTTTAAAAATTTCCCTTCATTTCTACTTACCATGTTCAAGGCCTCCAAATCTCACTATATATACAAAGGCTCCCCTCTCTTATTCCTTGCATCTTTTCTCTATACATTTCAAGATAAAAATTACTCTTCCTCTCTCTCCATAATCATCATCATCAAGCATCTCAAGAGATTTTAAGATTTTTAAAACCTTTTAAGGTTCTTAAAAGGTAGGTTTTAAGTTTTATGTTTTAATCTTATTTTTTGTACCTTGCTTATATGATTATTATTACCCACTCATGTTTATGACTCCATGAAATCCATACACCTTAGTGTATTGGTTGACGAGACAAAGAACACAAGTAAGATGATCAAGTTTATAAACTATGGTCACCATTAATGTTCTTACATTTTATTTTATTTTAAAAGCATTAGAGTTTTTTAATAAACCATGATAAATCTTGATTCTACATGATGAAATATGTAGTAATCAGTCCACCACATAGGGCTTATTTCTTGATTATATCTAAATAACTCAAAACATCACTTATGTGAATGTTTCTATTTTGGACAGCAAACTAAAATGAACATTATTGAACCATAACTCATTCATAAAAAAATAAATAATATAAACTCTAGTTCTACGAAGTAGTTCGTTGAATTACATTTCAAACAGTGTACTACACGCTTTGAAATCATTTCGTTTAATCACTCAAACAGGCAAAACAAATCAGATGTGCAATTCTGGACATTCTAATTTGTATGACTATTTAGACGCGTTTTTGTGATCCAAATGAAAAACTTTCCTAAATGAAAGTTTTGTGGAACACTTAACCATTCTGTAAAATTTCATAATTTTTGAATGTCTTTTACTATTTTTAAAACACAAATAAAGTTCATCATTGATTGCTGAAAATTCTTATTTGCAGGACAGCCTGTAAAGATCTCCGATTTTGACCAAATTTCGGATCTCAAATTAAAAACTTTACTAAATGAAAATTTTTCAAAACATATTAATTTAGTTGACAGGATCGTTTATAATTTTTCATAAATATTTGCTATTTTTAACACATGTCCAAAGTTCAACACAAAATTGCTATCTAATCTTAGTTTTTTTAAAACTAACATTTCTTCTCTTCTTGACCAACTAATAACATCATATCTTCATATTAACATAAACTACTATTTTCTATCACCTTATGTTTTTATCCTTAACAGTCGAATACACACCAAGAACTCAAGAAACAAATCAAAATCACAATGTAAGATTCATAGCCCCTTTTTCAACTTTTACACTTTTGGGGATGGAACATGTATATGTTGGCCATATCACATAAACATTTTCATAAAACAAATTCTTAAACAAGTAATATCAACTATGTGCTTAGTATTTGAACATTATATGATAGTTTTGCAATCATTAACTTGGGTTCAAGCCTAAGAAAGTACTAATATGGCCCATATGTGGGAAACCGATATAACATATAACATAGCACAATCTTGAGGATTGTGGACACAATGATAACAACGACACAATCTTTGAGGATTGTTGATGTAGTGATAACAACAACACAATCTTTGAGGACTTTGGATGCAATATTAGAATGACAAATTATGTTTGATTGCATAGATCTTGTGTTAATATTATTGCACATGTGATGAACTTGTATGACTTTGTAACCTTTTATGCCAATATGCTTTTATATCTTTATAAACCTATGTTTCTCACCAACAATGTTGTTGACCTTTTTGCTTTACATGTTTTTAGGTGATAATAACTAGGATCTTGGATCTTCACTTAGGAATGCTTAAGGACCTAGAATAAAAATTGTATTATTTTCTTGTTTTGTTTTGGTGGTTTGTTTCTTTTAAACGAGTGTTGGTAAAATTATGAAATCTAATCAAGTTGTGTTGCCTTAGTATCTCTTTATGCCATGAGCTATACTATATGTGTGACACCTCGTGTTTTCGCCTTGGCGGGATGTGACAGTCTCCCTGTGGAATTTCTGACACATCCTAAGGTTAGAGGTGGATGCCTTGGACTTCTTTTTCTTCTTATTGTCCCTCTTCATGGTCATCCTTTTCTTCCTCTTTCTAGATTTCAACTGAGAAGATTGGCCTTGAGCACCAGGTTGTTCTTGTATGTCTTTTTCAATTGTGTCCTTTTCTTTCACAGGTTCAAAAGGAGAGGGATCAGGACCCTGCTATGGAACAAAAGATGAAGTTGGTTATGGTCTAGCACTAGGTCGAGGTTGTGTTGTCTCTTATGGTTCCACCTTGACCTCAACTTCAGGTGCAGCCTGACTTCGTCAAGAATGCAGGTCAATAAGCTCACCCATTTTAATCCTCTGCTTGATCACCCTAATGTGCTCATCCATGATGGATAGAAACATTGGACCAAGCCTTCTTTCGGAGAATCCATACAACTTCAAGAAGCTGATCATCCTCTACCTATCAACATATTTTTTAGAATCTTTTGGATGATGGCTCTTGACTTTGCAGCTTCTTTAATCCGAGGAGCAGTTCTGCATCCTCTGCCTCTTTTCTCTCCTTTGACAACTTAGTTTTAGCCAGTTTACTCTTCTAAAGGAAGAGAGATGAGTTCATCAATGTTGTAGTTTTTGGTCCCTAAGTAATTAAATGAAGCTACCCTTAACTCAACATCTTGAGTGTTTGACCTAGGGGCAGCCCTGATTGCAGGTTCCATGAAGCCTAGGGACCCACTTGTACTCTCTTCCCATAGCTTCCTCTTCCTCTCTCTCTCATCCTCCTCAAACTTCTTAGGAGTCAACTTCCTTTTCCCTTTGTCACTCACAGGCTTTGGTGACTCAGGGTGGAGAGAGCTTTGGCCTTCATTGCTTGGTTCAGCACTTGAGCTCTGGTAAGAGAGAGGTTGTGAAGCACCTTCACTAACTGGTGCCTCAGTGAAGGTAATGGGTGCTGAAGCAGTTCATGTCTCCAGGTTCACAGGCTCAACTACTAGGCCTTCAGTCAAGATTTCCCCTTCGAAGCTAATCTTGTGGTACACCTCAACATCAAGTTGACCAACAGTCTTGCCTGCTAGCCTCTATCTATATAGTTTGGTTCTTAATTTGAACTCTTCCAAAACCTTGTCTTGAATCCTATTAGCCAACCTTGCAGCTTGCCTGTTTTGACTTGGGTTGGCTAGTGGAAGGTCAACCAGATAGGTGCTCTCATTGAATCTCAGGTTGGAAAAGTTAAAAATTTATTGTTGTCCCTAAGACCAAGAGATTAACAGGGCTTTTCTATTAGTGTCATACCTCCATCCCATAATTGGATTCTTAGTAGGATGAGATAGGTAGACATAGCCCTTAGAATACCCTCCTCAAACCAACTTTGTATGAATGAGTCCATATCAGTGTCGACTTGAAGATAGAGGTTACGTTCACCACATCCACAACTTCTTATGGCCCTAGTTAAGTCCTCATTAGTGGTCTCTCATCTAACTTGCCATTGAGATCGGTGGTCTAAAGTTGCTGGTCATTGACCCTCTTTTGCAAGGTAGTCACTTTAGATTCCAGGTGACTAACCTTTGAGACTAAATACGTGCAAGTTTAGTTAGTTTGTGCACCTTTAGTTTCAGACTCCCCTTATCTTCATCAGAAGAATCATGATGAGAGAATAGGACCAAAGTCTTAGTTGCTGGATTTCCCCTGCACAACGCAGCTTCAGTTAAAGTGTCAATGGACTGGGTTGCGATGGTTGAGGACTTAAAGACGTAATCACTTGCCAAAGTGAGAGCCTCTTCCATATGGACATCCTGAACTAGTTTAAGGATATCCACCTCAGTTGTAGGTGGATGATATGGGCTAGACATGGGTGAGTCAAGAGCACTCGTATCTCCTTGACCACGGGTAGAGAGGAAAGACTCATGGTACTCACTGAATCCCATGTCTTCATCATCATAAAATTCAAGGTTGGGTATGGGTTGATTGAGGTCTAAAGGCTGCGGATCGTAGCTTTCCCTTAAAGGTTGTTCATTAGAGTTTTGAGACTCTGAGTGAAATCTTAAGGCTGGTGTTGGTGTAGTGAGATCATCAGGCTGAGCATGAGGAACCTCATCACTGCTCTTCGTAGTGATGGGAGTGGTTTGCTCCTCAGGGGAAGTGGGAGCTCTAGTATCCACTTCCTCCTGCATGGGTGAGGATATGGGAGCCTGCACAACTTGAGTAGTGTAAGGATTCCTATAAGTCTGATGCAGCCAAAACATCCAAAGTCTCTCTGCATGCATGCACTGAAGAACAGAAGTACAAATGCTTCGGAAGTTTTACACCTTGCATTAGAAATATTCTAAGTGTAAAATCTTCTGAAGCCAAGACCAATATCTTCCGAAGCCAAAAAATGAAGTCTTCCGAAGCTTCAAAGACAAAGTCTTCCGAAGCCAAAGAGTGAAGACAGATTTCTTCCGAAGACTTTTAGAGACATGCTTTTATCTAATGTACTTTACCATTAAGCTTGACCACCTTTCCACTGCAACTCTTATTAGTCACCAACTTACATGAGTTGGTGAAAAGGTCCATACTTTTGGTAACTATACATTGAGGTCTTGAGTCTGTGCTTTCTACTTTATGTACTTTTATCCTTTTTGTAATATATTAGGATGTGAGCTATGGCATGTCATAGTCACTAGTCAAAAGGCAATCTTCCTTTTGACTCTACATTTGATTTTGTTGTCTAGTCTTATGTATCCAGATGGCTTTCAAAGCATGGCCGCCTGTAGGATGTAGTATATGTATCTCAAGTACTTGTAACTTTCTTTGTATGCTTTGTAACATTTGTAAAAGAACTTGAGAATAAGTATACAACATTCTTGAAAACCAAATACTTGTGTTGTTTGCTATCTTGTTCTATTTCATTTTTACAAGTGTTCTTAGCATCTTTCACTTAAGTTAACCAGTTCCCTATTTGATCTGTTAAGTGTTCTAAGTAACTCTCCTCATTGTGTTGTTGTGTTGTAAGTGCATACCCTTCACCGGTCCTGAATTTGGTATCAGAGCATTCCAGGCTCTTGATATAAGATCTCACCATCTTAAGATCCCTCACACACATAAAATACTTAACAACTCAAATGACAGCTATTACCAAAGCTGATATGGAAACTGAAACTATGACAAAGTGTCCACTGATCACTCCTAAAACTTTGATACTTGGTGGATGGAAGGCTTCATCAAGTCTCAAGACTCCAGGATGTGGGACTCTGTTGTTGAAGGACCTTACATACCAAGCACCACTTCTGCTACCGGTGGTGGTATGATTCTAAAGGCTGTGGCTGATTACTCTGAAGAAGACAAGAAGAGAATATAGATTGATTAGAAAGCCATGACAGCCCTCAAACTGTTCTTCCAGACTCCATCTACAAGGGCTTTAAGAAGTGCAAAACTGCCAAGCAACTATGGGAAGCACTGAAGCTGATGTATGAGGGGTCCACTGAAGCAAAAGAGAATAAGAAGGATCTTCTGAAGCAGCAGTTTGAAAACTTCACCTTCAAGGTAGGTGAAACCATGACTCAACAATACTTCAGGTATGTTGAGATTATGGATACTCTAATGGATGTTGGAGTAACTCTTGAGAACAGGGACATTGTAAGGAAGTTTATGTCCTCTCTTCCTAGACAATGGACACATTATTGTGTTGTTATTAGGAGGACTGAGAATCTTAAGACTCTTACTCTCACAGAGTTGTATGGTATTCTTAGTGGCTACCAGATAGAGAATCTCCATGTTGGGATTAATATCCTTTTGAAACCCATTTTCTTCATTGTCTCATGAAAGTATTTTACATAATTTTTAGTATTCTCTTTTCTTCCTTTCAATTTTATGCTCCACAGTCCTTCACTATTTTACAACATAATTTTTTTCTCATATCTTGCTGATTCGTAGAAATTTCGGGGGAGAATAACATAAATTTACATGTTCTTGCAGAACTTCTCAGAAATAAAGTGCAGGACCGGTGAAGGTGGTCACTTACAACACAACAACACAAAGAGTAAATTCACCAAACTTAATCAAACAGTAAACTGGATTAACCACAAGTATGATACTAAGAACACAAGTAATAAGTAAGAGACAGAACAAGAGAACACAATTGATTGGGTTTCAAGGATGCAGTATATTGCTTTCTCAAGTTCTATTACAAGTGTTACAAAACATAAAGAAAGATATAAGAACATGGAATACTTATACTACAACCTACAGCCGGCTATACTTTGAAAGCCAGTTGGATACAATTGACTAGACACATTTACAATTAATTGTAAAGTCAAAAGGCATATCTGCCTTTTGACTTGTGACTATGACATGCCATAGCTCACATCCTAATATATTACAAAAAGGATAAAAGTACATAAAGTAGAAAGCATGGACTCAACACCTCAATGTACAGTTACCAAAAGTATGGACCTTTACCAACTCATGTAAGTTGGTGACTTTATAGAGTTGCAACAGAAAGGTGGTCCAACTTTATGGTAAAGTACATCAGATAAAGGCATATCTCTAAAAGTCTTCGGAAGAAATCTATCTTCACTCTTTGGCTTCGGAAAACTTTGTCTTTGAAGCTTCGGAAGACTTCACTTTTGGCTTCGGAAGATATTGGTCTTGGCTTCGAAAGATTTTACACTTAGAATATTTCTAGTGCATGATGTAAAACTTCCGAAGCATTTCTACTTCAGTTCTTTAGTGCATGCTTGCAGAGAGACTTTGGATGTTTTGGCTGCATCAGACTTATAGTAATCTTTACATAAAGTTTTTATTGCCTGAAAGATTTGAAGGATGTCAAGTATTTTTTTGGGATATGCATGATAGCCTCAGCCAGAATACAAAGTAGACAGTGATCTTGTGACTAAACTAAAAGGATAAGAAACTTTTTGACTTTAATTATCTCCTTGACATTTTGGCCTACACAAAGTTACAAGTCCTTGTTCAAAATGGATTGAAAGCGTAATAAACTCTTCTTTGATAATCTTCAAAGAAAATTCCTTGTTCCCCTTTCCCGTGTACTTAATAGTGCTACTTGTGTCCAAGCACTTTCTTGCTGAATATTACATGCTTATCTCCTCTGCTATGTGTGAACATTAACCAGGAGCGATGATCTCTTATGTTATACGTAAGTATAGACCTGGAGCTCTCATCAGCATGTTCTGATGATCTTCTTTGTTATACGTAAGTATAGACCTGAAGCTCTCATCTAGTTAAGTTCAAATGATCATCTCCTTTGTTATACGTGAGTATAGACCTAGAGCTCTCATCATTGGTTCTTCAAATTATAAGGTCCGTGCTTCATGTGAAAAGATCTTCGTTGTGTTCTCCGTGGAAAATCAAAGAGAGTCAATCATATTGCTCAATATCTCATTAGGACAGGACGAGTTTCTTTTCCAAATATCTGTGGGGACCGAGTCATTTAAGTTTCTTCAAACTAACTGCAATACATGATATGAAAGCCGCATAATACTTGTTGAAAAGAAGAAGGCATGGGTTTAAAAGGACAAATAATCATCAATCCCGCTAATCTCTGATTTTCCGGAAAGCCTCTTCATCTTAAAGAGTTTCATTATCCTTTTAACTTCTTTTACTATTTCTATTTTTAAATATTTTATTATTATTTCTTTGTGAAATGATGTTGGTCTCGTGGGGCGTCTTTGTTTCTTAATTTCATCTTTTTGTCTCTCCTAAAATTGTTTTTAAAATAGTTAAATGAAAAAGAAAATTTAGTTTTAGGTTTCAGCGAAACTATTGTTTCGCTGGTAGTTTCGTCGAGCGAAACTATAGGTTCGCCGGTACTTTCGCCTATTTGTGTCATCTTTTGATCTAATTTCAACCGGGCGAAACAACAGTTTTGCTAGCAGCGAAACTATGGGCTATATATCAGGATATGCGAAATTGTCTTCTCATTTTCGCACATCTAGTTTCTCAGACCTTTTATTGCCCTAATCAGACCTCTAATCTGTTATCGACTATTGTTTGGTTTATGAGTATCCTCTATGTTGATTTAGTCGTTAGGTGGGTGTTTCGAACTTGAATGCATACTTTAATCAGTGTTTAATCTGCTTTAAATCGATTTCGGCTTGAGACGGTTCATTTACCTTCGTAGATTCTTTCTGCGAAAGTAAATGTGCTTTCTGCGAAACTGAACGAAAGTTCACTTAAATTCAGCGAAACTGTAATGTTATGTTGTCCGTGCGAACTTGACAGTTTCGCATGACTGAATTCAGTTTCGGCATGCCGAAAAGTTTCGGCATGCCGAAACTACAGTTTCGACGTGCCGAAATTACACTTTCGGCTGGCCGAAATTTCAAGTGATTGTATGCCGAAATTACTCTTTCGCCTGCCAAAACTACAGTTTCGGCAGCGAAACTAATTCGGTTTTACTTTAATTTTATTCTTTTTATTGTTTATCTTTTCTATTTATCTTGTTATACCCTTCTAACCTATTTTATCTATTTCTTTTTAGATAAATGGCCAATTTGAAATTCGATGACCGGAACAACAACACAACTATTTTAGATGATCAGAATCCAAAAGCTGCTGGATTCAGAGATTATATACGTTGGCTGAGGAACTCTACTATTGCTTATGCTATTTCTCATTCCCCGACCATATATGATCTACATATCAGAGATTTCTAGAGAACAACAGAGTATGATACCAGGGCTAATCCTCAGAGGATAGTGGTAAGAGTTCTGGAGAACAACATTTCTCTTACTGTGGATACTATTGGTAGAGTTTTGAGACTTGAAGATGAATGTGGAGATGAGGTTCAATTATCTGAGCATGTGGTGTTGGAGGCTTTCAGAAGCATCGGTAACGAGGGACCTCCTTTTGGCACTAGGAAGGAGATCAATAAATCCTTTCTATCCAAAGAATGGAGATACATTGCTCATGTATCCATTATGTGCCTAGATCACAGGAAAGGAGGGTCAGATGGTTTGAATCTTGATTGGGCAAGAGCTATGGTCATATTTTGCAGAGGCCAAAAGGCCAACACTGCTAAGATAATTTTGACTGCATGGCTGGGAATATCATGGCACTGAAGAAGGACAAGTGGCTGCTTTATCCTAGATTAATACAGATGATGATTGAGGATTTGATTCCTAACATTCCACGTCATGGAGAAATAAAGAGGCTTGTTCAGATGAATACAAAGATATTGCTGATTGTTCAGCAATTAGATATGATTTTAGTGGAATGATCAGTCACCTATGGGAAAACATGTATCCTGCTGAGAGGTGGAATTATATAAGGAGAGTGATAGAGTCTAAAAATAAGAATGCCAAGGATAATAGGGAAAAAAAGGCAGAGGCTATCAAGAAAAGAAATAGATATGCCATGGAGAAAGAGTATGACTTTGAAGAAGAGATTGATGAGGTTGAGGAGGGTTTAAGGGCTGAAAAGGAAAAGAGATCTAAGAAAAAGGCAGATCAAGCTGAGTCAGAAAAGGTGACTAAGAGAGGTCCAAGCATAAACACCAAACCTTTTCTAAGCATCAAAAAGAGATGAAAGGGCCAGCTTGGATGAAGATATGATTAGAAATCTTAACTCTTCTTTGTCAAATGAATTGAGCATGATTAAGAAAAACCTGATGAATCAGGAGTTAAGAGAGAAAAAAGAAAGATGATATGTTAGAAAGTATGACAAAGATGATGGTTGATCAGAAGCTTTGATTAAAAGACTACTGATTGAAGTGAATGAGTTGAAAGCAACAGCCGGCCTGCCAAATCAGCTAACTCATCTGAGTTAGATGATTTCATAGACACATCAAGATACTCATTCTCAATGTGAGTAGCTCGTCAAAGGCAGGAGAGGGCCCTAGTAGCTGGTGTTGCAGATATGGGAGGTTCGGGTGAAAAAGATGCTAGTGTTAGTGAGGTTGATGTTGGAGGAGAAGGAGTTGAGGGAAATGTGGAGAAAATAGTAAAGGCTGGATTTATAGATCTAGGGTTAGATATTGACAAAGATTTTGTTGGTGGTGAGGAAGTGGTGAGAGAACCAATTGAGGAGGCAGTTAAGAAGACAACTGATTTGTAGTCTTGATCTTTGCGCAGATTCTTTGAGTATCTAGACAGTATAATTTGTTTTTAGTTTTCTAATAAGAAAATTACAAAAGTGATCCATATGGTTTGATTATATTGTAAGTTTGATCTTAAGTTTTAAAACATTATAGATTTAGTTCAAAAATTAAGGAGTTGATTGCAAGTTTAGCTGGCCGTCACCATTCATTAGTTTTTATCAGTCTGTGGACTATATTTGCAATTTACCAAACTATAAAGATCAAATGTGCAATTTGAAAAAAAAATTAATCATTTAAAAAATTAAAATAAAATTTAAGAAATTCAAATAACTGTTATTAATAAAATTTAAAAATCAAATAAAGTATAAAAAAATTAAATTAATTAAAAAATCAAATTAAAGTTAAAAAACAAAAACTATTTGATTCGTGTTTTTGTTTTTTGGATTTGAACTTTAACAAGGTTTTTGGATTTTTCGGTCTAGACGTATCACATAGTCTTCATAAATAATAATTTAAGAAAATGAAGCATACTTCTCTTTTTGTAACTTTTATATATATATTTTTTATTTTTACTTTCATTGACTTTTTAAATTTAAATTATTTTTGAATCTTTATTTTATTTTATGTTTAATTATTAAGTTTTATTATTAACATTTGTTTGAATTTCTTAAGTTTACCTTTATTATTTTTAATTTATTAATTTTTTCCAAGTTTTTTTAAAATTTTAGAGAAAATTAAACTTGTTTATATGGTTTGATCATATTGCATAGTTAGCATCCATATTGTTAAAAACTAACGAACACTAATGTTGGAAAACTGAACTTGTAAATTTTATATTGTGATGACCAAATTTGTAATGTGTTCAAACAACAAAGACTATTTTTGCAATTTTTTTTTCTAAAACTTGTTTTTTGAATATTTGTATCATGAATGAAGTTGTGACTCAACATATCATCTACACGAATCCGATTATAGTACATCAAACAATGATAAGGATTACCTAAATATTAATATTCTTGACTGAAGCCAAAGCCAATCACACAACCTTAGTTTATGCTCGCTACATGTTACACATTTTACGGCTCCTTATATTATTAATGGTTCACAACTATAATGAAGTCATATCTCAACCCAAAAAAAATTTGTTTTCTTTTACCTTTATCTTTTCAAGTCTGGTGCTTTCTATAATCATTTGAAGGAAAACGTTGATCGCGTCATCGTTTGATATCGATGAAGACATGATATCATTTTTCTTGGAGAAATATGAAAGGAATTGGTGTGGGTAAGAATAATATGAAAAAATAGAGTCTAAGTAACTGTTAGACTCCAACGGTTAAATTTGAGATAAATTAAGCACGGTGTTTGTTGCGAAGGCATGTCATGATTCACCATGTCCGCCAACAGTAATGGTGTTAGTATGACCGTCACGCCATCACTGTAAAGATATAAAGATAGTAGTCTAATTACACATTGGCTTCCCTTTTCTATAATTTCTTAACCAAATAGGTTAAAACACATATTTCTTTTAATTTTTAAGATCTAATATACTATAATAATATAAAATCACAATAAGAATAGAATAGGGTTTAGAATGTTTCAGTATCACTTACTAAAGTAACTTGTGTTATAGCAATGCCAATAGACATTTTTGGAGCCTCTTTGCCCGAAGTGGAGAAGATGGCAGCCAATAAGAAGGAGATACGTCCGTCCCCATGAACGCACCTTGGACATATTATTAATTTTTTTAGATTAAATTACCGAAAACGTTCTTTAGGTTTATAGAACATTACAAGTATCATCATTTATCTTTAAAAATCACTTGAATCATCTTTTATGTATATTTTTTATAACACATTCCGTCCTTTAGACTAACAGGTGTTAAGTTTATCCTTTAAATTAAGAGCATTTTAGTATTTCTACGCCTTAAAGGGCACTTTAAGTTAAAACATGTTGCCCGAAAGCCCACTGCGGTAAAACCCAACCCCCCAACAGCATATTGCTGCCGACAAGACTCGAACTCACTACTTCACTTATGCTATCACTCAATCAAATGGTTCAGTAATACCTTGGAGAGATTATGAGAGAGGGATGAGTGAATGAGGAGGGGAGGGAGAAGGGGCGTTTTCAGAGCCGTTTTTTGTTGTCAAATCATTCATAGTAAATTTCTTATTTTTTTATGTGTGTGTATGCCCTATATTATGGGGGATGGTTGTAAGTGGTTGTGAGTGAATTATAGAAAAAATTTATGGGGATAGTACTATGATTTCCCATATTTGGGAAAACACGGTACAACACGCATAAATTTTTTAATAATTTTAAAAGTGGTTGTAAGTGGAAGAGAGAGAAAAGTTAACGATACAAATATTAAAAGTATTATTTAATTGAAAAAAAGAAAAAAATAGTGTTTTTAATGTAAATATGAGGATGGATTATGAAGATAAGTAAGCTACTGTGAATGCTCTCAAAGGGCAAACTCCAAGCATGAGTCGCGTGAATCCATATTTTAGAACATCTATTAGAGATATTCTTAAGGATCTAAAATTAAACATTATTTTTGTACAAAATTAATTTTTAAGTTAATAAGTTAATTTATGCATAGAACAAACTACGGGTATCTACCTACTCTAATAAAAAGGTATCTTGAGATAACACGTGGCAACACCACAATCATTCCCATCAAAAATATTTCCGCCTCTCTCTCATATTAAATATTTACATTAATAACTATAATACTTTTTAACACTTTTTTAGATTTAATAAATTAAAAAAGAAATCTATTTATTAATGTTATTTATAAATAAATAATTATTTATGAAATTATAAATTCTTCTAAAGCATAAAACTTTTTTAAAGATATGAAATATTTTATAAAAATATTATAAAAAACTAATTATAATGTAAACATAAATAAAATTAAATATAAAAATAACATTAATAAAAAAATCTTTTTCTTAATTTATTAAAAAAAACTAATTATAATGTAAACATAAATAATATGTTATTGTTAGTAATTAATATAGTTATTTAATAGGAAAAAAAATAAGAAAAATTTGATAAAAATAAAGGTAGTGCTGACACGTGTCATCCTTATTTTACAATTTTATTAGATTAGTAACATTTATTTCAAAACAATAACTTCTAGATATCATAAAATAAAATATCATAAGCTGTTATGTGACACTTAAGAAGACAAACAAACTTCCGTGTATACTTGTTACTTCTTCTAAAGACTATGTTTAGACTTCACCACTCGCACTCATAGTTGAGAGATCGTAGCATGGTTTCATAAACCGGACACCGTACACGTGTCTGGCTTTCATGATAGCCACAGTCCCAATCAATCGCCCATTGTGTTTATCCTGTGCCCCACCTCAAATATTAGATGATAATATCCACGTGGCATGGCCCCTCTCTATGTCCCGGTTTTAAGGGAGCTGGGACCCACTCTGCTTTTGTTGATGGGAATTTTACGTTGTTTCATTTGGATCGTGACACGTGTACTAGGGACCGACGCCCACGTGCATGCCACGTTGGGTTGTCAGAAGAGAACATTAGAATTTGTGAAGGGCTTTGAGATGACGATTGCTACTGGTTGAGTGGTTGATGTGTTTTTATTGATATATAATTATATACAAAGTTATTATCAAACAAAAACTAAAAGAAGAAAAACAAATGAAATGAAGTAAGAAAAAAAATAATATTCATCTTTTAGTTTGTTAAAGTTCGAGATCGCAACGGATGACTATCTCTGTGGTGCCCACAACAACCGTAGTCACTTCCCGTACTGAGTGGTCAGAGATTGGTCGTAGGTGATGAAAGGTGTTGGTCAATGGGAGTTACACGACTCATAATCTACTTACTTCAGTCACATGTAATATTCGTAACATTGACTTTAGTATAAAAGAAAACATCTTATCATTTCATTAACCTTAAGTGTTATTTGCGAGTGAACAACAATGATCAAATGTGTAATTTCCAGATAACCATAAAAATGAATATGATACTTGAAAATAGATAGAAGTAGATACATGAGAACTATATTTTTAATATAATTTTGCCTTTATTTATTTCAACTTTTATAGATGTTATAAAATTGTTAAATAACCTCCTTTTATAAAAACTAAAGTAGATAAATAAAAATGAATATGATACTCGAAAATAGATAGAAGTAGATACATGAGGCTATATTCATGGAAATAAATAAATGAAAGGTTAATTGTGCAAATTACAGAATGATTTGCATGGCACGAACATTGTATTGATTTAATTTTTTTCTTTTTGAAATTTATGACTTTATCAATGTTTATCATACTATGACATTTGGTCCTTGTCAATATCGGACATTACAAACCCTGTTAAACTAAAGAGAAATACTTGAGTTACATTTATACTTTAAATTGAATACTTATGTCCCGTTGTGATCCCCACCCCATCGATTCAATTTCATAAAATGCATTACTAACCATTAAAGTCCAATAATAATCTTCCTCTCAATAAATTCGTCGACATATTTATGTGGCAAATATATTTTATTGAAGGCCAAACAAGAAGAGGAATAGTTCCTAATAAATTGATGGTCCTATAAGTTTTATACTTGCACACTAGGATTTTCTTGTAGATTTTGAGCACATAATGTTCAAAGATCTTGAAGACAGCTACAAGCACAAGCCCATTCAACAGTCCAAAATTCAGCAACAAGCCCACAAAAGCAAACATGAAAAAGATAAAACATACCAACATACGAATCCAGCAACATAAACATGAAATAAAAGGATGGACTATGGAGATTAACCTTTTAACAAAGACATCAAGTAAACCAAATATAGATTAAAGACTAATAATGATAACTTTTTTCGTAATGCAAAAGTAATAAGTATATAAAAGGTTTAATCTTTTATTAAATGTTGCAAGATAATTAATGTGTTACTCTGAGATAAAATAAACAATACACTAATGGGCTCTAGAAATTTGGTTCCATTGTAGTTTTTTGGTCCATGTTTCTCCTCTTGACTCAAGAGGTTTATACTATAAGACACCTCATTTGGTGTATAGCAACTAACTTGAATACTGAAACACTTTTGGGGAAACTATCTTAAATGTTAGAATTGTTTAGCACAAGTTCTAATTATTTATTTTTTTATCATTTATATACTTGCAAGTTAGAATAAAAGAAAGGCGAGTCATTTAATTCAATTCTTCATCTGTTCATCTCGAAGACTTGGGGTCACGATTAGACAACTTGTATCCTTACTTACTCGGTGTGGATTATCGATTTATCATAGTTAAAAACTCGTTGATTCTTATCATCATAAAAAACACATCCCTTTCTAGTGCACACATCATATGTTTTTTTTTATTATAAATTTTGAAAACATATTTATGTTTGTTAAATTTTAATTCTCGTAGTATCTTAATTTATATAAAAAATGTATTATTGATGTGATTTTTAGAAGAATTTAAAATGTTGTATTTATATGTTTTTGTTAGAAACAAAAAGAAGAACCTTCATACAAACTCGAACAGTCCGCGAGGACCGAAGATCATATGAGGGTGATGTGAGAAGAGAGATGTAGAGAAGCAGAGGTGAAACTTGAGTTTTCATTTTATTTTAATCTTTTTAAAAGAGGAGGATGGTTTATATATATATATATTTCAAAAAAATTTCAATTTTCTAGTTTTTATGTTTAAGGGTTAATTGATCAGTTAACTTATAACCATTACGAATGATAAGAATTAAATACACTATAGTTTGGTTAACAATGAGAGGTGATTGATGAGCCTTTCTTTTTTTATCTGTATTTAAACCTTCGATTTTTTATAACCGCATATACTCAAACTTGTAAATCCAATATTTTTTCATGATATCACAACTTCCAATTCTTTTTCTTTTAAATCTACGGTTATTATCTTATTACTAAATAATACTAATTCTGTTTATAAATCACACAACCATTCAAGACTGCCACATGCCTTAGTTAAAAGAATTGTAAATCATGTCGAGTTAACAGGTTGAATTGTTTAACTCGAGCACGACCCATATAAAAATTTGTGTTCCGTCATGTCAGAATTGGTTGTGTTTCACCAAGGTGCATTGATGTGTTGTACAATATATTCGATAGTTTACCAATGATGCAACTAATAAAAACGCAACCTGCAATCAAAGAATCGAATTAGGGTCAAGTTTATTTAGTTATAAGCCAGTACATTTCCATATCAACATTATGTCGAAGGGCTCAAACGTTGCTTCAGAACTCGAAGTACGCTCCACATGAACCCCGATGCAACGAACATTACAATACAAGCAATGATTGCATACTTGAGCCCGATGTTGACCAACATGTTGACCAAAAGCCCAGCCAATACAACCCCAAAAAAGTTTGCGGATACAGCTGACCAAAATGGCATATCAAGAATTGAAGCTATAATGGCTCCAGTCCACGCGCCAGTCCCGGGCATGGTACTGCTACAAACAGCATTAAACCGAGCCATTGAAACTCTTCAATGGGACCCGCTTTCCGTTTTGCCTTCTCAAACAATAGGTCTAGGAACCGCGCTGCTGGCTTGTTGGTCCCAGCCAGAAATGTTGCAAGCGGTTTTAAGTAGAGTATGATTAATGGTACGGGTACCATGTTCCTGCAAAAAGTTTTGTGACAAAAGGTATGTTATATCTTTAGCTCCTGGTTGATAACCTGTAGAATTATTGACCAAAACTAAAACGTATTATGTGCTCTTGTGTTGTTTATGTAGTTGATAAAACATAATAGTTGAGTATTAGATGGAACATCTATTGGTTAGGATTTATTATGTAGATAATATTTATTATGATTAACACTAAACATACATGAGATTTCTATATCATCAGTCATTGTCTATATCATCAACTTTGAAAAGCAGACACCAACTAATCTAACATGGATTTTGGATTCAGAGGAACAATGATAATCCTAATATGAATTCAATATTCACGGAAATATCTTTTATGGTTTAAAATAAATATAGCTTCTTGTGCTATGGAACACGTAAACTCAGCTTCTTAATATGAGTGATTCATTTGACGTTCGAATCTTTTAAGAGGTTTAAAACATATGCACGGTTATTGGAGGAGGGATCACTCAGAAGGCATTGAGTTATGAATTGTATAATTGTTTTAATTTCACAAGGCTCTTTAAAATTTCATTATTTTCAAGGTTAAAGCTCATGGCATTTTTCTATCTAACAAATACACCAGCCATCCTCAAGAAAGCTAATCTCATGATTATGTGCAATACAAGGTTAAAGTTTACGAAAACGCCTATGCATTTCTTAAGGTGATCATGATTGTAGGCACTTGATGAGTTATAGCTCATTCGTTAGTCAGGTTTTCTTTTAGAGCATATGTAAGAAAACAGGGTGAATATAATGTTTGTTGGATTTTGATTGTATATAAGATATAAATACTATTGGTTTCAGCCTTTCAGGTTTTCTTGATTGTTCTAAATGATGATAATTATGATTGGCAAAACGAGCAGGCCGAGACCGGTGTATACACCAGAATTGCAAGCAAAAAAGAATTCAAAAATCAAAACTAAACCAACTTCAAAACCTTTGCCTAATCTCTTTTGGTGGTGAAACATACATGCCTTTACACAACTCCAAATTAGAAGAACGACCTTATTCCAAAAGTAGAAACACATTTGGCATCTCTAATTCTTTTTAGCCTTTTAACAATACACAAGCTATAAGTTAACTCCAATTTCAGTTAGCAAGATTGTTTGACCCATCAAACTTCATCAAGAAACACAAATAAGCAACCAAAATGAACACAACAGAAAGTAAACTAGCAAACTAATGGTCTGGTCTTACTTTCATCCTGCAGACAACAATTTATTTCTACTCTTGACACAAAAGTCACAACTTATAACTAATATCAGAAGCAAGATTAATAACAGCACCAAATTAATCAAGAAACATAATTAAAAAAACTAAAAGATTAATCCCCACAACAGACATGAACATTCATAACAAGAATCAAGAATCATGAACAACTTTTAACTATAATCAACAGTAGAATTAATGAAAAATGATACTGGAAAAGTGGACTAACCCAAGAACAGATAAAGCAGTGAGAAGAACAGGGCTGAGTTGCAACCAATACCCAACAGGAATAGCACCACGAAGCTCAATCACAGGTAGTGTAGCCAACGCAAACACCACAGCTCCATCGGGCCAACCCGACCCTCTCAAGAAATTAGCAACTTTCAGCCCAAAGCTCGAAGCTTTAATGGACTGCACAGCATCTTGTGCTTGTTGAGCTTTAGCATCCGCAGGAGAAAATGCAAATAAAGCTACGGAAACAGATGCCCACAAACATACCCAAAAGATGAATTTCACTGGGGACACTTGAATCGACGGTAAAGCTTCATCTTTTTCGAGGTTTTCGAGAAACCCATTGGCCGTTGACGATGATGGTGAAGAATTTGAGGATGTAGAACAAGGGTTTAGGCGGAAATTGAGATGCGGTGAGGTTTTGTTTGTGAAATTTGGTTTTGAAATGAAATGGGTTGGATTGAATTGGAGGGATGAGAGGGTGATTTGGTTGTTTGAGGGTCGGAAATCGGGTTTCTTTTGGGAGATGGTAAAGATTGTTGATGGATGCAGGTGATAGGAAGCCATTGATGGAAGAGAGTGAAATTGTGCGACAGAAACAAGGGTTTTTGTATGTGCGAGTTGAGGGGGTTGCTTGTTCGGTACTATGAAAACATCAATAGCTTAATATATTATTTAGTAGCAATACCTATTCAATTAACTATGTTTAAAAAAAATTTGAAGTTAAAATCGAATCCGAAGTAATTGAAAATCTGAACTTCAAATATCCAATTTGGATTTGGATATTACTTTTAAGAAGTTTTGGATATTGGATATCTAAATAAATATTTCTATAAAACTGTTAAATAATAAATATTAACTAGAAATTAGAATATATGTTAAAATATTTGATATCCAAAATTTTTAATAGAAATTATTAATTTTTCATAAAAACTATTAGCTAATACATATATTTTTAGGATTTGGATATTTTGAGATATCCAAATCCAAAATTTCAATTATCCGGATTTTTTTATTCGGATTTGTTTATTGAAATTCGCTCTCTGAACTTTTCAGACATATGATTTTGAACACCCCTAATGATCGGGTGTTGTTTGTTTGGTGCTTAACATAGTTAATTTCATATCCTTAAATGTTTATTAATATGAAATAAGATTACTTGAGATATAATTGTATCGCAAGTGTTTGGAGTTTAAATGTCATAACTTGGACATCTTAATGTGTGCATGAAAGATCATCAGAAGAATGAAAGTCATGAGTAAAGGCTTAAAATGAAGACCCACTGCATGGTGCTCTATCACTGACGCATAATGCTTTGATACCAATGCATTACCTAGCGTAGTGCATAAGAGAAACTGAACTTCGAGAGGACCCAACGCACTATACTTCCCCCTGCGCACTATGTGTTGTCTGCAAGTTAGCTCCCGAATTTTTGGGATTTCAAACACTGTTTAAAGATAACTTTAGGGTTTCAAACCTAACATCTTGTTTGTGATTTTTGGATGATTTTGAGTGACTTTTTCACCACGAATTCACTTAGATCAAGCTCCAACAATATTCATTCAACCATCGAAGATCCAATCATACCAATGACTAACAAACTTATTGTAATCACTCTCAGGAGGATACTTTTTGTAAGTGAAGCAATAGAGTTAGTTTGAATTGATATTTAGAGTTATTTTTTTACACAAGAATCTAATTGTGAGTTTGTTTGAAGTTAAAGACTTGTTTATTTTTAAGCATCAGGATGCTTTCATTCGTATTCGGTTTTCTTGCATCGTAAGCAGTTTGTTTTGTGTGTGAATTCTTTACATAGATGAGTTGGTAATCGTGTGAAAGAGCAAGTCATAGAAGGTTGTTTAATAATTATCACTTTAATCAAACTATTTCGCAAAGTCATGTCTATGTGATTCCCAATCAATTCTTACGAAACCAAGTGTGGATCTTTAAACTTGAATATTAAAAGCGGTTGCCTTGTTCTCATAAGTGTTATACATATAATCAAAATCATTGCTTTCTTAATTGTCTCCGTTTAATTAAACTTCACTTTTAAGAAAACCTAATGATATTTGCTTTATTTCATAGGTTCGTTTTGTGTTTCAGTTTCTTGGGTAAAATTCTTTACTCTTTCAAATTTTCTATGGAGATAAGCTTACTTGACCATACTTGTTATAGGTATTTAAGTCCCTCAAATTAATTTGTTTTTATTCAACCACGAAAACTTAATCACCTAACTCCAATGCTTGCATTCTCACAGGCGAGATACTAGGCTCCATGTCGATTATTCTATCATTTGCATCCTCTATTGTCACACGTATTATGCCTTCTCACCTCATTCTCTTCACACATTCCTAGCATATATATGGGTATACTATTCACATACTTATATGACTAAAAGTTACTTGTTGGTATTCTTATCACTCAAAAACCAAGCTTAACTTCATTTCTTGTGAACCCAGGTAAGATCGATTTAGTATTATGGGATCCTTTTCTATTAGATAGGAAATGCAATAGCGTAACATTTAATTTCTTATCAATTGGCTCATAGTTCTTATATTAATATGTATAAGAAAGAAATCATGTAACGAAGTGAATTATTACTTGTATAATTGGTGCTTTAAACTTGAAATTAGCAATACTTCGTTTATCTTTTGAGTTGTATAACCAGCTAGATATAGCAAATACTCAAATTATACTTCTAACAAATGTACGATTTTGATAATTTTAGGTTTTAACAATTTCAACATGTTATTAATTTTATTCTTCTATAATTATATGATGTATTAGGCGTGTATCATCTAATACCATACATGTTTTAAACCAATAAAACTTCTAAAGCTAATATCATGCCCAGTCTCACACTCATTAATTTCTTCTTAGATATTTGATAAAAGTACTCACGAACAGTTTTGGGTTTATCTTATAGCTGACTGTGACTCTAATCGTGATTCTGATTGGCCTAGCCTCTCTCATGACTACAAGAAGATATGGACCTATATTTTATGGGGTCACTCTTTGAGAACGTTAAGTGAATTAGTGTCGCATAAGAACGTAAATGACATATAAAATTAAGTTTTGAATACTATATGGCATGTAATATTTTTACTAGTGATACTATCTAGGTACTACATGCTCTAAAGTAGTTATTATATCTTGCAATGTCAATCACAATGCCTACGAAACAAAACCTAGCATCTTGGTCATCGGTAAAAGCTGAATACAAAAATATGGCCCTAAGATAACGTACAATTACTCTTTTCAAGGATCTAGCATTAAGGACTTAGGATCGTATTCTTCATCTTTGCTGTTTCTAATGTATTGTTTCATGCTAATACCAAACATATTAAAACAAAGTATTAATAAAATAAATATTAAAGTTGTAAAATTATGCTATGTCCGTAATTAGGTCAATTATTATGAGAGAGTCGCACCAAGTTGAGGTGTTGACGTGAACGACGATGGTTCGTGCAACACCTTCCCGCTCATAGTGATGCCACACAAACTGAAAAAACGGTCATATAATTTGAATTTTTTTATTTTTTATTCAGTAATTAACCTTAACATATGTTTAAATTAATTTGCAATATTTAACCTTTTGAATATTAAATACATCGTTTTATCAAATTTACTTGTCTACATTCTAAAATAAAATTTAGTACAAACCGAGTTGGTTTCAAAATTAAGTAAATATTTTATTTATGAGTCACTTTTAAATTTTATTGGTCACCTCACATCATGAAGTATCTTTTAGTCTTGAAATAATAAAACAGTATTAAAATCACATGATTTTCAATAAAATTTATATGGTAATATCAAACTTTTATATAAAACAACGTACAGATTTAGAAAAAAGTTAAATGTCACATATTATTAGAGCATAATCGAATTATATGTTAGTAATTTATTGAAAAATTAAATAAATAAAATTAAAAAAGTGGTGCAAGATGAAAATGAAAGATGACCATAAAGCGATAGCCCAACATCGTGTAGGTTCTTAGTGATGCAACATTATTTGAAAAAGTGTAGGGGGTATTCACCGCTCTCCCCTTCTCTCTCATCGATCAATTTGTTCTGTTAAATTTTTATTCAGTGATTAACTTAATATATAGACAATTTATTTTTCTATCATTTGTAATACCTAATTCCTTTTATAGATCTAAATGCCTTGTTTTGTTTACCTTTTTTTTATTGACATTCTGATATAAAATTTTTTAAAAACTGAGTTGTTTTGAAAAAAAAGAAGATATTTCTATATATTTAGAGCTTGTTTCAAGTTTTATTAGTCATCATGCACCATGTGCGGCTGATAATGAATAAGCTTTTAACAAAAATTATATCATAACGTCAAAAAAAATTAAACAAAATAGTATATTTGGATTTGTATAAAGTCAATTATTACAAATATTGAAACAAAATCAAACTATAAGCTAAGTGAATTACTGTAAAAAGAATGAACAAATGGGTGAAAGATGGATGGGGGTAATAATGTGATAGTGAGTTGGTGAAAAAGGGTGAAATGTGAGAGATGACCGTGATACAAAGTCTTAGTGGATGTGTTTGTCGAAGGAGTGTATGTGGATCAACGTAATGCTATTCACAAGTTGGAAACTATAGTTCCTACCCACTCAACTTAATAGTGGGTGTAAAAGAAAAGTTCAAAAAGATACAAAGTTAAATGTCTTAAATGTGAAAAATATCAAGTTAAGGGCTAAGATGTGAAATTAGCCTACTTTTGATAAGTTAGGTGATCAGGGAGAACCAAAATATTATATGGGAGAATCCTCTCTCACTTGTTCTCATCTCATCTTTTATAAATTTTAAAAATAGTTTTTAAATTTTACTTAATTTGTTTGTTTGATTTAGATGATCGATTAGTGAGGAATACAAGCTTCATTAGATGTATATGGTTTTTTTAAGTTGTTTTTTTAACCGTAAATACTCTTATTTAAAGCTCTTAAACTACTCCCAAGTAATTTTGGAGCTAAATGGTTTTTTAAAAGTCTTCAAACTCTTATAAAATATTAACTCTTAATTATATTCACGATCCCAAACTCTTAAAAGAGTTTATCTTTATTAAAATTTCTGATACTAATTTTAAATAATGATCCTAATAGAATTTTAAAGAAAACTATTGATGTTATCAATTACTTTAGAGATAAAGTTAATATATAGTTTTAATATAAAATTTACAAGAAAATATTGTAAGTTTTACATTTTATCATTAACTAAATATATGTTATAATATGATTATGCTAGACAAGAAATTATACAAGAAATTGACCATGCCAAACGTTCTCAAATTCATTGAGTGTTACTTAAATACACTTGATAATGATTAGTGGACAAAAAATGGCACACACAAACAAGGTTGAGAGGGGATAAACCAAGGCATTCTTATTACTAAATTAATTTGCTAATTTGTCTATTGTCTTTGATTCTAGATAATGTTTGATGTGGGATTTTGTTCTTCTTATTGTTAGTTTGGTGAAGGGCTACTTGAATTTTGTTAACAGCAACCAATCTTTCAAAAATATGATTCCTTCATATTTCAAGAGATTTGGATTTAAGACATAAGAAGGAATTAATAATAATGAATGCTACAACATAAATATAACTTACGAGTACGTTTACATGTGCTACAACAATATTTACGAGCAAAATTCTAAATTCGAAATAATCGTTCATAAAGTGTTAAGTATAAGCATCTAATACCAACGATAAACAGTAGTAATAGCTATCACATGGCTTAGTTACTGAATCATTGAGTAGCCAGTAGATTGACACTTGATAAAAAAATCTTCATATTTTATAAATTACGATATCTATATCTTAAAAGTAAAGGTCGGTGACTCTTGTCACTCCCCTTTACTCCCCCATCAACTTTAACTTTATACAACTTCACCTCGAACATCTTTTAAAATCTTCGTAAAATTTCACTTTACTCCCTTAGATTTCAAAGTTTCAGGTTAACATATATAGTTTTTACTTAGAAAACTAAATTTTTACATTCATATTTAATATATGTGTCGGTATAAATTTGAGTCTTTCTATGTTTTGATGTAAATTTTGTTCAGAAACAAGTCAGGTCATGTAAAACATTTTCATGCTTATTTTATATACACTTTATGATGGTCTACATTTTAATGTTACTTTACGTTTTGACGCAAATTTTGTTCAGGAACGTGTCGGGTTAAATATAAATTGTTTTCGTGTTTATTTTTATGTATGTTTTGAGTTTGTCTACGTTTCGACGTAAGTGTTGTTCGGAAACGAACCGAGTCAAATATAATACGTTTTCATTTAACGGTATAATATACGTTTCGACATACATTTAGTTCGGTAATAAGTCAAGCCGATTGTAATTTATACTTTATTACGCCGCATACGACGCCTCATCATGGTTTTTGCATGTAGGTTTTGAGTCGGTCTACGTTTTGACATGAGTTTGTTTGGAAATGAGTTGATTTATAATATATTTTCATTCAACGATATAGATTCAAGTTACGTACTCGGCGTTCGACGTAAATTTAGTTCGAAAACGAGTTGGGTCAATTATACTTCATACTTTATCACGTTGGGTATGATGTTGCCTCAACGTGTAGCGGGTAATAACTAGTTATTACATAATTTGTGGAGATATGATAAAAGACATGCCCATTTTAACCTTCTAGAGTAGCCCACGAGTAGTGATCAGGAGTTGCGTTAGAGAAATATCCAACCCAGAATGATTCTCTTAAAGATACCAAGACCAACATGGCCCAATAAAGAAATCTAAGGCCCACTTTCTTCTTCTCAAATAGTTAGAGATGCACATGCACATCCGACCCGAATGGGCCGAATCACGACCCTACAACCTAACCGTAATCAATCCAGAACCCGGATTCAATGAAACTGTTTTGAAACCGAACTAGTTCTCTAGTTTAAAATTGTTTGGAGACCCTTCCGTTAAAACCAGTTAACCCTGATCCGAATCGAATTAAAACTGTTTTAAACCAAACAGTTTCAATATGATCTAAAATTTTCCCCTTAGAAACCGATTTCTAGTCCGACCAATTGGTTTTGACTTTCTTTGACCTGATCCAAAATGTTGTTAAGGTTGATCCGGTTTCATCCAAAATCCGGTTTTATGCACTAGAAATAGTTGCTAACCATCGTAAACGGGCCGTAGGACCCATAAAATTGATGCTTTCTTTTCCTTGATGAAAATTGATGGTAAAGACCAACCAAACAACACATGCTAATGCCAATTAAAAGCCATGAAATTCTCAGGTGATACTATTAGCAAACTTCTTGAAACAACAAAACTATAGACGCTTTCTTTAAAGGTCAAACACATTGTTTTGAAAGCGAAGATCCTTACCTCAGCATTAATCCGCTTTCCCGCTCTCCCCATATTTCTCTCTCCTCCCTCACCCTCACCCTCACATACCTCGCCCACTCGCATCCTCTTTTATGTACGAATCATTCTCTCTCCTCCGCCTAGCATTCATGTTGGTACCAGATGCGTCCGGATCTCTGCGTTGGAGATTATGTAAGTGTATTTGAGTAAATCATTCTATGGAAATATAGTTTTCAATGTATAAAAGCATCCGAAATTCTCATTGTTTGCCATGATTTGGGTTTAAATCTACGACTTCAACCTAGTGATCTTTTGCTTCAAATAACCGGTCACTCTCAACACTCATCTTAAGTGTATAAACAATTCTATAAACATTCCAAACAATCGTATTATTGTCACTAGTCGTTAGTTTCCCAAATTCCCATTATTAATTCAAGTTTGCTTGCATATAACCAATTTCCTTGTAGGATTCCTACATTAATCACACATGATAGTTTTTATACAACCTAAACTTCATTTTTAGCACATCACAAGTATAAATATCTTGAGAATTTCTTCTTGAGTTAGATGTAGAGCCCCAATCCCGGGAGTCTTTGAGTTGGTTATACATGCCATTGCATAATTCTTAAATTAAAATTTTCATTAAAATTAATGTTGTGGAAAGTATTAAAAAACATTAAACATTCAACATTGATTATAGAGACAAACATTTGTCTATTACCTCAGTGTCTTAAAAACATAAATATAAGTATGAATACGGGGTACTAGTCTATATTTAACCGGTTAGACTCCATCATAATGCCATCATGAACTCTAAGTTCAGCCCATCTTTAGTTTACCTGACATGCATGTTAAAAAATCAACATTACTAAATGAGTTTTTGTTTTCTTTTTTATTGTATTTAATCATACTTAGATAACCATATTAGACAGGGGCGTCTCAACGATTTGAGAGGCCTAAATCGAAAATGAAATCGGAGACCTTTTAAAACTTTAGCTTTAAAAACTTCTTATGTTTTGAAGCACAGACACTAGTTGATTCATGATTTCTAAATCAGTTTATTCAATACAAATCCTAATTGATTCAACGATTTTATATTCTAATATAAACAATAACAAGTATACAGCTAAAACAAATAAACAATTAGCAATTTGCAAATCAAATAAAAAAAAGCATATACAAAACTAAAACAAATTTAGAACAATTAGCAATTAACAACTTGTCCCTAGAACAAAGAATTAAAGAAAAACAATTACCAATACATTAAGCAATTTACCTTATTTAGGGAAAGAATCAATCAATCAGAGAACTCACTCAGCCTACTACTTAATTGTGAGTCTGTTACTTCACTAGATGTCCAGATGAAATAGAAGTTTAAAGGCTTTTTAGTTGCAACGAAATCAAAGAAGCAAATCGTTATTCCACTAGATGAAATTAGAGAAACAAACGAAGGTTGGGGGGGAGGGTTCTTATTCGTTACTCCAGTGAAGAAATCGAAGTTTTGCGTGGCTGGGTTCGCTTGGGCCAAGCAAAATCATAGGCGAATGATGAAATCGAAGTTGCGCGGTTGTTCACCTTAACCTTTTGGCTTTGTTTGTCTCTTCGTTTTAACTCCCCCCGGCCCAACCCCCAATCAGAATTGACCAATAGCTTGTGTTGAAGATTTATGACCTGCCGACCTAGGTTTCCTTCTTTCTTTCATACATTCTTTTTTTTGAAGTTAGTTTATTTTGGGTTTCGACTGAGAATGAGCTATACAATATATATTTTTGGTGGCCTATTAGAATGAGTGGGCCTAAAGCCCTAGCTTATTTTTTTTAACTGTTGAGCCGCCCCTGATATTAGATAACCAATTTGAGCGAGCCAAAAACGGTTTTGATCAACTCTTACAATTGAGAGACTCCAATAGTGACTCAAAACTTTGGAGATGATACATGGTTTTCATATAGAACAGTAGGCTCAAATTTAAAAAAATACCATTTGCCTCAAATCAACCAACACCTTTTGTTTTCATTCACTTGTTCTGCTTAAATTATTTATGATAAAGAAGACAGCATAGTTGCATGAAATTAATGGAGCAAAGAAAAAACGTTTTTGTTGATCCATCCCACGCAAATGAAATCAGAGAGAAATGGAGTTTTTTCTTTTGGTTTTTTATCCATTTCTTTTGGTCCTTTTCTAGGGCAAGACAACGAAAAACAGGAAAACAGATTTGTTAAATATTAAATTCACCTTTCGTTCCAAAGGTCCGCAAAAAACACAATGATTCATTTCTTTCTTGACTCTCACGACCAAAAAAAACCGACTATAAATTTAAAAATGTTTCGTGCAAGGGATAGAATTAGGGAAAAATCACATAATATGTATCGTAACAAAAGAAAAACGCTCTCCATCCTTTTTTTATCTTATTTTATTTGATAGATATATGTATGCAAATATATAATAGATAATATTATCAAATAGAAATTTTGAAAATTAAGTGTCCTTAAGGTTTTAAATTAAAGTTATGTAAAATAGAGCTCCAAGGGGAAAAAAGAATACCCACTTGGCCACTATTTTGTTATTTTTTTGGGTGAAGTCTAGTTCCACAAAAGTTTTTAAAAGAAAACTTTCAAATGTTCTAATAGAAATATATACCATAAAATAAAGGATTTTATTATCTTTATATGTTTTGTGTGAGCTAACCTACATATATAAAGCATACAAATTCACGAGAATGCGACACAAGTTATTAGGAAGAGGTGTAAGTTCACCTATCCATAATTACGAAGCTTATAATAACTGTGCAACTTATGTTAATAATTACACAACCTATATATGTCAATCATCATGCAACTTATGTTATAATCATACAATCTATTTTATATATTATGCAACCAATTTAAAAATACACATTAATAATTATGCGATGTTTTTCAAATATAAGTCGCTTTATTATAAAAAAGATTATAGTACAATACTATACTCAAAAAGTTAACAATTAGAATGCTTAACTTTAATGTTTAATTTTCTTAATATACAATGAAGTGTAAAATAGTTATATACTTATATCCATTTTTAACCATAATTTCCTTTTATATTTAACAATTTGTGTGTGCGCTCTCTCTCACAAACACCTATATATTAGGAATAATTGCATATATCCTTTTATAAAATAACTTAATTGTATATTTACTTGATTTAAAATTAAAATTGCATACGCCCCACTTTTAATCTTTTCAATTGCATATTTAATCACTTTACAACCAAAATTGCATATATCTCCTCGCTTAATGAAAAATATTACATATATTACTTACGAGACTTTGGATGAACGTACAATGTTTAAATAAATTAATTGCAAGTCCTAGCTCATCATCCATTTTATAAAAAGAACATTTTTTATAAAAAAACATTTAAAGTAGGGGTGTGTTTTTACCCGACCCCGAATATCAAACCCGAACAAAATCAACCCGAACCCAATTAAGGACTAACCCGAGCAACCCAACCCGATTGTTACACTAACCCGAACCCGAATTTTATAAATTGTTTGGTCTTTGGGTTGAGTTTGTAAGATTCGGGTCAACCCAATTAACCCGAATATTCGTTTTTAAAAAAATTCACGATTTATATATATGTGTGTATTATGCTATCATTTACTAGATTTGAAAACATGATTTTCGAAACTTTATATTATATTGTTGTGGTTCAAATTCATTACATAAACTTTAAGGATAAATAATATATAATGTCATTTAATATTTAAATATGCATAATAAAGTGAATGCAAATATGCAAAAACTTTCCAATCAAGATAATAAACAAAATTCTATATTGATAACACATGCTAAATCTCATACATGCATTTTGATCATATATATTGTTTACACAAACATTTGAGATAGCGGATGATTTAAAGCTTAATGGTTTAGTCTAACTGGATTACCGATTAACCCGACACGAATAAATCCGAATATCGAAACCCAAAACCCGATTAAATGTTTCTTATTTGGTTTTGTTTTCTGGTTGATTTTCTACACCTAAAAACCCGAGCAATCCGGCCCAAACAATCTTAAACCCGATTAATAAACCCGAATTACATCTCTAATTTAAAGAATCAACCATGCACCGCAAGGGTTGTACCACGCACAACTCAGCAATTACAACACTTGTATTAACATATAAAATATAATATGAATTAGATTCAGAGATCTTTTATTTTATATATTTATAAATTTCTATATGTAAATGTTTTATGTATAAATTGGAATACATGTATATACCAATTCAAATATGGAATGAATCCTCTACGTGTCCTTATATAAGTTTGGAATCAGATCTCATGAAAAAGTATGGCCAGTTTTACGAAAGGACAAAAGGTGTGTTTTTTCATTTGTAGATATCAAATCGCCTTTTCATTAATTTATTTAAAAATCGGCTACGTAAAAAACATGCTTTTTTATTTTTTCTTTTTTGAAATAGTTCTCGGTTTATTTTTCTTTGAACAGCTAGTTTCTTTTAGAAATTGTAAAAAAAAACTTAATATAGTTTTGATACATGAATTGCAACCATGACTCCATGAGATCAAAATGTTTTTATTCCCTTGCCCTTAGATTATAAAAAGGGAGTATACCATATGTGGTTCGACTCTCTCAAGTTGTTTGAATACTGTAGTTACATGTAACTATTGGGTGAACCCATGCGTTATAATTGACTATTGGGTGAACCCACGCGTTATAATTGACTATTGGGTGAACCCACGCGTTATAATTGAGGTATTAAAACTTGTAAGATTTAAAGTATTCAACCCGAAGAAAATTTTTCACATCAAAACATTGATAAGAATAATCACATCGCAACAGTAAACTTTTATCTTTTAAGTGTTGTAGAGGAAAACAAACAAGATATAGGAAAATAGAACCTTGGGGCAATTTTAAATGACTTGTATGTATCTGATTTTATTACTTGTATAATATCACACAAAACTTGATTTAAATATAGTTTACACCGAAAAATAGATAAAGTAATATATAATTTCAAAAGTTATAAGAGCAAATAAAAATACACGAGCTCCATGTAGCAAATTTGATATATATTAACAAATGAAGGTAGTCGTGATGGATTGCCTACAGCTTCTTAGAATGTTAACCGAACAAAGTGATTATGTTTTAGCTCCTAAAGTAGTTTGGAGAAGCTTCATGGTTGGTAATCAATATTTGTACGTGTTAGAAACTATTTGCTCTGTTTTGTACTTGTAAATGATTATTGATCGACCATCCCTACCATCTATGTACAGAAATCTAAAGGCATAGAAACATTTTCTTTTTTCATTTCGTTAAATAAATGAATGTTTGATAAATGTACATATGCTTTGAGGGATGTGGTACACATGTTTTGACTGCATGATCTTATTATAGTCTTTGATAACAAAAAGAGTTTCAGTTCTCTTTTTCTGAACTTGATAGTTGAGTAAGAGTTACAATGTTTTTAATTATTCATGTGACTTGTTTTTAAATTATTCACGTAAGTTTAGAGAACCGGATATAAAAGATCTTTCTGCAAAAAAAGTAAAAAAATAGCGAAATTATCATTTAATTTACCCTTTTATTTAAATAAATGATAAAATTATGTTTTATTTTTTTGTTGGTCAAACAAGGTTTATGAGTTTGTAAAAGCACTCATATCCGGTTCTCTAGTGTATTTCCTATATTATATAGTATAGTTGGAGTGGGGTGAGAGAGAAATTGTTATTGTTAATTTGTATTTTAGGTTAACACTGACAAACCCTAATAAAATTTTTAATATTTTTGAAAGTGCGTGTGAATAAAGAATAGAGAAAATATAATAATAAAGATATAAAAAATATTATTTAATTAAAAAAAGAAAAAATAATGTTTTTTAGTATAATTAAAAATATAAATATAAAGAATAAGATATAAATGCTCTAAAAGCGGATAAACAATTGATCATTCCCTCATAATAGATTAAAAACTCAAGTATTATATCTAGAAGTTATAAACTTATGTATTACATTAGTTATTAAATCCAACGTGTTGTAAACAAAAAGTTTATATGAAGATTTGTTGTTGGGTTTCATCATCCATTGGTGAAATAAAATATGAAATGAATATTTAGAACTTATAAATAAAAAATAATGAAGATCCAGTCAGTTCAAAAAATAAAATAAAGATTTTTTTATTAGATTTATTACTTTCAATATTATAGCAGGTTAGACCCGCATTTCACGGCTACTCGAGTTTGAACTTATATGAGAACGACGTAATGTTACGTTCAACATTTTAATATGTATGAAAATGTATATATATAATAAAATAATTTAGCTAGCATACATATATACAAATTTATGTGGTGGTATATTGTATGTATTTTTTTAACGGTGTTTGAAACTACCTCGATACCCGAGTGAGCCTTTCTGAGACGGAATTTTAACCGTCCATACTGATTTTGATTCTTCAGGCTCAACTCATCCAATAATATCATCAAAAAGGAAACTCACAAATATTTGAAAACCCCATTGTGCTAGGTTTAGAACCTGAGATCTAAAAGATCTGAGGCTCTAAACATCACCACCACACAATTAGACCATAAGGCCAATGATTACATTGCATGTACTTGTTTTAATATTATCATTACTTATAAAATAATATAACTACAATTATTATACTTAATTATATTATCGCTATCGTTAACAATATTATTGTTATTATCATATTAAACAAAGGTTCTTAAGTTATTAAGTTTAAACACGAGTAATGATATTTTGAAATTATTTGATATAAAGAAACATATACTATTTTACACTTTTCAAGCAACTATTTCACAAAACGAAATAAGAGATCATGAATAGAAAGCGCGAGGAGGATGAGGAGGAGGAGAAGAAGAAGAAGAAGAAGAAGAAGAAGAAGAAGAAGAAGGAGAAGAAGAAGGAGAAGAAGAAGAAGAAGAAGAAGAAGAAGAAGAAGAAGAAGAAGAAGAAGAAGAAGAAGAAGAAGGAGAAGAAGAAGAAGAAGAAGAAGAAGAAGAAGAAGAAGAAGAAGAAGAAGAAGAAGAAGAAGAAGAAGAAGAAGAAGAAGAAGAAGAAGAAGAAGAAGAAGAAGAAGAAGAAGAAGAAGAAGAAGAAGAAGAAGAAAAGAAGAAGAAGAGAAAGAAGAAGAAGAAGAAGAAGAAGAAGAAGAAAGAAGAAGAAGAAGAAGAAGAAGAAGAAGAAGAAGAAGAAGAAGAAGAAGAAGAAGAAGAAGAAGAAGAAGAAAGAAGAAGAAGAAGAAGAAGAAGAAGAAGAAGAAGAAAGAAGAAGAAGAAGAAGAAGAAGAAAAAGAAGAAGAATAAGAAGAAAGAAGAAGAAGAATAAGAAGAAGAAGAAGAAGAAGAAGAAGAAGAAGAAGAAGAAGAAGAAGAAGAAGAAGAAGAATAAGAAGAATAAGAAGAATAATAAGAAGAAGAAGAATAAGTAAGAATAAGAAAGAATAATAATAATAAAAGAATAATAATAAATAAGAATAATAATAATAATAATAATAATAATAATAATAATAATAATAATAATAATAATAATAATAATAAGAATAATAATAATAATAATAATAATAATAATAATAATAATAATAATAATAATAATAATAATAATAATAATAATAATAATAATAATAATAATAATAATAATTGCAGGACCGTTTAAGGGCTTAACTACAATTACAACACAATCACACAATGAGGAGAATAACTAATCTCTAATCAAACAGTGAACTGGGTAACCAAGTATGATGCTAAGAACACAAGTAAGTAAAGAGACAGAACAAGAGAGTTGGGTTTCAAGGAGGCAGTATATTGCTTTCTCAAGTTCTCTTACAAGTGTTACAAAGCATTAAGAAAAGATACAAGAACTTGAAATACTTATACTACAACCTACAGCCGGCCATACTTTGAAGGCCAGCTGGATACAATTGACTAGACACTAACAAAATCAATTGTAGGATCAAAAGGCATATCTGCCTTTTGACCTTGTGACTATGACATGCCATAGCTCACATCCTTTTACAATACAAAAAGGATAAAGTACATAAAGTGGAAAGTTACAGACTCAAGACCTCAATGTACAGTTACCAAAAGCATGACCCTTTTCACCAACTCATGTAAGTTGGTGACTTTACAGAGATGCAGCGGAAAAGGTGCTTTATGGAACAGTACATCAGATAAAGCATGTGTACTAAAAGTCTTCGGAAGAAATCTGTCTTCATAGGATGAGGCTTCGGAAGACTTTGTCTCTGAAGCTTCGGAAGACTTCATGTTTGGCTTCGGAAGATATTGGTCTTGGCTTCGGAAGATTTTACACTTAGAGTATTTTTCTAATGCTTTGTGTAAAACTTCCGAAGCATTCTTCACTTCAGTACTTAGTGCATGTTTGCTGAGACACTTAAGCTGTTTTGGGTTGCATCAGACTTCCGGAATCCTTACAAACTCCCCCTAGGCTGATGCTACCAAAACACTTAGAAGATCTTCAAATGTTGGTAGTCTTCAGTACAATCAGGACCATTCCTTTCTTCATGAGATGGTCAGGATCATCAAGACTTTCATAGTATCTTCTCATCTCAAAGAGATCATGCAGAGGTAAGTTGATTATGTCTTGCCATGAGTAGACATTCTCAACACCTTGATCTCTTATAACAGTCCATCTCTCTGGATTGGTAGAGTATGTCCAGGACAAGATGGGTGTCTCACTAGTTAGAGGAGCCACTTGAATAGGAGTTGATTGGGCTGCCTCATCATGCACTTCCTCAGGTTGATCTGATTCAGCCTGAGGTGCAGAGGTAGATGACTTTGGCTTCTTCTTCTTTGTCTTTGGTTTAGAAGCCATCCTCTTCTTCCTCTTGGTTGTCTTTAACTGAGAAGACTGGTCTGCAGCACCAGGTTGATCATCAGTGTCTTTCTCAGTTGGGTGTTCCTCCCTCACAGGTTCAGAAGGAGAGGGAGTTTGACCCTGCCTAGGATCAGAAGATGAAGCTTGCTGGGGCTCAGCTGGAGGTGCTGTTGAGGTGTCTCTGGTTGCTCAAACTTGACCTCCACTTCAGGTGGGACTTGACTTGGAAGAGAGTGCAAGTCAATAAGTTCTCCACTCTTAATCTTCTGCTTGATCACCCTAATGTGCTCATCCATAGTGGATAGAGCCATGGGGCCAAGTCTCCTTCCGGAGAATCCATACAGCTTCAAGAAGCTCACCATTCTTTGTCTGTCAGCAGACTTCTTTGCATTCTTTTGAATGGTGGCCCTTGACTTTGCAGCTTCTTCCCTTAGTTTCCTTTTGGTTGTCTTTCTTTCCTTGACTAGCTCAAGTTCAAGTTGTTTTAAATACTCAAACTCAATGAAGTCATAGGATAAAGGGAGAAGTGCATCTGCCTGATAGAGGCCTGTGGCACTCAGGTAGTTGATCATTTTGATCCTGTCTTCCTCTTTATCTACCTGAGGTTCTTGTGGAACCACATCTTCTTGTGCAGGACTTTCTTGAACTGGTGAGAGAGTAGGAGCATGCTTGTAGAGTCTTTTCTGTCTCTTCTCCTCTTTGAGTTGGAGAAGTATCATTGCATCCTCTTTCTCCTTCAACTCTCTTGACACTTCTCTGTCAGCCAGTTCATTCAGTTCTTCTAAGGGGAGGGAGATGATATCATCAATATCATAGTTCCTGGTCTGTAAGTAAGTTATCCTGACTGCCCTTAACTCATCATCCTGAGTATTTGGTCTGGGGGCAGCCCTGATTGCAGCTTGCATGAAGCTAGATGACCCAGTGGAACTTTCTCCCCTTAGTCTCCTTTTCCTCTCTCTCTCTTCCTCCTCAATTTCCTCAGGAGTCATTATCCTTTTCCCTTTGTCACCAACAGACCTTTGTGACTCAGGGAGGATTGAGGCTTGGCCTTCATTGCTTGGAGTAGCTTCCATGCTCTGGCCAGAGAGAGGCTGAGAAACACCTTCACCAGCAGGTGTCTCTGTTGGAGTTTGGACCTCAGCAGCAGTTGTTGATGATGAGACAGGGGTCTCAGGTTCTGTCACTGGGCCTTCAGTCAAGGTTTCCCCTATGAAACTAATCTTAGGGTCCACCTCAACATCCAGTTGACCGATGACATTACCTGATTCCCTAAGTCTCCTTCTTAGAGAGAACTCTGCCATGATCCTGTCTTGGATTCTTTGAGCCAGCCTATCAGCTTGTCTTGAATTGCTTGGTTGACAAGTGGTAGGTTGACTAAATCCAGTCTTTCATAGAAGCTCAGGCTTTGGAATTGAAACACTTCTTGTTGGCCTTGAACTCTTTGAAGTATGAGGGCTCTTCTGTCATCATCATACCTCCACCTTATGATTTGATTGTTAGTTCCCAGAGGTGGAGATGAAACAGCCCTTGGTATGCCTTCCTCAAATAGACTCCTGATGAGAGAGTCTATAGAGTCCACATTAATGTGAACTTGAGGAAGTTGCTGAGAATGCACAACAGCAAGTGAGGATGGTGAGTCCTCTATGTCCATTCTCTCTGAAGAACTCCCAGGTTCTGTGGTTGTAACAACTTTCTCCCCCTTTTGGTAGCATCACCCACTTGCATAGGTGAGCTGGAGGATAAGTCAATCACTTCCACAGGTTCTTGTGTTCCTGGTTGAGCTCTTCTTAAAGGTCTCCCAGCTAGTTTTTCCTGCAGATATGAAATCTGTAGTTGCTGATCATTGACCCTGTTTTGTAAGGTAGTCACCTGAGATTCCAAGTGACTAACCTTAGAGACTAAATAGGTGCATGTTTTTGACAGTTTTTGCACCTTTAGCCTCAAATTCCCCTCATCTTCATCAGAAGATTCATTGGGGGATGAGATGATTGGACCAAAGTCCTCTCTCTCACCACCAGCTTGAGTTTCTTGGCTGCTGGTTTTCCTCTGCTCACTGGCAGCCTCAGTTGAGATGCCAATGGGCTGAGTTGCCATGGTTGAGGTCTTAATGATGTAATCACTTTCAAAAGTGAGAGCCTCTTCCATATGGACATCCTGAACAGGTTCAGAAGTGTCCACCTCAGTGACAGGTGACTGATGGGGGATAGACTGAGGAGAGTCAGAGGTACTCATCTCTCTTTGAGTAGGGGAGGAGAAGAGAGACTCATGGTACTCACTGAATCCTAAGTCTTCATCAGTGTAAAAGGATAGGTTGGGAATTGGTTGGTTGAGATCCAAAGGCTGGGGATGGTAGCTGTCCCCTGAAGGTTGTCCACTTGAGTGTTGAGACTCAGAGTGAAGGCTTAAGGTTGTTGGGCTATTGAGCTCATCAGGGTGAGCTTGAGGAACCTCAGCCCTGATAGGTGAAGTAATGGGAGTGGTTTGCTCCTCAGGAGAAGTGGGAGCTCTAGTGTCCACTTCTTCCTGTAAGGTTGAGTATTTGGGGGCCTGCACAGACTCAATAGTCTGAGCAGGGGTTCGTTTGGATTTTCTTTGGTAGGTGAGGGTGATTTCTGGTCTTTTTAGTGGTAGGGACAAAAGAGGTGTGGGTTCAACACTAGCTTGTGTTGCTAGGTTGTCACCTTGAGCAATGAGCTCTAACATTTTTGGGACTAGGGCTGTTTCTACCCCTGAGAAGCCTACAGTTGGCTTCTTCATTATTTTAAAGATGCCGGGCTTCATCTGTCCCAATTTAAGAATATTACCTGTTTCCCTCAACTGTGAGCCCAGTTCACAGTTGAGAATGTGTTGAACATATCTAGGAAACATGTAATACTCTAAGGAGTCTAAGTTTGCAAGTAAATTAGTATATACAAATTGTGAATACCTGAACTTGACCCCTTGAACCATTCCATGAACATGAAGGAGAGATCCTCAGGAATCTGGTCCCATCCACCATGCTTGTTTGACAAGCTGTGGATAACCACATGGAGCAGGAATTTCCATTGGGATGAGACCTTCCCTTTCCTAAAGGTCTTTACAGAGAAATCTCCTTCATAGCCCATCTGCTCAAAAGAATGATTTACAGCTTCTTTTGGGAAAGGACACCTCACCTTCTTCATCATCCAGCTGTAGATGTTGTTAATGATGGCCGGAGTGATGAAGACTGTCCTTCCCTTGCACTGTGGCAGACAGTGCCTTCTCCCCATCCATAATGACCTCTTGGCAGGTCTTCCAGAATTCAAGCAACTGATCCTCATATAGAGGAGGATCAATGGTCAGGGAGGTGAAGTAGTTAGATAGAGTCAAGAATTGGCAAATCTCTGAGAAACTTGCATCTTTCTCAGAGCTTAACAGAGCAACTTGATTATGTTGCCTGTGTAGTTGCATGGAGAAATCAGGGTTGTTTCTGCGGTTAAGGTTGGCCATTTTAGAAGCTTAAGGGTGAAGAAAGGTAGAAAGCAAAGGCGGTTTAGAGAATTAGGTTAGAGAAACAGTAGAATTGAGGAAGATAGTGGGAAAGAGGGGGAACCGTTGGGTATTTATATGAAAAGGGATTTGAACCAAAGTTAATGAAAGAGGATAAACTTTGAAATCCGAAAGTCGGTCCCACCTCTGAAAAAGTAGTTTACTTTTGCTCAAAAAGTAGTTTTCTTGGAATTCGAAAAGCTTCCGAAGTTTATTTGTCTTCGGAAGTTTTGTTTTAAAAAGCTTCCGAAGCTAAAATGGCTTCGGAAGATTTTCCTGAGAGTCTTGATAATTTATGCTTCGGAAGAGAAATAAACCTTTGAATGCTTTGTATGAAAATAAACAAAGCTTCCGAAGGTTAATTTTGCTTCGGAAGGAAAAGGTTCTTGAAAATAGATAAGTGTCTGAGATAAGAATTTTAAGCTTCGGAAGATGAACTTTACTTCTTCCGAAGGTAAAATCTCTTAGACAGTTATTTATTTTAAAGACATGTTTTTCTTCCGAAGATAAAATTTTATCTTCCGAAGTATCAGAAATTTTCAAGAATCTAAGGAAAGTCTTCAAAAAGAATTTTACATCCAAAGAAAACATGAGCTTATGAAAGTGATGAACTAGACAACTTAGGACACACATATTTTAAGAAGAAATAATTAGAATTAGTTTTAATAAAAAGTCTACTCAAAGTTAATCATCCCAATAGCTGATATCAGATACTTAAATCTCTGTTCATCAAAAGCTTTGGTGAACAGATCAGCATATTGTTCATCTGTATGAACTTTGACTAGTTTAATTAATCCTTTTTCATAGTTATCTCTTATTAAATGATACCTGATGTTGATGTGTTTGGTCCTTGAGTGCTGCACAGGGTTCTCAGTGATAGAGATAGCACTATTGTTGTCTATGTGGATAGGAGTCTCTTGAAGTTAAATCCATAGTCCAGCATCTGATTTTGAATCCAAAGCACTTGAGCACAGCAGCTTGCAGCAGCAATGTATTCAGCCTCAGCAGTTGATGCAGACACACAGGATTGTTTCTTGCATTGCCATGAGACCACCCTTCCACCAAGGAATTGACATCCCCCAGATGTAGACTTTGCAGTCATATTGCAACCACCATAATCACTATCTGTATAGGCATACAGATTGAAATTTGGATTCTTTGGATACCATAGACCAAGTGTTGAAGCACCTTTGAGGTATCTTAAAATCCTTTTCACAGTGATTAAGTGAGACATCTTAGGGTTGGCTTGATATCTTGCACAAATACATGTAGCAAACATGATATCAGGCCTGCTAGCTGTAAGATACATAAGAGACCCAATCATAGCCCTGTATAAGTGTTCATCTACACACTCCCCCTCAAGATCTGGACCAAGGGAGTGGTTTCTGGCTATGGGTGTCTTAGCAATCTTACAATCAGTCATATTGAACCTCTTGAGTATGTCTTGAACATACTTGACTGACTTATGAAGATGCCATCTTCAACCTGCTTCACTTGAATTCCCAGAAAGAAGTTGAGTTCTCCCATTGAACTCATCTCAAATCTGTCCTTCATCAGCTTCTCAAAGTCTTTGCAGAGCTTTGGATTAGTTGAACCAAAGATGATGTCATCAACATATACTTGAACCAGCAATAAGTCATTTCCCTGTCCTTTTGATGAATCATGCTTACAGAGATACTCAGATAGTGTCTCATACCACTTCCTGGGTGCCTGATGCAGCCCATAAAGAGCTTTGTCAAGCTTGCAGACATAATCAGGATGATCAGGGTCTACAAAACCAGGTGGCTGTTTGACATAAACCTCCTCATCAATCACTCCATATAAGAAAGCACACTTTACATCAAGTTGGTAGACCTTGAAGTTCTTGGATGCAGCAAATGCCAGGAATATCCTAACAGCTTCTAGTCTTGCTACAGGAGCAAAGACATCAGTGTAGTCAATCCCTTCTTCTTGTGTGTATCCTTGAACAACTAGTCTTGCCTTGTTCTTGATGATGATTCCCCTATCATCCTTCTTGTTTCTAAAAACCCATTTGGTTCCAATGGTAGTCTTCCCATGAGGAAGAGGACAAAGGTTCCAAACTTTCTGCCTTTTGAATTGAAGCAGCTCTTGTTGCATAGCTTCAACCCAACTTCCATCCTTTAGAGCTTCATCAACTTTCTTGGGCTCTATCTGAGATAAGAAACAAGAGTGAAGACAAACATTTGCTTCATGGGTTTGTCCTCTTGTTCTTACCCCTGTGACAACATCTCCAATGATGTTTGTGGTGGGGTGAGACTTGTGGATCCTTAGCTGAGGGATCACAGCAAGTTGTTGAGAAAGATCTAAATTTGAGAAATTTAATCTGGTCTTGAAGATTCACCCTCCACATTATCACACTTATCAAGATTAACTTGATCCAATGAGTGTGAGACATCATTGATGTTGTCATCTATGGTATGGTTATTAGCATCAAGAAATCCTGATCACTATCACCATCACCATTGTTGTCTTCTACAAGTGAGGTGTCTTTATCTGGTTGAGAGGCCTCTGAGCTGGAATTTGAAGGCATGCCAGATGTATCAGCTGAATTTGTCATTGTTGTGCTGATAGAAACCTCATTTTGCTGAAGTAGTTCCAACTGGAGCTGAAGATGTATGAGTTGAAGGTCTTCCTAGCTCAAATCTTGGATCAGGATCACCTGTATTTAGATTTTCTGCAGATCCTGAAACATGCTCACAAGATTTGTTAAAACAGTTGGTAACTAAATCAAGATCAAACAGCCAATCCGGACCAGAACCAGCCACACAAGGAGTGTGCTCATTGAAAGTCACATTGGCTGACTCCTCAACAATTCTAGTTCTGAGATTGTATACTCTATAAGCTTTAGCTTGAGAAGAGTATCCAATGAAATGTCCATCATCTGATTTCTCAGCAAACTTGGCAATTTGATCTTTGGTATTCAAGATGGTGCAGGGACATCCAAATGACCTGAGAAAACCAATGAAAGGTTTCCTCTTGTGCCAAAGTTCATAAGGAGTCTTACCATGTGTCTTAACTACTAAAACTCTGTTTTGCACATAGCAAGCAGTATTGACTGCCTCTGCCCAGAAGGTGATAGGCAGTTTAGAGTCAGACAACATAGTTCTTGCAGCTTCAATAAGTGTCCTGTTTCTCCTCTCAGCAACTCCATTTTGCTGAGGAGTCCTGGGAGCACTATATTGTCTTGTAATACCTTTTCATCACAAAATGCATCAAGGATTTGGTTCTTGAATTCAGTTCCCTGATCACATCTTATGGTTTTGACCTTGTGATCACATTGATTCTCAACTTTTAAGATGAAATTCTTCAGAATCTCAGGGGTTTCATCCTTAGTTCTAAGGAAGAAGACCCAAGTGAATCTTGTAAAATCATCTGTGATCACCAGACAGTAAGAGGTCCTTCCTAAACTCATTACACTGGTGGGGCCAAAGAGATCCATATGTAACAAGTGTAGGGGAGTAGTGATGGAGTTCTTTTCCTTAGGCTTGTGAGATACCTTGTGTTGCTTCCCTTTCAGGCATGCAACACAATGATCATCACTAGTAAACTCTTTCTTTGGCATTCCAGTTACCAGATCATGTTTAATTAATTTATTCATGTTCTTAAAGTTTACATGGCACATTCTTTTATGCCATAGGAAAGACTCATCACTATTTGCTTTAGATAGAAAGCATGAAACTTCTCCTGAGGGAGATGTTTCTTGCAAATCCATCTTGTACATGTTCCCTTTCCTGGGGGCTCTGAGCAGGATATGCTCATGAGGAATGACCACACCAGGTTGAGAACAATGCACTCATGCTCAGTAAAGAGCATGTTATGACTCTGATCACAAAATTGGGATACACTCAGAAGATTGTACCCAAGCTCCTTAACAAGTTTACCTTCTCAATGCTGAGCTTACCATTTGTGACCTTGCCCCTTCCAGAAATGTAACCACCTTCATCTCCTCCAAAAGCAACTGGTCCTCCATCAATTCTCTCAAAATTATGGAGTAGAGACCTATTGCCTGTCATGTGCCTGGAACAGCCACTGTCAATTATCCAGACATTCCTGTTGGTCTTGAGCTGTTCCTGCACAGAGAAAATGATTAGTTACATTTGGAAACCCAAGCCTTACTTGTCTTGGGCTCATTAATAGTAATAGAAGGTAATGCAACAGTAATAGATCCTATGGTTGTACTATGGGGATCTTCAGCTGTTGTTGATGGAGAAACCTCAGTCATTTGGTCTTTCTTAGACTTCCACACCACCTTTGGAGTCTTGGACTTGACCTTCAAAACCTTAGAAGCTTTGGAACTTCACAAGTTTTGATGACTGATCCTTCGGAAGAATCTACAGTCACTGCAGCAGACTTTAGTGCTTCGGAAGAACTCCTTTCTTCCGAGACCAACTTTGCTTCCGAAGGTAATTTTCCATTTACCTTCTTCTTTGATTTGGAGCTTCCGAAGGAAACAGACTTTCCTTCCGAAGCTTGAGACTTCTTGAGACTCTTTGAAGTCTTTGTTTTAGTCATGTGTGGACAGTACTTTTAGGATTGTATGGGCAATCCTTAGCAATGTGAGAAGTACTTTCACACATAACACATAACATTTTCTTCTTCAAAGAAGTCTCCCTTTGAGAGCAAGACTGGCTTTGGTCACATCCCTTCTCCACCTTCATCTTGGTAGATGCTGAGACAGTTCCTTTGGGCTGTGAACTGTTCTTGGAGTTTGATGGTCCAGGCTGTGCAGCAGTGGTACACAGCAGCTCAGTCTTCTTCTTGGCACTGAGATGATTTGAACAAGAACCATGACTCTTAGCTGAGGAGTCTTGGTTGATGTCTTCAGTCCTTACTACTTTGAAACCTGCAGAGATAAAAACTTGTTTCTGCTTAGCATCAAAAGTAGCCTTGATTTCTTGAGCCTTCTTTGCCTTCCTTTTGCTCTTTCTGATCAAGTTCTTTCTTTTGGACTTGGTCATCACAGTTGATTTCTTCTCCTCAGAAGGATAGTGGCCCTTGGAAGAATCCTCTTCTTCACTCTTCTCAGAGGAATTCTTCACTATCACTTCTTCATCATCCTCACTTACAGGATCTATGAGAGGAAGCTCATCTTCACAAGTTCCACACCTAGGAGATCTTACAGACAAGATTGTGTGTGGAGGAGCTATCTCATTTGATCCCAGTCCCTGTCTATTTTGATAACAAACCTTGTGTGCAGGGATGAGGATATCATGTTCTTGAAGGTCTCTTCTTCAAGAACACTCTTCTCTGCCTTGGCTTTGCTGATCACAAGCTCAGCCTGGCACTCAGTTAACTTAGTGATGAGATCTTGGATCTGAGTTCTGAAATCTGTATGTTCATGTTTTAGTACTGAAATGGTTTTCTCCAAGTCCTCTATCTTTAACTTGTAATCATTTTCAGACTTTCTAAAATCAGATTTTAATATGTTTAATGACTCAAGATCAGATCTCATCTCTAGGTATAGGACCTGTATCTATTTACTTTAGCAATGCATTCAGGGGAGCAAAGATGTTCCAATACCTTGGCTTCATCATGGTCAGCCATCAGTGCTTGGTTTGGAGAAGCATCCTCCACCTGAAAACTCCAGTCAAAGCCTCCTTCTTCAACAGCAACAGCAGCATGTTGCTTTGTCTTCTCAGCCTGAGGAGCTTTGTCAGTAAAGTTTGGTCTGGGTTGTGTTTGGCCCCCATTTGCTTTAGGTGCCTTACACTCCCTGGCAAAGTGACCCATAAGGTTACAGTTGTAACACTTAACTTTGCTTTTATCCAGCCCAAACTTACTACTGGTAGCATTGCTTGGAAATCTTCTTCCTGTCCTCTTGTAGAACTTCTTGGCTCTGTGAGTGAGGAGAGCCATCTGCTGAACTATCTCCATGTATTCCAGGTCATCTGGATGGATACAGTCCAGGTCTTCAGAGAGTGAAGAGATAATTCCCACAGCTTTCATCTGCAGACACAAAGGCTTGAGAAGAACTTGTCTCTTGGAATGGGCTTCCTTGAGTAAAGTTCTCCCTTGGTGTCTCCGGGAAGGTGATGAAAGGACCCTTTTGTGAGTTGTCAGGGTAGCATAAGAGATGATGCTGAGGTTCTATGCTGTCCCTTTCAACCACATGAAGGGCTGAACCCATTTGATTGTTGGAGTTGCCAGATGAACCTTGCATGTTCATCTCCATCTGGTATCCACTGAGAATCCCATACAACTCTGTAAGAGTAAGAGTCTTAAGGTTCTCAGTCCTCTTGATCACCACACAATAGTGTGTCCATTGCCTAGGAAGTGAGGACATGAACTTCCTTACAATGTCCCTGTTCTCAAGAGGAACTCCTCCATCCACTAGGGTATCCACAATCTCAACATACCTGAAGTATTGTTGGGTCATGGTCTCACCTGCTTTGAAGGTGAAATTTCAAACTGCTGCTTCAGAAGATCTTTCTTGTTCTCCTTGGCTTCAGAGGAGCCTTCATACATCAGCTTCAGTGCATCCCACAGCTGTTTGGCTGTCTTGCACTTCTTAAAACCTCTGTATACAGAGTTTGGGAGAGCAGTCTGAAGAGCAGTCATGGCCTTCCTGTCAATCTCTACTCTTTTTCTATCTTCATCTGAGTAGTTGGCCACATCTTTAGGAATCATACCAGCACCAGTAGCAGAGGGGGTGCTGGGTATGAAAGGTCCATTCTCAACAGATTCCCACATTCTTGAATCAAGAGACCTGATGAAGCCTTCCATCCTCATGCACCAGGTGTCAAAATCATCAAGAGTGATCAGTGGGGATTTGTTCATGGTTCCAGTCTCCATATCAGTCTTTGAGATGGAAGCCATTTGAAGAGTTTAGCTTTTGTGTGTGTGAGGGATCTTAAGATGGTTAGATCTTATATCAAGAGCCTGGAAGCTCTGATACCAATTGCAGGACCGTTTAAGGGCTTAAGCACAATTACAACACAACAACACAATGAGGAGATAACTAAGCTCTAATCAAACAGTGAACTGGGTAACCAAAGTGATACAAAGAACACAAGTAAAGCAAGAGACAGAACAAGAGAGTATGGGTTTCAAGGAGGCAGTATATTGCTTTCTCAAGTTCTTTTACAAGTGTTACAAAGCATAAAGAAAAGATACAAGAACTTGAAATACTTATACTACAACCTACAGCCGGCTATACTTTGAAAGCCAGCTGGATACAATTGACTAGACACTAACAAAATCAATTGTAGGATCAAAAGGCATATCTGCCTTTTGACCTTGTGACTATGACATGCCATAGCTCACATCCTTATACAATACAAAAAGGATAAAGTACATAAAGTGGAAAGTTGAAGACTCAAGACCTCAATGTACAGTTACCAAAAGCAAGACCCTTTTCACCAACTCATGTAAGTTGGTGACTTTACAGAGATGCAGCGGAAAAGGTGCTTTATGGAACAGTACATCAGATAAAGCATGTGTACTAAAAGTCTTCGGAAGAAATCTGTCTTCATAGGTTGAAGCTTCGGAAGACTTTGTCTCTGAAGCTTCGGAAGACTTCATGTTTGGCTTCGGAAGATATTGGTCTTGGCTTCGGAAGATTTTACACTTAGAGTATTTTCTAATGCTTTGTGTAAAACTTATATATATATTATACGTATATATATGCATTAGATGAGAGATAGATATATATATACGTATAGATATATGATATATAGAGATATTATATAGAGATATATGATACGTATATATATAGGAACGTAGATATAGATGATATTTATTATATATAGATTATGATACGTATATATGTTAGTATATACGGATATATGATATATACGTATGTATAGAGATAGATATACGTTATAGATATAGAGTATACGGATAGAAATATTATATATATAGATATATGATAGATCTATAGATATATGATAGTAAGATATAGAGATAGAGAGATATCGAGATCTGTATATAGAGATAATAGACGTATATTATCTAATAGATATACATACGTGTATTCTATATATCTATAGGATATATATATACGTAGAGAGAGAGAGAGGGATAGCAGATGAGAGAGAGGAGATCGGAGATAGAGAGAGAGAGAGAGAGGGAAAAAAGAGATAGAGGGACGTAGAGGATGGATAGAGAGAGAGTATACGGAGAGTAGAGTAGAGACTACGGGAGAGAGATGATAGAGAGAGAGAGAGAGATAGAGAAGAGAGAGAGAGAGAGAGACACGGAGATAGAGAGAGAGGGAGAGGGAGAGAGAAGAGAGAGAGAGAGAGAGGAGGAGAGAGCTAGAGAGATAGAGCGGAGAGCGAGACGAGAGAGATAGAGCGATAGCGAGAGAGATAAGAGAGAGAGACGAGAGAGAGAGAGAGATATAGAGATTATCTATATATTTATAATATATAGATATATATACGTATATATATATATATATATATATATACGTATATATATATACGTATATATATATTACAAATCTTTTATTTTAATAAAATAGAATTTGTTTATGGTAATATTAAAATTAATACCTTAGTCATTATTTGTAAACATAAATAACAATTTCTTATAAAAAATGTCAAACGAATTAAAAGTAATAATTAACCATAAATATAATATTTATTGTAATTGATATGAGTTAATAGTTTTCAAATTTATAGTAACTCAGTATTAAAGGATGTAACGACATGTGTCAATGCACATGTGGCGCTTAGGTGGACGTGCTAGAAAGACGCCATGTGTACCCATAGTTATTCTTTTATTATAAGTTATAGATAAGTTATAGATTAACCGGGGTAATATAGGGGTACAGAGCTCACACATGTAAGGGATATCATAAAAATACACTGGTTCATTTTAATTCAGCATGCTTATCTAGCCTGGTCTACCCCACTATTGTAGAACGTTACCTAGGGTGGTCGTGGTCCGCGACCAACCATGGCGGTTGAGAATCTTGAAAACCAATTAAAATTTACTATGTGTCAACACATGTCGATATCAGATACCTAGCCATTGGACACGTTTCGCTCCAAGATGACATGTGTCATCCTCCCGATCCTTTTTAGCATTCTACGTGTCAATCTTTGAGGGATTTGCTCAATGCCCATATAACGAACCACCAAGGAATTGTTAAGGACAGCATGACGGTCCACTATGCCATTAAGATTATAATAACCCTAATCCAGTCCATAACAGATCTTTAGGTTCTCTGGACCATAACTAAAATCCTAATTTCTTGAAATTTTTATTTCTAACCTAGGAGTTTCTAGTTATATGATTCTATGTATGATATTTTCTTAGGTGTTACATTGGTTAGTGGTTGTTTACCTTTTCTATCCATCTTCATTTGTGAGCCACTCTTATAGCAAGAAAGTTGTAACACCCAGAAAATTTTAAAAGAACAAGAAAAGAGAATTAAAAGGAAGAAAAGCAATAAAACCCAAGTCAAGGGGTTAAAGGTTGCAGGACCCGTGAAGGGTATGCATTTACAACACAACAACACAATAAGGAGAGTTGCTTAGAACATTTAAAAGATCAAATAGGGAACTGGTTAACTTGTTAATGATAGATGCTAAGAACACAAGTAAATATGAGACAGAACAAGATTGCAAACAACACAAGTAATTGGTTTTCAAGAATGTTGTATATTGCTTCTCAAGTTCTATTACAAATGTTACAAAGCATACGATAGAAAGTTACAAGTACTTGAGATACCTTATACTACATCCCACAGCCAACCATACTTTGTAGTTAATTTCAACATCTTCGCGAAAGTAGTGATCTTGAACGAAAGTTCAACAGTGCTTGTGTGCATATTACAAGCGAAATTTTTGTCGAAAGTATCTTTGAACGAAAGTTCAAGCTTGTTTTGTGCGAAATTGTCGGCGAAACTAAGCAGTCTCAAGCATCTGGTTAGCGAAACTGCTGCCGAAATTACCAGCGAAACTACTATCGGTTCAGCGAAACTAGCTCTGCGAAGATTGTCTAGCGTGACATTTAAAAAGAATATATTTTTTCCGGGGGAGAATTATTCGAAATTTTAGGAAAAATATTTTTGGGGCGTTTAATTGTTTAAACAAAATAAAAATAAAAATGGCTTTTGCAGAACTGATTAAATCCTTCGAATATGATGATCTCACAATTGCACAATGTCGGTTTGATAATTTTGCAGCTTTAAAGAATGAAACGATGTCTGATTTTGTTGATCGTTTTCTGTTGGTGGCAAGTAATCTGAAGAAGTTTGATGCCCAATTGGGAAATCATGAACAAGTTCTGAGATTGCTTGATTCCCTCCCATCAGAATGGAGCTCACACGGCAAGTCGATTCAACGAGATAGAGGCTTTCGGGATTACAAACTAATGGAGGTGATCAACAAACTGAAAGAAATAGAGTTGGATATCAAACGTTGAGAGTACTATGAAGCAACATATCTAACTCCAAATATCACTTCAAACTCCAAAGAGAAACCAGAAGAGAGATCAGATTCTGACACAAAATTCTGACGGTTTACCGAAACCTGGAACTAAAGAGATACAAGAGGAGCTTAAGCAGACATCAATGGGTAAAGGTGGAGCTGAGTTGAATGCTGAAGTTTGTGATGCTGAGAAGGAAGAGGAATGGAAGCAAAATACTAGAGTTTGCAACTGTGAGAAGGCTCTTACTGCTGAAAGAGTCATCCTGGATCTTCCATACGAGACAGTTCAGGATATGTGTTCTTCTGCTTGCAAAATTCGTTTATTTGGTGTGTATAAAGCTAATAGGTTACTTTTAGATAACTAAAAGGAGTTAACCACCATAAACGCAGAACTTAAAAAGAATGAAGCCAAGTATTTAATAAAATTAAATGACGCTTTAAAAGAAAATGATCATTTAAAACGAACTCTTCTTGAAAGAAATGTTGAAATTAATCTTTTAAATGAAAGAGTCACTTTGGCTGAATTTGAAACAAGCAAGCTTAAAACAAAGCTTGATAAATGGACCATATCCGGAATAAAACAGGAAGAGCTACTGTGTAAACAGAGGGGAGCTAGGATTAAAACGGGAGTGGTTTGTGGTGAAAATCCATACGTCTATCCTCCTCCTAGCACCCATTGTTACTCTCCTATGCCTCAACCTCATCCATCTAATGATTTGATTGAAGCTGCAGATACTAGTAGTTTAAATGCAGGTTTAAGCAACGTTAATCTTAAAGAGGTTAGAGATGTGCAGGATTCTCCTGTAGGTTTGGGATTCCTCAGGCAGGGGTCTGATAAGAAGATTAATGACATTCTACCTCTGATGCTCCAAAATCAATATCAGTTACTTATCCAACCTTCTTCAACAAATTCAAAACATGTAACATTCCTTTGTTTGTTCATGTCAGGTTTGTCAAAGAAGGAACAGTTGTTGAATCTTCAGGTAATCAAAATTCTATAACCGAAGCCGACACAATAGGAGGTGTCAATCAAGATCCTTTGGAAGCAGATCTGTGTATATGAGACTGGATAAGCTCAGATGATGAATCAAACATAGAAGAGTGTGTTGGTTCCTCACGGATCAAGATATCTCCTAACATTGTCAAGTCTCAAACGCTTCCAAAAGTTGAATCAAGACCGATACGGATCTCTTCTCCAACTGCAAAACAATCCAATCAACCAGTGAAGATCTTATTCCCTGTTTGCACAGGAAACTTCAGAACAAGCAAGAATCTGCTACAAGCTC